>JAOWBW010000288.1:971388-1320826 GCA_026119855.1 Campanula takesimana | reverse complement strand
GCGAACAGAAACTCCGAGGCTTCTGCCAATCACGATCGATCTAGGATGCGTATGTCATAGAGGCGCCAAAGTCTCTACAACTATACGAATCCTAGCAAATATGGGAAATGCTAAAATAATAGATGCTGGATCTCTCGCAAACAGAAAACGCCGAGGCTTCTGCCAATCGCGATCGATCTAGGATGCGTATGTCATAGAGGCGCCGAAGTCTCTACAACCATACGAATTCTAAGCAAATATTAGGAAATGCTAAATAGATGCTGGATCTCCCGCAAACAGAAACGCCGAGGCTTCTGCCAATCGCGATCGATCTAGGATGCGTATGTCATAGAGGTGCCAAAGTCTCTACAACTATACGAATCCTAAGCAAATATTAGGAAATGCTAAAATGAGATGCTGGATCTCCCGCAAACAGAAACGCCGAGGCTTCTGCCAATCGCGATCGATCTAGGATGCGTATGTCATAGAGGCGCCGAAGTCTCTACAACCATACGAATCCTAAGCAAATATTAGGAAATGCTAAAATAGATGCTGGATCTCCCGCAAACAGAAACGCCGAGGCTTCTGCCAATCGCGATCGATCTAGGATGCGTATGTCATAGAGGCGCCAAAGTCTCTACAACTATACGAATCCTAAGCAAATATTAGGAAATGATAAAATGGATGCTGGATCTCCCGCAAACAGAAACGCCGAGGCTTCTGCCAATCGCGATCGATCTAGGATGCGTATGTCATAGAGGCGCCGAAGTCTCTACAACCATACGAATCGTAAGCAAATATTTGGAAATGCTAAAATAATAGATGCTGGATCTCTCGCGAACAGAAACGCCGAGGCTTCTGCCAATCACGATCGATCTAGGATGCGTATGTCATAGAGGCGCCAAAGTCTCTACAACTATACGAATCCTAAGCAAATATTAGGAAATGCTAAAATAATAGATGCTGGATCTCTCGCGAACAGAAACGCCGAGGCTTCTGCCAATCACGATCGATCTAGGATGCGTATGTCATAGAGCGCCAAAGTCTCTTCAACCATACGAATCCTAAGCAAATATTAGGAAATGCTAAAATAATAGATGCTGGATCTCTCGCAAACAGAAACGCCGAGGCTTCTGCCAATCGCGATCGATCTAGGATGCGTATGTCATAGAGGCGCCGAAGTCTCTATAACCATACGAATCCTAAGCAAATATTAGGTGAAGAATGGAAATTTTAAGGGGCTTTCCGTTCCCAAAGGTATCGAATATCAGTCAAAACAGCGCTAAGGGCACCTAAAATGAATCAAAGGGAATGTACTAGGGGTAAAACTGAAATTTTGCATGTGGAGGCAAAGATGATGAATTGTTATGAAGTCGCAAACGGGATGAACTCTCGGGGAGTCACAAAGGTGATAGACTCTCGGGGAGTCCCAAGGGTGATGGACTCTCGGGGAGTCACAAAGGTGATAGACTCTCGGGGAGTCACAAGGGACTCTTTGGTGAGTCACAAGGGAAAATGACCTTTAGGGAGACGCGAAGGAGATGGACTCTCGGGGAGTTGCAAATATGGGAAACATGATCTGGGTTCCGCTTATCCTAATTTAGGAGGGGATGAGGCTACGAGCCATTGAGACCAAGGTGTTAGGTAAGGGACATTTTCTTGGTTGCCCAGAGGTAGGACCTAAGGCTCTTTTAAGGAAAGGGAATAAGGAAGATGGTGGTCTCCTAATCTTGAGATAGGATGCCAAAGATGTCACGGCTTCTTGGGCTTTAGATTATGTCTTGGAGATACTGTGGGTTTCCTAGGCTTACAGGCTAGGGATAGGAGTTTATTTAAGCATGAGGAGAGTTTCTATCCTAGGCTTAGTGCTAGGGCTTGGAAAGGTTGAGGCTTGGGAACTTCCTAGATGTTAGGTTTCGAACAAGGGTTTGGAAACTGGTGTTTAAGGACCATGACTCTCCTAGTTTGGGACTAGGGTTTAGGAATTTCTAGGTCTAGGAGGCTAGGGCTTGGAGTTGTGGTAGGCTCAGAGGTTGCAAAGGCGTTGGCTTTTAGACATAAGGCTGGGAGTTGGAAATGTTGTGACTTCTTAGGCTTGATGATAGAGTTTAAAGAGGATAATTTCTACCTAGGCTTGATGCTAGGGCTTTAGAAAGAGTGCGACTACCTAGGTTAGAGGCTAGGGTCTGGAGCGAATGCGAGTACCTAGGCTTGAGGCTAGGGTTTAGAGCGAATGCGACTACCTAGGCTCGAGGCTAGGGTTTAGAGCGAATGCGGCTTGCTAGGGTTGATTAAGTTTTGGACAGGGCATTGTATCCTAGGTTTTACGTTAGGGTTCAATAAGACGGGGGATTAAGATTGTGAATTTCCTAGGTTTCGAGACTAGGGTTTTGGGAATTTGGAAATGATGTTGCATGCGGGGCTTTGGAAATTCCCTAGAACTTGGGCTAGGGTTAAAGAGGATGTTGCGGTTTCATAGGCCTAAGGATATGTGACTACCTAGGCTTGAGGCTAGGGTTTGGGGAGAACGCGACTTCCTAGGTTGAGGCTAGGGTTTGGAAAGAATATCAACTACCTAGGCTTGAGGCTAGAGTTTGGAGGGAATGTGACTACCTAGGCTCGAGGGCAGAGTTTAGGAAGGATGTGGCTACCTAGGATCGAGGCTAGGGTTTAAGAAGGATGCAACTTCCTAGGCTTTAGGCTAGGGTTTGGAAGGATATAATTACCTAGGCTTGGGGCTAGGGTTGAGAGAATGTGATTACCTAGGTTTAAGGCTAGGCTTCGGATAGAAGGTGACTACCTAGGCTTGAGGCTAGGGTTTAGAGAGAAGGCGATTACCTAGGTTTGGGACTAGGGTTTAGAGGGAATACGATTACCTAGGTTTAAGGCTAGGCTTTGAATAGAAGGTGACTACCTAGGCTTGAGGCTAGGGTTTGTAGAGGATGAAGCAACCTAGGCTTGAGGATGGGGTTGAGAGAATGTGACTACTTAGGCTTAAGGCTAGGGTTTGGAG
Organism: Campanula takesimana; assembly: GCA_026119855.1. Lineage (NCBI taxonomy): Eukaryota > Viridiplantae > Streptophyta > Magnoliopsida > Asterales > Campanulaceae > Campanula > Campanula takesimana. The sequence goes on along the minus strand of JAOWBW010000288.1, from coordinate 1,317,834 downwards.
ACCAAAAGCATTTGAAGGTTTGTCTTGGTTTAGACCGGGCAAGTTTGAGGTCTAAGAGTGTTGCGGTTTGGGGTAGGTGAGCTTGATACCTCATGGCTGGATAGGCTCGATAGGTTAGACCTAGGCTAGAGTGCTAGGGTTTAGCTAGGGTAAGACTCAGACATGTGTTAAGGAGACCGGGGCCTAATAGAATGGTAGGCGTGAGATCTAGGAGATCGAAGGCTAGGTAGGGTAGCGTTGGGACATAAGGCTTTTAAGCGGGTAAGTCTTTTGTCCTAGAGAAACCGCGTTATAGGTTAGGACCAAGCAGGTTTGAGGTCGGCCAAGGTGCAATGGATTGGGATTGGATGATCCTAGTACCTAATACGCATGTCGGGCTTGGATCCTAGAGTGTTTGAAAGTTTAGGCTAGGTGCGAACCGTAGGTGCAGGAAATGGTTTTGGATATATGACCATGTTGGCGCTTTAGGTAAAGGGATTAAGTGTCCAAGACTTTGCTTGAGTACAATAGGTACCTTAAGTTGGATTGGGTATGCTTTGGTCTCGCGTGACCAAGCTCGTTCGGCGATTGCGAAGGTGGGTTTGGTATGGGACTAAAGGTGTTAAGCGCATGATTTTTGACTGGATGGGTTTTGATATCTTTATGGCATATCACGGTACGCGGGAGGTCCTATGCGTTCGAGCACGTTTGAGGTTTGGACTCGTGGGGAAGAAAGGTTTGAGATCCATGGAGTTCAAGGGTGGACCTTGTAGGTGGTGAGGTTTAGACTCGGCTTGAATTAAGTAGGTTAGAGACCTAAGTGGTTGAAGGTCAGACTAGGAAGTCTTTTGAAGCTAAGGAGTGACACTAGGTTTAAGAGTGGCAGGGCCATGGTTTGGGTATGACAGTATGCGTATATGGCATTGTTTTGGTTGGACCAAGCAGGCTTGGGAACTAAAGAGTTCTAAGGGTTGACATCTAAGGTTATAGACCTAGAGGGTAGACAGTTTTGTGATCTAAAGGGTTTAGGAGTTGAGACCTAAGGTGTGAACCGGATATGCTAGAGACATATAAGGTAGGTGTTTGGCGGCCTTGCATGGACTTGGGATCTAAGGGATCGTTCAATAGGTTAGACTGGGTAGACCTAAGAGGTTGGACCTAAGAGGATAGGGGAGACATAGTCTGGACAAGGTAAGGATGATCAGGTAGACTCGAGACCAGTAGGTTCGGGACCTAATGGGTCATTCTAAGGATTTGGATTCGGTAGACTGGCTTAAGGCTTGAGGTTTTGGGTAAGACTAGTTTGAGGCTTTAGGAGTCCCGCTACTAACTTATGGAGGGTCGAGCTAAGGGGTTATGGTGTAACCTATGTAATACTGACCGGGTAGGTGCGGGACCTAAGGTTTTGAATCAAGTCAGATTGGGATGTAAGGGTATCCTATTGTGTAGGAAATAGGGTGAAGGACCGAGTCGGTTCAAGAATCACAAAGATGGGTCTCAGAGTGGACCGAGGAGGTTTATACAAATTTTGTGGAGACCGAGAGTGCGGGTTTATAAACAAAGTGTCGTGGAAGAGAAAACTTTTGAAAGTGTTATGACTTTATAAAGATGCTTTATAATTAATTACGATTCTAACCAATTCAAAGAGTTCGTCATGTGCCGAGCTCGGCGATGAAGGATGCCCTTCCTTGTTGAAGCTCCGGTGTTCTCCGAGAAAGCGCATAGTCGACCCATTTTGTTGGGGACGCTCTAGTTTGATGAGCGGGTATCCTCCCTCCTTTGAGAGATCCTACGTCGAGCTTGATGATGAGGAGTCCTCTTCTTCTAAGTATGTGCTCGATGAAGCCCCGGCATTCTTTGAGAAACCTTATGGTCGGTCCTTTATTGTTAGGGAAGCCCCAGTTGCGTAAAGCGGGGTATCCTACCTCTTTTAAGACGCACCCTTTTTTCTGCCTAGACCGCCCTTGCGGGCTTTCAATCCAGCGGGCATCTCTTTTGCGTCAATTTTTTTTTTTTTTTTTTTTAAGAAATCATTCAGTCGACTCCAAACAAGAAAAAGAATTGTATGAAAACTTGCAGGGGCATTTTGGGGAGAGTAAGAGAGAGAGAGATAGTACTCACATTTTGACTCTTTGGGCAACTGAGTGTATATATGTACAAAAGGGAGGAAGCCCCTTCTTGACAGAAAGTAAGTGTTTAGCTCTTTCCTAGATTGTAGAACGGAAGACTTGTCGAGACATTTGAAAATTGTTTTATTCAAGATTCTTATTTGATTGCTCGAGAATGGACCTCGTTGATTAGTTATGCATCTTATGATTATGTTTTAGACAAGTAGTCTCGAAATAATAAATGTTTTGATCAGTTGTGAGTGAAGAAGTCAGGAGTAGAAATATGGGGCAAGAGAGAAGAGAAGGAAAATTGGCTACGAGGTGGGTTGTGTATATTTTGGACCGGACCCTAAGGTTGCCTACGTTCTCCTCAATGTGAGAAGCTCAGGTCCGCGTAGTTCGGGGGAGGCCCGGGTGATGATGAAGTTGGGGTTTGAGTTTAGGGGTGTGAGGTTCGTTTGAGGTGAGTTGTTCTTTGTAGCTCATTGCGGTGGATTACTCCTTTGTAGTTGTTGCAGTGGATTGCTCAATCGTAGTTGTCATGGGTTGCTGCCGTTTATCTACTTTGTAAGGAAAGAAAGGAAAATAGAACATTTGAGGTGAAAATAAAATGGGACTTTTACTTTTCCATGGTGATATCCCCTTCTATTTTTCTTTTCTTTTTTATTTTTTTTATTTTTATCTCTTTGTGCACACCCTTTTTTTTTCCTAGGCCGCCCTTTCGGGTTTTCAGCCTAGCGGGCTTCTTTTTGTGCAATGCTCTAACTTTTGCCTAGGTCGCCCTTTTGGGTTTCAATCTAGCGAGCCATATTTTTTTTTATTTATTTTTTTTTATATATATTTGTACATGAAACATTGGGCAAGACAAGCCCCTAGTTTTCTTTCGCCTCTCTCGATTGCGAGGTAGCTTCCTTATAGTTCAAGCGGCCTTTTGCTGGCGGCGGGCATCCTAGCCCCTTGATTTTCAACGGTAGAGCTCCATTGGATTATCACGTGCACCAATTAATGGCATGAATGACTTCGTGCACTTGTCTTACATTTGCGATGGAATACGGACAGCCCCAGTGTAACGGCATGTAGTACTCATGAAGGGAACAAACCAACCCTTTAAATTGTGGCAGCATGGATGTCTATTTGATGATGATCAACCGCAGTCCATTTCTTTGTCACGACCTTACAAAAAGGGGTCTAATGGTGGGATAAGAGGCGTATGAGGATAGTGTATGGGAGAAGGTGTATATAGAGAGTGTACATGAAGTGTGTACAAGGGGTGAGTGTATAGAGAGAGTGTATGGGGGTAGAATGTAGAGAGAAGAGAAAGTGATTCGTTCATCCCAATTGATCGAAGCATTTGTTATTTTGAGATTAATCGTTTACTTAGTTATGTGAATGGTTTGTGGGTCCATTTACCTTTTAATGAGTCGTCATTAATGAGTAAGATTAAGATTAATTCATCATATAAAGATATAGCAATCAAGCGAAAATGGTGAATAAGACAATTTTCATGAAATTGATATATGCAAGCTTATGTCTCAAGTCTAGAGAGAAAAGAAAAGAAATAAAGACCCTTTTATTGGAACTAAAAGATTTAAACTGACTAGTCCAGGGTGGACTTTTACTTAAAAAAATCGTCCAAGGTGGACTTTTGACTAAGGACACTCTAGAACCTACGAAGACTGAATGACCCTTTTCTTTTCTTTTATTTAAAGGAGGTAGCCCCAATTTCCTCTTTTGCCCATGCCCATGTATTCCGTTGGCGGGTGATGGCTCCGCTGTCAATGAGGCTTTGAATCTTTCTCCTCAATTGGACGCAATCTTCGGTGTCATGCCCAATGTACTGGTGGTATTGGCAGTGTTTGGAGGGATCCAAGCATTGCTTCACCCTACTTGGTTCATAGTTGATCAAAGGAGATAACTTGCCGGCTTGAACTAGACTTTTGAAGAGTTTGGCTAACGGCATACCTAAGTCGTCGAATTCGCGCTCGTCCTTCCTTTCAAGAACTGTCTTTGAGGGTGATTTAGGTACCGACACCCCTTGTTGATGAGTAGTCATAGGAGGCATCCCGACGGGGACAGTCTGTGGCGGCCCGTACATTTGAGGAGCGTACGGGTGTTGACATTGAGCAAGAGGGAGAACTCGACTGAGGTAATCATAAATGCCACGAATGTCAGACAAATGGCGCCTCTCGATATCTCTTAGGGTCTTATGCATCTCCTTCTGAAAGTGTGTTGCTTGCTCGTTGAGAATGGCCTTAAAGTGGATTGCTTGTTCATCGAGGATGGCTTCGAAGTGGGATGCTTGCTTACTGAGAGCAGTACCGGTGTAGAGGATTGTCTCGGGATCTTGGGTAGCAGCTTCAGTTGCAACTTCGATGTTCCTTGCAGCCGACATGATGCAGAACTCTATGTCATGAAAGAATTAGATTTGTATTTAATGATAAGGCATCGTTATAAGAATCATTTTTTGGAAAAGAGTCGGTCTCCACATTTTTGAATGCATTTTGGTAAAAAATTGAAAGTTTGACCGGGCCGAAGTTGCCTACGTTCCCCTTATCATGAGGGAGAGGTCCCACACAATAAGAGGCTCAGGTCGCCGTAGTTCGAATCAAGTTAGACTTTTAAAAAGAGGTGAGAGATGACCATAGGGGTCAAGAGGAGGGAGATGACTCGGTCCTTGGTCAAGCATGGGTGAGGAAGACCTATAGGAGTCGGGCAAGGTTTGACTTAAGGTTTGATATAAATAAGCCGAGAGGTGGGTCAAGGAAGATCGTATCGATGATGGTGGGTTGACTTAGATGGGTAAAGGATAGGTCGACCTAATTGGGAAAGGGTTGGATTGACCTATATGTTGAATGGATCAAGATAGCGGGTTGTAGCGGGTTGCCTATGGAATGATCTAAGCGGGATAGACATGGTTTGACCTAGGCGGGTCAAAAGCGAGTAGGCTAACCTATTCGGGTTGGTTGACCAAGGGAGGTTGGAGATTGACCTAGGTGGATCCAAGATAGGTAAGTCGACCTAAGCGGGTAACGGGTTAATCCTGACGGGTCAAAGGTGAAGGGGTAGTTTTAACCTAAGACGGGCAAGTTGGACCTAAACGGGTTGACCTAGGTTGGTCTGGACGACGGTGGGTCAAATAATGACCTAGGTGGGTCAAATAATGACCTAGGTGGGTCAAGATGACGGTTCGACCTAAGGGGTTAGGACCAAAGGTAATTGCGTTCACCTATGGAATCAAAGATTGACCTAAGAGGTCGAAAACGGATAAGGTTGACCTAGGAGTCCAAGTTTGACCTAAGAGGTCGAAGGTGATTAAGTTGACCTAGGGGGTCAAAGGTTGACCGAAGAGGTCAGAGGTGGATAAAGTTGACCTAGGCGGTCAAGGGTTGACCTAAGAGATCGAGGGGTGACCTAAGAGGTCGAGGGTGATAAGGTTGACCTAGGAGGTCAAGGGTAGACCTAAGAGGTCAAAGGCGGATAAAGTTGACCTAGGCGGTCAAGGGTAGACCTAAGAGGTTGAGGGGTGACCTAAGAGGTCGAAGGTGATAGGGTTGACCTAGGAGATCAAGGGTTGACCTAAGGGGTCTGAGGTGATAAGGTTGACCTGGGTGGTCAAGGGTTGACCTAAGAGGTCGGAGGTTGATAAAGTTGACCTAGGGGGTCAAAGGTGATAAGGTTGACCTAGGAGGTCAAAAGTTGGTAAGCGTTGACCTAGGGGGTCAAAGATTGAGAAGGTTGACCTAGGCGGTCAAAGGTTGAGAAGGTTGACCTAGGCGGTCGAAGGTGAAGGGTAGACCCAAATGGATCGCAATGATGGCCCAACGGATGAGCGATGGACCTTAGAGGTCGCCTAGATGCAATGCACATTTTATTTTGCGAAAAGTTTTGCATTTATTTACATCCTAAATGGGTGGTCCGAGTAGTGTCCTAATCTCTATGTGTGGGTTGACACGGGTTAGGTTAAAGGTTCCCACCGCTCGCGGAACGTACACGGTGAGTGGAGTAGACGAGTGACTCGAAAAATGTGAGGCAGTAGCGCACAAATTCCTGCACATCGAATACTCCGGGTAGTAGGGACCTGTGCAGTGCTGACACGGACTAGTGGTAGTGTGAGGGAAGAAACTAATTCTTTTTAGAGAGAAAAGAGAGAAGTTTTGAATGTTTGAATGATGCTATGCAATGCAATGCAGGAGAAGGAAAATAATGTACAAGGGAGCATATCAGAGTTTTGTTTGACCCTAATACTAAGGCGAAAATAACAAAGGTACATGGTACAAGGTATAAGGTACGAGTATTAACATGGCGGAGTGCGTGGGTGTATGTGTAAACATGGCTTAACTGTAGGGGGCACGTGAAAACATGGCAAGTGTGCATATGTAAACATGGCACGTGTGTGCATGTGTAAACATGGTAGGTGTGTGCATGTGTAAACATGGCAGGAGTGTGGCAGGTGTGTGCATGTATAAACATGGCAGGTGTGTGCATGTGTAAACATGGCAGGTGTGTGCATGCGTAAACATGGCAGGTGTGTGCATGTGTAAACATGGCAAGTGTGTGCATGTGTAAACATGGAAAGTGTGTGTGAGGTGCACGTGTAAACATGGCAAGTGTGTGCATGTGTAAACATTGTAAGTGTGTGCATATGTAAACATGGTAAGTGTGTGCATGTGTAAACATGGCAAGCATCATGATGTGACGAAAGTTAGACCCACTGTAGATACCCCGGGGAACCACGGCTTGGCTAGAGCGGTGAATTATCCTAGGATGTCTAACTTGTTTTAGATTGTTTAGAGTCGCCACCTATGTTTTTAAAGGAACATAAGAAAAACCTAGAAATAGCCTAATTTATGTACAAAACCAGAGATTCGGGAGAGAAGGGTTCGGGGGTTAGGTGACGGAGTGGGAAGTACTTAAACACCCACTCCGCCCCGCTTACGCGGGTCTTGCTACTATTGGTGTTCTAATATTTACATGTCCTTCAATTTATTAACAATGCTAACAATTATAATGCAAAGAAAAAGGGGAAAAGAATGATTTTATTAATTTAATGCTAAATAGTTACATGTTGGACTAGTGCTAAATGATTACATTAAGAAATGAAATATAAATTAAATGAAGTTTGGAATGTTGGGATGTAACCTTGGCCAAACTTCAATAGTGAAGTGGCCTTTTGGTTGTATCCCTTTTTATGGAGATTGCATACTAGTAAGACTAGACAAATAAAATAAGAGAAGAAAAGAGATGTTGTACCTTAGAAAAGAGGACTTCAAACTTGGACTTGGAAATGGTGTTGTTGTAGAGAAAATGTTGTGCAAACACTTTGTGTAGTGTTTTGTAGAGAAGGATTGTTGAGATGATTTGTGTAGAGTTTTTGTTCAAGTCTCAAAAATTGGGGTCCTTTTCCAAGGTAGAAGATGATGGTTTTTATAGGTAAAAAAAGAGAGGGAAAGGTTGGAGGGAAATTGGTCAATCCATGTGAGATGGAATTGACCAATAGAAAATAAGATAAATAAAATAATAAATGAAAGAAATAAAAGAAAATCAAATAAAATAAAAATGAATTATTTTGTTTTAAAGAGATGGCTAGAATAATGGGATTGGGAGTTAATGAGAAAAGGGGGGATGAACTTGGATGCAAAAAAGAGGTTATTTGTGATCAAAGAAGATGTTTGTAAATAAGAAAAGGGAGGGAAATAAGGTGCAATCCGTTACTGCCAAAGTGGGAAGCGCGCGGGTCCGGCTTTTGGGGCGGGACGCGCGCGCGGCTCACTTGCAGTGCCGGAAGCGCCCGCGGGTGAAAAATGACAGAATGACAGAATGACCCTAAAAGTTAATTCTGTTATGCAGTTTAGTCCAAAACTAACGGAATCAGTTAGGAACTTAACCGAAGTAACAGAAATTAATAAAAATAAGTTAAATAAAAATACTATGTATGCAATCGGGGTGAGAGGTCCAAGGCGGGGTGTCTACAGAGCCCCTCGGCGACGTGGATTGCGAGGCAAAACGCGTCGACGAAAGAAAGACAACCGCCGAGGACATCGACAAGAGAAAACAAAGACTCGATAAAGCGGGAATTTGAAATTACAAAGGATAGAAATGCGCTCCCTGTGTGAGCGACTTTGCTGATGGAAGAGGTATGGTGATTTGAGCGGTCCACCATGGACCAAAATTGGTGCGCGGTGCGGCATATTCTGATGCGCTGTGCGGCGGTATGGTGATTTGAGCGGTCCACCATCGACCAGAATTGGTGCTCTGTGCGGCACCTGGTGATTTGAGCGGTCCACCATCGACCAGAATTGGTGCTCTGTGCGGCACCTGGTGATTTGAGCGGTCCACCATCGACCAGAATTGGTGCTCTGTGCGGCACCTGGTGATTTGAGCGGTCCACCATCGACCAGAATTGGTGCTCTGTGCGGCACCTGGTGATTTGAGCGGTCCACCATCGACCAGAATTGGTGCTCTGTGCGGCACCTGGTGCTCTGTGCGGCACCTGTTATGTGTATGCTTTGCAGATATATGTGCTTGTGTGAGATGTGAAATAGGAATTGCGAGAGAAAATTGTGATTATGGTGTGACAAGTGATTTGAAAGCACCTTTGTAATGAGAGAGAAGTAAGAATGTAGAAAGTGATCTTGTGTGCGGTGTGATTTTGAGGAAAGCATTGGATGCATTCATACCTTCACTTACCATTGCCGCTTGAGTGGAGATGGATTCTTGATGTCCGCGGAGGATGCTTTGATGGAGAATGTCCATTCTTTGGATGTTGATGAGAGAATGACCTTGATGTTGGGTTGGCGAGATGGTACTCTGGATGATGGGTTGGTCGTGCCAAAAGGCTGCCTACGTATCCCTTGAAGAGAATCAGACCAGCGTAGTTCAAGGATGATGGAGAACGCTGGAGGAGAGGCTAAAGCACATAATTTTGCACATAGAAGGAGAAAAAGTAAAACAAAAATCTTTTTTTTTTTTTTTTTTTTTTAGTTCGTGGGTGAACCATTTTAACCATTGTGTGCTTGTGAAGCCAACCCCAGATCAAGTCATGTTCAGTCGAAGTCCGGATTGCCTCGCTTGAATTCTGTTGTCGCTGGTGTGCCCAACGAAGATTGATGTCTAGCCCCAAGAGATTTGTCGGTTATGGGGCTTCAAAAAGGCTTTTGATGCCGAGATGAGGGGTTGCTGATTGTAAAGCCCCTATAATGCCTTTGATGCCAAATTTTGAGAGACTTGCATAGCTCCAAGATAAATCAGCTCTTGGACCATTCGAGTAAATCGCCCTTTGTTGTTGTAGTGAGCAAGCCCCAAGAGGAGATCGTTGATGCCAAGCTTCGAGAGATTGCAAAGCCCCAAGTGTCGTGGGCTTGTAGATGGCGAGATGTGAAGACCTTTCATTGTAAAGCCCCAAATTATCTCGTGATTGGCTCGGCATTGAGAGCGGATGTACCGTTTGGTAGAATTCTTGATAGAGATCTCCTTCTTGCTCTTACTGGGGAGATGAATGGCCTCATTGTGGTCGATACCCAAATGGCTGAGGGCTTATGTCAAAGGATGCAGTAATGTCTTGCGGTGCCGTCGAGGTCGCGGAGGATAAGGTCTTGGCGTGATAAATTCTCAAATGAGTATGCTTGCTTGACTCTTCTTGAGTTGAACTAATGACGGATCTTCGGATGCAACTAGTGCTGTGGCCCAACTTTATCTGAGCTGCACCTTGTGCTTTTGATCTTGGAGAAGGGGGTGCTGAATTGCAGAAACATTGGGATTGGCCGTGGCATTTCCCGCTATAACCCTGTTTTGATTAGAGTTTAGCATATTGAATCTTTTTCCTTTTCTCTAAGACTTCCTTCAAAATCTCGCTGTGAGTTCTAACAAAAAATCATCAACTTCATTCATAACATCGGAGTCTTCATTTAAAACCAAGAGGCCTTTGAAGTGTTGAGATACCCTTGAATCTTGATTGTTCTCATGGAGCCATAAGACTACTCCCAAATTGCGTTGCTCGAATATTGTTGCCCAAAAGACTGTCGGTCGCGAAGCCCTAATACTGCCCTTTGCTTGAATTACTGTAATGCCGTAGTCCAAAAGATTGTAGATTGCGAAGCCCGTTGAGACCTTCGGTGCCGAATTGAGGAAGCTTCCAATGTTGCACATGACTTGGCTGGGGATACTGCTGGGGAGTTAATTGCTATTTGCCGAGGGAGCCTTTAAGACTTGACCGTAGCCCCTAGAGTGCCATCATTGATTGCGAGAAATGTCCACCCTTGATTGGGGAAACGAGCACGGGCACACGTGACAAGAGGACTTTTTGACATCCCTTTTGAGAGACTTTGAGGATAGTCTCACACATCTTTTTTTTTCGAGCATAGCCCCTAGGGCTTGTTGATTGTCAAAAGAAGCCCTTGTTCTTGAGTCACATAGCCCCTAGGGCGTCACCATTTGTTGAGCAAAGCAAGAGTGACTCGTCCTCGTGTGAGGGAATAAACATAAGAGGATATGGCAAGAGCTACTCCATTTCTCGGGAGCCTTTCGGCGTACTTTAGAAGCACATACTTGAAGAAGCTTTGAAAACTGGGACACATGTTGTTGCTATTTGTTGCCCAAGCCAATTGACAAGCTAGGGATTATTTGTGCAACCTCGTGCCCTTTTATGATGGGCTTGTTCTCGGATGGATCTTGGTTACCACGGGCCTTCTTTTCATGAACCCAAAAATGCACACTGCTGGAGAATGATGCCGATAACCCAAGACAACCTTTGATCGTGCTATATCTTGTCGAGCCTTTTGCAATCCCAAAGTTGACTCGGTGGGGAATTGACTTGCTGAGGAGATTCAATGTAGAACTTGTCTTCTTTAGAGGCCGGGGATCTCCATTTCTCTTTCCCTTCTCTCTCTCACTCTCTCTTTTTTTTTTATGACGCACACTGCTTTTTGCCTAGACCGCCCTTTCGGGTTTTCAATCTAGCGGGCATCTCTTTTGCGTCTTCATCATTTTTTTATTTATTTATTTTTTTTTTTTTTTTTTTTGACTCGATTAATGAGGAAGTGTGCATTGACTCTAGCTGAGGATGAGAGACATGTGATTTTGCGGTGAAAACCTTTTGTCACTAAAGATGAGTGACATTGACTCGACTAGGGAAGTGTCCCTAGTATTGACATGTATTTTTTTTTTATTATTGAATTGAATGACTCACGAATGCAAGTAAGTCATTAAGAGAGAAGAGAAGGAAAGCCCCAATTTGATTGCAAGAAATTGGGAGTACGCAGAAAGAATAGAAGTCCCTAGACTCGACAAGGAACGCGAAATGATTCCAAATCTAAGAAAGTTGTTCAATCTTTTTGGTGATTAATTCATTGGCAAATGAATCGTACAAAGATGTCTTGACAAGTTCGAGATGAAGGCCGATCACCATAACGCGCTAGGGCTAAACATATCTTCTTTCTTGCATGAGACCGGACCCGCAGGTTGCCTACGTTCCTCCAGTGTAGAGGCTCAGGTCACCGTAGTTCTTGTGGATTCTCCATTCTTCGTGATGAATTGTTGCTTCGTCCTTCGTTGGTGGATGATGATGATGATCTTGATGTGAACTTCTTTGATTGAGGGGGATTTTTTTTTTGTGCTCTAACTTTTGCCTAGGTTGATTTGATGATTTCAACCTAGCGAGCTCTTTTTTTTTTTTTTTTTTTTTTAATCCCCTTTTGAAAACTTTGCTTCATGATTGTTGCTCCACCTTTGATGTCTTGGCTTTGTCTTCGTCGTTGATGATGTTGCCTTCGTCACAATGTTTAGCCCCTAGGCGTTCAAGTGATGGCCTTGTTCTAAAACTTGTTTAGACATTTTTTCATCATTTTGCCAAGAATTAGATCGAACAACTTGGAAGAGTGTATAAGGACAAGAACGACTTTTATTTGATGACTCAATGGACTCGAACATAGGACGAGAGAAAACATTAATGCACACATTAGAGGACTTTTGACTCTTTTTTTTTTATCCTATTTCTAAGTAGAGAAAGAGAAGCGGAGATTGTTGTCGTCATCCCCCATGTCGTTGTAGTCTTCATTGTCATTGTAGTCTCCTTGTGGCATGATTTCTTGTAGAAGCCCCATTTCGAAACCAAATCATTCTTCTTTGATGAGTTCTTGCATGTTGGCACTCTCTAAAGGTTGCTCTTCACCCACAGTAAATTCGCCGTTGTCGAACAAATCTTGGATGATGTTTCGGAGAAGGAAGCACCCTTCGGTAGTATGGCCACTATGCTTGTGGTAGCCGCACCATTCACCATGTGCATGATTCTTCGGTATCGTCTTCGGCTTGTACCCCTCTAAAGGCTTGACCTTTCCACTTGCCACCAAAGTTTCAAATGCTTCGGCTTGGGTTACTCCTAGGAGAGGAGTGAAAACTCGGTTGTTGGCGGTACCTTTGTAGCTTTTGAGGGACGGGCCACTTGAGCATGCTTTACCCTTAAACTTTGCTTTGCCGTCGGTGAGCTCTTGCAAACGGGCTTTGAGTTCGGAAACCTCTTCCTCGTGAATTCTTCTTTCATAATCAAGACGAGCCTTGAGTTCGGAAACCTCTTCTTTGTGAATCCTCTTGTCGATATCGAAACGGGCTTGCCACAAATTGTCTTTACGGCGGGCATCCTCGACAATCCTATCCATTTCTTCCCCCATTGATTTCATTATGTTGAGTAACCCTTCGTTGGACACGAAATCATTTCCACCGTTGTTGTTGTCGCCGTTGGAAGCCATTGGACCTATTGGAAGAGCACGGTTGATCTTAGATTGGCCCCACAAACACCTTTTGGATAAAATGAATTAACCCACAAACAAAGAAAAAGACTCAACCACATAAGGAAAAACGACTCTTTTTTTTTTTATTTACAAAGTCGGAAGGACGTGGTCCTTTTTGGGGTTTCTAGGAAAATAGTGGAATCGTCACACTAGTATATAGACCTTCTCGCGGTCCCATATACTCATCGGATTCCACCACGCTTGTGAATCCTACATGTATCAGGATTAAACTAAATTAATGTAGTAAATCATACATGCGGGGACGGATTTTTATTTTCGTCCAAAATAGCCACTTTTGGGGACGGAGTTTTATTTCGTCCATTGCAACAAATTGGCATGTATGATTTGAAGACATTAGTTTAGGGAAATCTCGGCACATGGAAACCGACTTGAGTCACGGAGTGTTAGAGCCTAGACTAGAATTGTGTGGCTTGTGCTCGGCTTGAATATGAGGCTCAAAGGTCACCCCCGGCATGTAGTCATGAACTACGCCACGGGCTGAGGTTTACCGCTTCGAAAGAGCCAAGGTCGAGTGGAGCTTGAAACTTTCTAGGACGGGCCTCGACGGGTTTGGGGTTGGACTTGTGCGACTCGATAGTGAGCAATTGATAAGAATATGTGCATGTAGTGTGAGGTCTAACAAGTGACAATTTTTTTTTTTTTTTGTTTTCAAAGGAAGAAAAAAAAAAAAAAAAAAAGGAAACAAATAAGCACGTATTTACAACTCCCGAATCACCCGTGTGACCGGTAAAAAATAAACAGAAAGTAAAAGAAATTGTATGCAGGTCTGGTGCCCACACACTGTCATTCTGCTCTGTTCTTCTTTCTGTGCACTGTTCTGTTTCTGGAAAATTTCCCAGAAGCGCGCGCCTTAGGGAAGTGATGTGGGAAGCGCGCGCATTGCGAAATGAATATGGGAGGCGCGCGCATCTGGGGTACCTGTCAGAATGTTAGAAGAAACTGCGGACTCAGGGGATTGCCCTGGTCCCAAATTATGTAACTTTCCCCTGCAGAAACTTGTTAGCACAGAAATATGAAATTGAAGGACAAGAAAGGAGGCGGGCGATTCTGGTAATAAGGGTCGGACGCGCGCGCTTTAGGCCAAGAAGGCCGGAGGCGCGCGCTTCCTACCCTTTTTACCAGAATGCCCAGAAAACAGAATAAAAGAACACCAAAAATGAAAACGCAAGTTTAACCCTCTAAATACTCCCCAGCGGAGTCGCCACTGTAGATACCCCGGAGAACCACGGCTTGGCTAGAGCGGTGAATTATCCTAGGATGTCTAACTTGTTTTAGATTGTTTAGAGTCGCCACCTATGTTTTTAAAGGAACATAAGAAAAACCTAGAAATAGCCTAATTTATGTACAAAACCAGAGATTCGGGAGAGAAGGGTTCGGGGGTTAGGTGACGGAGTGGGAAGTACTTAAACACCCACTCCGCCCCGCTTACGCGGGTCTTGCTACTATTGGTGTTCTAATATTTACATGTCCTTCAATTTATTAACAATGCTAACAATTATAATGCAAAGAAAAAGGGGAAAAGAATGATTTTATTAATTTAATGCTAAATAGTTACATGTTGGACTAGTGCTAAATGATTACATTAAGAAATGAAATATAAATTAAATGAAGTTTGGAATGTTGGGATGTAACCTTGGCCAAACTTCAATAGTGAAGTGGCCTTTTGGTTGTATCCCTTTTTATGGAGATTGCATACTAGTAAGACTAGACAAATAAAATAAGAGAAGAAAAGAGATGTTGTACCTTAGAAAAGAGGACTTCAAACTTGGACTTGGAAATGGTGTTGTTGTAGAGAAAATGTTGTGCAAACACTTTGTGTAGTGTTTTGTAGAGAAGGATTGTTGAGATGATTTGTGTAGAGTTTTTGTTCAAGTCTCAAAAATTGGGGTCCTTTTCCAAGGTAGAAGATGATGGTTTTTATAGGTAAAAAAAGAGAGGGAAAGGTTGGAGGGAAATTGGTCAATCCATGTGAGATGGAATTGACCAATAGAAAATAAGATAAATAAAATAATAAATGAAAGAAATAAAAGAAAATCAAATAAAATAAAAATGAATTATTTTGTTTTAAAGAGATGGCTAGAATAATGGGATTGGGAGTTAATGAGAAAAGGGGGGATGAACTTGGATGCAAAAAAGAGGTTATTTGTGATCAAATAAGATGTTTGTAAATAAGAAAAGGGAGGGAAATAAGGTGCAATCCGTTACTGCCAAAGTGGGAAGCGCGCGGGTCCGGCTTTTGGGGCGGGACGCGCGCGCGGCTCACTTGCAGTGCCGGAAGCGCCCGCGGGTGAAAAATGACAGAATGACAGAATGACCCTAAAAGTTAATTCTGTTATGCAGTTTAGTCCAAAACTAACGGAATCAGTTAGGAACTTAACCGAAGTGACAGAAATTAATAAAAATAAGTTAAATAAAAATACTATGTATGCAATCGGGGTGAGAGGTCCAAGGCGGGGTGTCTACACCCACTAAGTTTGAAAAAGTTTCAAAGCAGTCCCCAGCAGAGTCGCCACTGTGAATACGTGTGTTTGGATTTGGGATATTCATAGCAACATTAAATTTATGAGAGTCGCCACGCCGTTTTAATTATAGCCAAAACATTGAGAAAAAGCATGTTTAGTGGGTTCGGGGGTCAAATTACAACAAGAGAAGAATATTGAACGTTATCACTCCTATTGCCCGAATTGATCGGTCTTTCTATCATGATGAATGTGTTAGTAGTGTGTTAGTGATTGAGACCGGATCCGAAGATTGCCTACGTTCCTCTCAAGGTGAGAAGCTCAGGTCAGCGTAGTTCGAGAGAATTAGAATAGGCAGAAGAATCGGGATCATGCATAATGAGGGGGGAATTACCTAAAGATTAGGGTTTAGAAGTAGTTCCTAGATCATCCTCGGGTTGATGAACCCTCGATCATCATCGGCTGTGAAATAACATGTAATTATGAAGATCGCAACCCTAAATATAACATAAATAAGGTTTTAATCTATGAATACGAAGAACATGCGAAGAACATATTATGAACATATGAATGAGCATACAAAGAATATGAAGAAACTATGAATAAACATGTACGAACATGAATATAAAAGATCTACATTAAAAATAATGCAAGAACACGAAGAAAAAGTTAGAAAACTTACCTATGTTGGCAAGAAATAAACCTTGGATCTTCTTGAGTGTTTGAATGTTAATTAGAGAGCAAAATAGTGTTTAAGAACTCCAAAACTCGGACTTAGAGCTCTCAAAATCGGATCCCTTAAACCAATAGCATGGGATTGGTTTATATAGTAAACTGATGGGAAGATCTGATGGTCCAGATCATCCGGGGCGGATGTGGCCGCGTGGCCAATATTGAGGGTGGCGGGGAAAGTGGCCGCGTGGCCAATATTGAGGGCGGCGGCGAAAGTGGCCGCGTGGCCATCGTTGCGCGCTGACTTGAAATTCAAGCTAGGGTTTTACTGTTCATACAAGGCAACCCTAAATGTCCATATTTAATGTTTTCTAGAACATTGAGCTATTTTTGGGAATCCAGGACAAGTCTTTGCAAGGTTTCTAATTCCTATAAAGTCCGTGTATATTTGGGAAAGTCCTAATAAACTCATTTTCAGGTCGGGTACTAACAGTACCGGAACCAATAACCAAAAGATGTGTCACAAGGGACGGGAGACATGCCACAAAGTCATGCTCCAAGTAAAGCTAAAATGCACACAAAGGAGCTAGCTCTTCTCACATCCAAGGCCAATCTGGAGGAGGGTAATAATGGGGCAAAACAATGGTCAACATCACAATGGACTTGGCCGTGCCATCATAATGTTTCGCATCGCCCAAACACACACAAAATACCAGCTGGACTTTCACGTAAAGGCTAAGTAATAAAATACTAGCACGGTAAACAATCATTGATTCCAAAGTAGGGAATCATACCAAAAAGTCACCAAGAAAGTGAAATGTACCCACAACGCACAATTAAAGTGTTCCAATAATCTCAATTAACACTTAATTAATTTCAAACACAAACTTGATCACAAAGGACTCAATTCTATCACTAGAGTGTACTACAATGATCACCAAGGTCGACTAGAAGGACACCCAAGACTTAGACCAAAACGCGTTCTTCAATCACACAAATTAACAAAATGTAAACTTTCAGAGGTCTGTGCGGCCGCCCACCAATGACTGTGCGGTCGCCCAAACAAGCCCTCAAACAAGAACAAAAGCTTTCAGATAGATGTGCGGTCGCCCAGACATTTTTGGGCGGTCGCCCAATCTTCTGAACTGCTGGAATTCGGGAAGAACAAGCTGGGTTCTTCCATTTTTAACCCAAAACACATTTCAACCAAAAATTCAACCTTCCAACTAGTTTACTAATGTACCAAAACAACTTATAAGTCTAAAAGGACATATATAACAACCAAAATCAAGAATCAAACCCAACATTCATAAAATCACCATTTTTGACCAAAACTCAAATAAATTCCAAATAAATTCCAAATAAATTGCAACTTCATCCAAACTTCAAATATAACAATCCAAGCATTATATAAGCATGATATGAACATTTTAGCATAAAAATAGGGGAAAAGTAACTTACTTGAAAATAATGAAAGTTGACGGAATTCGATTCTTTTTGGTTCTACACGATCCTATCGACGATCTAAACACATTTCACGTTTTAAGAAATGAGAGATTATGAGAGGAAGAGGAATAAAATGAAGAGAGAAGATAGAGAAGAGAAAACTTACCCACAATGGAGAGAGAGAGAGAATTTGAGCTGGGAAATGGGATGGAGAGAGTGAGGGAGAAGGTGAGGGAGGTGAGGGGGAGTAGGGAAATTATTCAAAAACTTACACTTAGGCCCCCTCTCTCACACTACACACAAATACTACACTCCCTACTAACCATTAAGACCCAACAATACCACACTAACCCAAATGACTCAATTAAAATGCTAGGCATAAATTATTATAACACATAAGTTTCACACATAAATATTTAAATAAATAATAATTTAAATAAATAAACAAGCAAATAAATAAATAATAATTATTTATTACTAATAAAATAGAGCCTAGATTTCGGGTCGTGACAAGATATACGTACGTGACCACGAGAATATTTCAAGCAACTTTCATGTTGGGACCGCGGAGAACCGGGACACCGTTGTGCGTGCACATAGATAAAACTTGGACTGTTGCGGAATCAACACCGGAGGAATTTGTGATCATGCACGTTTAAAAAGGGGTCAAAAGTAATTTTTGTGGCCAACAATCAGCCAACAAATGGCCACAAGTGGCTGGTCCAAGTGGGAAGGAGGAGAGCCAACCGGAGCGCGACAAGTGGCACAATTTGATTGATCAGCTAGATGCCGCGGCCGTACGCCCCCACCACAGCCGTACGGCTTCTTCCCCAGTGCAGATCAAATATCAACAACTTGACCACAAAAGTCACAATTTTGGTCAGTTCCAGCTACAACAGGGCGGGGAGATGACCTCTAAACTGATCCCTAAACTTCCCTAGAGGGCCTAAATGAAAGTTTTCCACATCCCTCCTCCATATTACCACCCCACTCATCCATTGTTCACACACACTTGATACACAATACACACATAAGCCATACACTCCCTCTTGCTCTCTCTAGCAACCAAAAACACTCCCTAATCTCAGTCACTAAACCACCACATCACCACCATAACACCACCCAAAACACACACCAAACACAAGCAAAAACAACACACCCAAACACTCTCTCAATCACAAGGCAAACACCTTAAGAAAACAACCAAAAAAGTCTTCCCTTAAAAGCAAAGGAAGCACAACCTAGGTAATCCTCTCACTTTGTAATCTTCATATGTTTAAAATGTAGATGATTATGTAGTTTATTTTGGGATCTAGCCACTTTGTTAGGCTAGACCTCCATTTGGTGTTCAAAGATGTAATGTTGACATTCTTGTTGTTCTTCTCTCTAAATGATGATATACCATGGTTAAATAATCAGATGCTTGTTGTTTTGTGGTGTTAGTATGTACATCTATGTATGTCCAAAGTTTCATGTTTATATCATCTCATTTGAGTGAGTTTTTATGGGTGTTTTCATCCCTTTTGTAAATTTCCAGCAGACTGCCCATCTGCATCTTTCTGTGTTGTTGCTTTGTTTATACATAGCAAACATGGCTTTTGGTCTTAGATAACAAAAGGTATTTTGTTCTAAACAAACAGAGGAAGATTAAAATGTAAATACCATATTTTTACCCCGAGTGGAAGAGGTTCTTTCCATTTTTTGTTCCAGCTCTCTGTTTTCACATTAGTATACTTCCTGTTCTGACACATATATTTCAGAGGTGTTTTATGTGATTTATACTTGCTTGATGACTTTGAAACTCTCCATATCTAAACTTTGATGTGTTAGGAACAACTTTAATGTTTAGTGTTCCCCCTGATTCCCCTGTTTTCATGATTCCAAAAGTGGATATTTTATGGATGTATGCATATCTGTCAGACTAGGCTGTTGAATGTTCTATCTTGCATGCCTTATTTGGATACCATAAAATGCTCCTAAAATCAGAGGAAAAATCATGGTTGACACTAAATGTGTTAGGGAATTTTCTTAACCTTCACTTTCCAAATTGTGCAAGCGTAAAAGCAGGTACACAGAGAAGAAGAGCACAGCAGTCCCTAAAATGTTTGGGGACGGAGTTTGGACATTCTTTTTTATATGGGATTTGTTTCCCTTTTTGTTCACCATTGTAAATATCAATCCCCCACCCCTTTGTGTGTTTCTTTTACTGGATGTGAATGCTAAACCACTTTCAAAACCGAGTGGGAGTCCACCCAAACCGACTCTCATTCTTGAATTAAAGCAAACAGTCCTAGAATAGGAAGACTCCCATGTATATAAATCACCATTTTGGTTAGGGCATAAAAGCTAGGCATAAAAGGCACAAAATTGAATCTACGTTGCATGCATGCTAGAGACCATCATGGGCGAGGAGAGTGCCTAACCCCTTCTCTTCTCCTAACTTAGCCCCCGAACCCACTTTCTCTAAAAAAAAGGTTTTATCTTCGTTTTTCCTAAAATAAAATGAGGTGGCGACTCTTGACTGTTTGCTTCCATCGAGAGGATACCACTATGAGGGAACCGAGCGCATTTACGAAAGCGCATTAGCACGAGGCACCAACCCGAATCGCTTTCATGAGCGATCATTTCAGCGTGGCGGCATTCGAGCGCGGGCTCTCACAGTGGCGACTCTGCTGGGGACATTTTTTAAGTGGATAAACTCTAATCTCTGTGTGTGCCATGCTTTACTTGCCTTGCTTGGGTTGTGTATATATTTATGTCCTAACCTTTGTTTTGTAGGGGCATTCTTTTTCCTTCACCCTCTTATTTGTATATATATGCATGCGTGGTGAGTGATTCCCTTAAAAAAATAAAAAATGAAAAAATAAAAAAGGGAAAAGAAAGGATTTTCTTATTTTCTTTACTTGCTTTCAAAAATCATTTTTTGAACTTATAGCTCTTCTTATCGTCCACTGCGCTGGACTCAGCTCGGGCCTTGCCGTTATCCTTTCTTGGCTCCTCCTTAAGTGCCAGCTCAGCTAAAGCGACTCGATAGGCCCGTTCGTACATGACTCTTTTCATTTCCGGAGGTCTCACATCGAACTCAAACTTGAGCTTTGGGTCTCTCATTCCAGCGGTAAAGCAGACCATCACCATGTCGTTCGTGATTCCCTCAATCTACTCGGCTAGGTTTCTAAACCTTTGATAGAAGCTCATACTTGTTTCATTTTCTATTTGCTTCACATTGGCCAGGTCAGTGGGTCGCTTCTTGTGGTCGCCCGCAGTGGAAAAGTTTTCGACGAACTTTTTCCTCAATTCATCCCAGCTATCAATGCTGCCCGGAGGGAGAGCTCGGAACCACGCCAGAGCAGGCCCGTTTAACGTGTTGACCATCGCTTTACAAAGCACGTCGTCGTCGTGAGACACTAAAGCCATGAGTATGGATGTGATCGCGGGCATCCTCCGACCCCGTGTACTTGCTCATTGAAGGGAGTTTCAGAGTAGGCTGAGGGGGGCTTTCAAGAATCCACCGAGCAAATGGTACCATGGTGTTGTCCAACTTAGTCATCGTTTTCTTTGCGTTCTCCATCTCGCGCACCCGCCTTTGCAAGTCTAATAATATAGCATCTCTTGAGCTCGGGTTCTCTGGTTGCGAGGATTCCTGATCGTCCTCATTAACAAGCTGGGAATGGCGTACAGAAGAATTGCGCCGTGGCGGGAGATTAACGACGTCGGCGCGGGGTGGAGGTAGAACTGCCCTTCCCTGGCCGTAATCACTGCCGGCTCCAAGGCCTCCAGCACGGGCCCCCGGTCTATGTCCTCGTTGTGACGTGGCCTCTTGCTCCAACTCTCCTGGAATCTCACCAGCGTCCACAGTGGCATTCCTATTCATCAAAGGGGGATTGCCACAAGGCAGGAGTGGAACTGGCAATGACGGCAAGGGTGGTAAATTCACCATATGCTCTGGTCCTAGGGTTTCCAAAGCTCCGTACAACTCTTGAATCTGTAACAACAAACTCAGTCGGTAGTTCAGCGCCGCCGCCGGCCCAGTCGCCACCGCGGTGGGATTCACATTGCTAGGTCCTTATTAGGAATGGTGGTGGTATGTTGAGTATAAAGCACTTGTGGATCTCTGGGAATGTTCAACCGTTCGCCGATGGGGTTGCCTCTTGTCGGCGGTGGGCCATTTTGCGCCTCAGCGGTTTGGGCCGGTGCATTTCCAGTTTGTGAGCCTAGGCGGGCGGCCTGAGCTCTGGTCATAACTCCGACGGGCGGCGGAAGAAAGGGTTCAAAGAGTTGAGAATCCCCCGGAGCTGTGAAGACTCCGGGGATATGAGGGTATCCAGACTGGGTATGCTCCGAGTTTGCAGCCATTGCGCTTGACTGGGTAGACGAAAGGCAATGAACGAACGGCGAATCACGCCGGAACTAAAGGTCTAGCAAGTTTTTGTACGATTTCCCGGCAATGGAACCAATTGACCGAACACAAAATGTGATCAAGGCCGGAACAACGGTTTGGATAACCAGAACGCTTGCTTAACCTGCAAAATGAACACCATGAGCTTAGCCGGGTTGCACCGGCAAAGACTCTCCGGCGTGAGAGTAAATTAGTCCGTTCACCGGAGAAAGGAAAGTAGTGTGTATAAGAGTAAGAGAGTCAAAATCCACCTGAGTAATAGAGGCTGGGCTCCCTCTTTATAGATGGGCAGCTTGCTCTCCAGGTTGTAGATAGGGTGAGGTAAGCACTGTCCTTGTATGAGATCATCCGAGTCATTCTTATCCATAGTAGGGTTTTGCAAGAAGGATGAGGCCCAAGACGCAAAGTTGGGTTGGGTCCATATGGACCAGGGTGCCCGTTAGGCTCCTTTAGGAGACTCAGCATATGAGGGGACTAATTTGGACAAGGCGTAGCGCAGACTGGGCGGGCAAACGAGCTGGACTAAATAACCAAGCTGAAATATTCATAACAAGCTGGTCCTTGCTTTATTCATGACTCTTGATGAGAGGCCGGTGGGTTGTATTGCTGGGCTCGGTCCGTGGGCCGAGGAAACGAGCACGGGCACATATCTAGTTGGGAGTTCGGGTTATTCCCTTCAGTACTTTTCATAGCTTCAATTTGGTTGGTTAAGTCCTAAGATAATATTTGGAGTGTTTGTTGGAGGTCATTGTCCCGTTTTTTGTAAGTACAAAACCGTAAGGGGGCTTCGATTTCAAATCTTACGTCTACTCAAGTTTGTCTTGCCCAGGATGTTTGGTTGTCTTTTTTCTGTCAACTCAGAGGCTCTATTTTCTCATATTTTCAAAGTTATATCTTACTGTGTAGCAACTTATTTAAATGTCAATTGTAGGCAGTGGCCAAGTTTTAATTGGTGGAGCGTCTGTGTGTCCCAGGGACAAGTTCAAATGGGGCTTTGGTGTAAGAATGATATCAATTCTTCATGTCCCTAGAATCTTCAAAGATGTAGCACATTGGTTTTCAAAAGATTCTTAACAAATTTGTAATGTATGTAATTGGGTAGTGCCTTCAACTAATGTGGAGTGCCTACTAATTTTTATCTTTTAATGAAAAAAATAATATTGACGAGTAAGATACTCCCTTCGTCTCAGTTTAAGGTTTCTACTTTTCTTTATAGTATGTCCCATTTTAAGGTTCTTAGTTGCTTTATTTCTTAAAGGGAGAATTGCATTTTGAGTCCCAAAGTTTAGGGGGTGCTCCCAAGTCAAACCCTATTCAATCACTATTTACATTTTAGGCCCCAAAGTTGTCATTATGTTAGCATATTAGGTATTTTAACCAGTTTTGTTAGAAAAAATTGTTAAATAATGACGTCCGAGACATATGTCACTTAACGGAGGATGTTTTTGAACAATATTTCATTCATTGTTATTTTAAAGAAAATTGAATGAAAACGAATAGTCAAACTGCAAATTTTCCATAAGGGTGTTAAATGATTTTTTTTAGAGTAATAAGATTAAAACTAAAATTTATTTAAACATATTAATTATCAATAATAATTATAAAATTCTATTTAAAAAACAAGGCATTAAATTTTTTTCTCATGCATAATTTTATACTTTGACAATTTTAATTGAATATATTTTGAAAAAAAACAATATTTAATTATATTTTTGAAACAAAGATAATTATTTATATTTTTGAAAAAAATATTTATTATTTATATATTTGAACCCCGTTCTTATCTTCTCTGTTTCCGACCACCACCCTGGCCACCAACCGCCGCCCTTAACCCCTCCTCTGAAATTGAAAATTATTAATTATGGTTAAAAAAGATATTTTCCATAGTTTTTTAAATAATAATTATGTTTCTTTCAAAAATATATTCAATTATAATAGTCAAAGTATAAAATTATACTTGAGAAAGAATTTATTGCCTTGTTTTTAAAATAAATTTTATAATTATTTATTGATAATTTAATATTTTAAATAAATTTTAATTTATATCTTATTACTTGAGAGAATTTCATTCAACGCCCTTAAATGGAAAATTTTCCAGTTTGACTTTTCATTTTCATTCAATTTGCCTTAAAATAACAATGAATGAATTATTGATAAAAAAAACATTCTCCGTTAAGTGACATGTGACTCAGACGTCATCATTTAACATTTTTTTTCTAACAAAACTGGTTAAAAGACCTAACATGCTAACAAGAATGACAACTTTGGGGTCTAAAATGTAAATAGTGATTGAATTGGGTTTGACTTGGGAACACCCCCTAAACATTGAGGCCCAAAATGCAACTCGCCCTTTCTTAAATTACAAAGAATAAATAGTGTTATGGACAATCTTGTCCTCATAAAGTTCATATGTTACAAAAATAAATCACTTACCTATCTCATTTTCACCCACTTACTTTATGAATGGCCAATTATATCATCCACCCACTACTACTCTTGACCCAAGTTTGCCTTTATTTCTTAATAAACGTGTAAAATCAAACTAAAAACCTAAAATCGGGACAGAGGCATCCATCCCAACACAAGTAGGACTAGAAGAGTAGGCACAATAATTAAGATAAAAGTAGTGAATGTATGGTAGAAAATGAAGAGAGAGAATGAATGGGGTAAATAATAATGTTAGTTGAATAAAATGAGTGATGAAAAATGAAGAGAGAAAATGAGTGAGATTAAATGATGGGGTTGTTTGATATAAATTTATTAAAACATTTTCATTTTGGGCCGTCATAATTGTTTTAGAACCGCTTAAAAGGAAAAGAAGTCATACTTGTGTTGGGACGGAAGGAGTATAAACGAATGGCGTAGGGGAAAAAGAAAAGTCAAGATTCGGCTTGCATTGATTTGGTTGGTTCTGTCAATGAAATTGGTTCGGAACCCGTTTGCAAATTGGATTACAAAGCCTTTTATTGTTCCTTCAAATTTACAGTATTGATCTACTTTTAATTGGAAAACGGTGGTCCGTGCTACTCAATCAGGAATTAATTATGCTTAAGTTTCCATCACCAAGCTATATGAACAGGCCCGAATTTTCACCTCATTTTAGTGATCAATGAATGAGATATTTTTAGGAAAAATTGCAAAAAAATTCACTCAACTATTCACATTATGTGGATTTGATCACTCAACTCATTTGTTTTGTATCCAATACATTCAACTCTTTTTTTATTACATTGACAGTCATTATCACTAACGCAGTTAGTTTTTCTCTCTTAAATAGTCATGTGCAATGCATGTGATCAGATTATTAAGGCCAAAATAGGAAATTAAAGCCAACTAAAATAAAACATATATTGAGGGTTTAATATAAAAAATCAGAAAGTAAAAAGTAAATTGGAGGGTTTTAATTGAAAAACCTAAACCAACCATTTTTCTTTTGGTCATCTCCTTACCAGCCTCAATCTACTTCCGGTCAACTGCGAACGCCGCCACCTCCCTCCCTCACCTCCCTCCCTCCGTTTCTATTTTACTCTATCCTCCTTTCGAATCTCTCACTTAGTCACATAAACCCAGAACTGTAAGCTCCTTCTCTATCTAACACCCACCCGCCGACACGCAACCTCCATGTTCATTCACGCCTTGAGTTCCGTAAGACTTTTCATACTACTTCTTGCAAATCCTAAGCCCCCAAGAAATTTGATGTCCCTTCTAATCTGGTCGACATACTCTGTCGCCAAAAATTTGATATCCATTTGAAATGGGGAAACAACGATCGATCTACCACCGGAAGGTACCCTAGACGACGACGACATTGAGTCGCCATTGCAGACGTCCTCGAGCTAAAACGCGCAATGGTGGAAATTATCAATCAATTTCTTTTTAATTCCACTGTATGTGTTTGATTTTTAAATTTCATCGATAATCTATTTGAAATAGTTTGAAACCCAGATCTGGGTATGATTTTTTATTTTCTTCAAACAAATCTTGATTCAAAGATGAAATTCTTAAATTTAACTTGTAGTATTCATTCAAAATTGAACTCGTAATTGTCAAAATATAAAGATCCAAGCAAGAATTAAGTGAAGTTGGTAGAAATCCTATTTATTTGAAGTTGTGATTGTCTAAGCATGAACAACGAAAATTGGGGGAATTCTTGTGGTGGAGAAGAGGCGTAGTGGTTTGGACAACGAATGTAAATGACGGGCAAAATCAAAATGGTGGTTGGCTACGGTGGGGTGGGGGTGGAGTGGTGGTGGACGATTATATGGAAGAATTATGGTGGCCGGAAGAAGACGTGAATCGGGGATGAAGATGACAATGGGAGAAGTCTTTCAAAAACA
The DNA here is from genome assembly GCA_026119855.1 of Campanula takesimana. Lineage (NCBI taxonomy): Eukaryota > Viridiplantae > Streptophyta > Magnoliopsida > Asterales > Campanulaceae > Campanula > Campanula takesimana. Next base: position 1,291,635 of record JAOWBW010000288.1, on the reverse strand, counting down.
AGAACACTTTACCTTTTACTTTATGATTGTACATATTAAACCCTCAATTTATGTTTTATTTTAATCGGCTTTAATTTCCTATTTTGTCCTTAGTAATTTGGTCACATGCTATGCACATGACTATTTAACGAGAAAAAACTAACTGCGTTAGTGATAGTGACCGTGGATGCTATAAAAAAGAGTTGAATGTGTTGGACCCAAAAAAAAAATGAGTTGGGTGATCAAATCCACAGAAAGTGAATAGTTGGGTGATTTTTTTTTTTATTTTTTTTTTGCAATTTTTCCATATTTTTAAGATCAACAGGATTTACAAATTTTTTAATCGATCTCTGTCACTGTGAATACGTGAGATGAAAATCGAGAGTCGCCACGCTGTTTTATTTGTTGTTAAAACATTGAGAAAACCATTTATGAGAATAATAGGGTTCGGGGGTCAAATTACAATAAGAGAAGAATATTCATGTTATCACTCCTATTGCCCGACGAATCGGTCTTTCTATCATGATCAATGTGTGTGTGTGTGTGTTAGTGTTTGAGACCGGATCCGAAGATTGCCTACATTCTTCTCATCATGAGAAGCTCAGGTCGGTGTAGTTCATTGATGAATTAGAATGGGGAGAGATGAAGCGGGATCATGCGTATAGAGGGGAAAGATCAGAGTTAGAAGTAGTTCCTAGATCGTATTAGGGTTTGATGAAACCCTAGGATCATCATTGGCTATGGCATGTGCACATAAATAGGGATTACAATCCTAGATCTAGCATATCATGTATGTATAAGACTTAGATCTAGCATTATAACAAGAACATCATGAATACATATGAATGAACACATAAACATGAAGACCGCTACCCTAAATATAGCATATATTATGAATCTAGACTAAGAACATGAAGAACACATGAAGAACATATGAATATGGATGCATAAACATAATGAAAACATGCATAAAATAGATCTAGCCTAAGAACATAACAAGAACATAATAAGAAAAGTAAGAAGACTCACCTTGATCGGTAAGAACTAGGGTTGAAGCTTCTTGAAGATTCGAAGAGGCTTCGAGGGTGCCAGAAAGGCTTAAACTTAGAGTTTCTCCGTCAGTTTTGACTCTGAAACTCGCAAAATGAATTCCTCTAAATTATGAACTGGGGTCACATATTTATAAGAAAATTCGACCTGGGAGAAGTGGACGCCCGGCCGGTCTAAGTGGCTTGGCTCGATTCCCGAGGTTCTGATCACCCTGGACTCTGGAGAAGGATTAGATAACGTCTATCTTTGCAGCTTCATCCGATCAGTCGTTGATATCTTCTTATCTGGGCTTTTTGGGAAATTCCGGATAAGTCCTACGCAGTTCGTAAATACCTAGGAGGTCGCTGTGAGTTCTAGAATGCCTAACAACTCATTTTCAGGTTGGGTACTAACAGTATCCCTCGGCGACGTTTCTTGCAAGGCATGGAAGGTCTTCGATTAAGAAAGGAACCGATCTGAAATATGAGTTCCAAATCGAGGAGAGAGATGTAAGAAGGTGACCAGGTTGGTCGGGCGGCTGAACCTATGTCAGGCTACCTACGTATCCAAGTGGAATCAAGCCAGTCGTAGTTCGAGACTTGTGGGGAAAGAAAGAAACGAGACGCCGTCTTTCGCAGGGGATAACAAGCATTCGTCAGACAATAAAGTCGCGTGGACTCTACTGGGGAGGAAAAGCAAAAAAGAAACAAGACATTGTCTTTCTACTTGAGATCGCTAAACATTCGTGAAGCAATAAAGTCGTTGCAGATGGACTCTATTGGGGAAAGGAGGGAAGGCCATACGCACGATGCGACAAGAAGTTTTAAGAATCGAGAACAGAATTAAGGATGAATTCTAACTTCCTATAGAGCGCGCGTAATCGATTTATAGACTGATCTTGGAGGATTAAGGCTTACGGAGGTTCCGACCTTCAATTTATAATCTTTAGGGTTTAAGGAGGTTCCGACCTTTAATTGTAAATTGATTTGGTTATTAAATTTTGGAAAATTTGAAGCCTTCCTAGGCCATTTTGGAAATTTTGAAGCCTTCCTAGGCCATTTTTTATTTTTTGGAAAATTTGAAGCCTTCCTAGGCCATTTTGGAAAATTTGACGCCTTCCTAGGCTATTTTATTTTTTTTTTGGAAAATTTGAAGCCTTCCTAAGCCATTTTGGAAAATTTGAAGCCTTCCTAGGCCATTTTTTATTTTTTGGAAAATTTGAAGCCTTCCTAAGCCATTTTTTATTTTGGGAGATTAGGGTTTACGGAGGTTTCTGACCATCAATTTATAATTTTTAGGGTTTAAGGAGGTTTCCAACCTTCAATTATAAATTGACTTTAAGTGTTAGGGTTTACGGAGGTTCCAACCTTCAATTTATATTTTTTAGGGTTTAAGGAGGTTTCCGACATTTAATTATAGATTGATTTAGTTATTTAAGGATTTTACTACGGTTTCCTTAATCCACCTTCGGGTTTATGGATGCATCCTACCTCCAATTATAATTTTAGGATTTAAGGACGTTCCCAGCCTTTGATTATAGATTGTTTTCGTATTTTACGCGGTCTTCCATACCGTTTTCATTGAGCTTGGTAATTTACGCGGTCTTCCGAACCGGATTTGGTTAAATTTGGTGATTTACGCAGTTCTTTCGGACCGGATTTGGTTAATTTTGGTGATTTACGCGGTCTTCCAGACTGGATTTGGTTAATTTTGGTGATTTACGCGGTCTTCCGGACCGGATTTGGTTAATTTTGGTGATATACGCGGTCTTCCGGACCGGATTTGGAATTTGCTTCGGTAAGATACCCTTTTGTTTAGGTTTTAAGCATTGAGAAGTTTGAGTGAAATTACCTATAGTCTAGGATTTAAGCTTTGATTGTTTGGGTTTAGAGATGTTTTGGATGTGAATTTCTAGGGTTCAGGACTTAAATGAATTTAGTTGTATTTCACCCATAGTTTGGGGTTTAAGTGAATCTTATGTAGATTGCAAAGAGTTTTGAGTTGTAGATTACCCAAGGTTTGGGGTTTATTTGAATTTTACTTTGATTGTAAAGATTTGGATTATGAATTACCCAAGTTTGGGGTTTAAGTTAATTCTTATTGATTTGTAAGAGTTGTAATAGTAAATTACCCAAGTTCGGGGTTTCAAATATGTTAATATTAACCGTAGAGGGTTTTAATTGTGAATTGCTCTTGATTGTGAGTTGTTTTGGAGCGAGGGAATGGATTGGAATTTACCTTGCATGAAGGGTTTGGTTTTTGATTACTTCGAACGAGAAGGTTTGATTGTTAATTACTTCGAACGAGAAGGTTTGACTGCAATTTACCCAAAGTTATGGGGTTTGGTTGTTACTTACCCAAGTTATGGGGTTTGGATTTGGATGGTGTTAGGTTGAGGTGCTTTGTTTGCAAATTACCCAAGATATGGGGTTTTGGTTGTAACTTACTTCGAATGAAAAAGTTTGATTGTAGATTACCCAAATTTGGGGTTTAAGAATGTTGACGTTAGAGGATTTGAATGTAAATTACTTCGAATGAGAAGGTTCGATTGTTAATTACTTCGGACGAGAAGGTTTGATTGAATACAAGGGACTTAGTTGTAAGTTGTTATAAGGTATGAGGTTTTGATTGTAAATTACCCAAGGTATGGGGTTTGGATTTGGATGATATTAACCTTAGAGGGTTTTGATTGTAAATTGGGATTTTCATGAAACTTGTAGATTTCGACCCAAGTTGATTGATTTATTTGTAGTATGTATAATGTATTGATTTTGGTGGTTTAAAAAAAATGTGATTTTGTGTTAAGTAACTTTTGGTTAGAAAATGTTGTAATCTTTGACCGGTCTTTTACTTGGTTGAATTTGTTAAAAGTGTTTTTTGTGTTGCTTGAATTTTGTTAGAGTGTAATGTACATTAGTGTTTCGTGGAGAAAGCTTATTTTGGATGAAGTTACATTTTTGTCCGTTCATTATTGGAATGTTTTGGACTTGTTCGGAGTTGACTTGTCTTGTCCTAGATAGACTAGGGTTTTGATTGTGAGATATTTATAGTATTCACTGGAAATTTTGGGGATTCTCCTAATGCAACAATTTATATTTACACATGTTTATGAAATTAAACCGCTAGGTTATTCACATACCTTTGCTGTGTATACATGTTTATGCTTGTAGGTTATATTGCCGCCATTGAAGTTGAGGGGCTCTTGTAGAGTTGTGCATAGCTTGTGGGAGAGGACTCCAGAGACTGTACAGAGCAAGGTACGGGCCACCGGCTTGGGAGAGGACTCCAGGGAAAGTTGACCAAGAGCACTGATCTATTCACGGTACTGCGTGAGCATTTGTGGGATATCACCCATACATTCCACTTTGGTTGGGCAGAGGTTATGGTGGCTCATTCGGACTTCATGGCTCTTACCGGGTTGCGGTTCACATGTGGGATATCACCCATACATTCCACTTTGGTTGGGGAGAGGTTATGGTGGCTCCTTCGGACTTCATGGCTCTTACCGGGTTGCGGTTCACAGGTAGCCCTAGTGTGGAGTGATGATACCTTATTTGCCGATGGCAGTGCGGATGGACTTCCGAGCTTGATTGGGTTTGATTGTACCGATGACAGGAGCGGGTATGTTTGGGAGGCCTTAGGAGGTGGCATGAGGAGATGCTGACGGATCTCGAGGCCGGAGGCGGTGATGTAGAGGTGACTGCCCAAGCATGAGTTGTCACAGACCATAATTGCACGACGGCGATGATTCCACTGCTTGGATGTCTTGCGTGTGGGAGCTACAGGCTTGGCGAGGTTATACCATTCCCTAGATCGGAGTCGTAGATCGCAGTTCTTCTTGAGGCGACGGGCCAGCGGAGGTCGTTGATTGGACATGGCAGAGATGCCCTTTTCTTGATTGAGAGGGTAGGTCACTAGGATGGAGTAGGTAGTATCTACTTAGTTCCGGTGGATCCTCCGTGGTCCACGACTGACCTAGTGTCTCTGCATGACCGGGTTAGGTTGACCAAGGGCCTTGATGCTATACAATTTGTTGTAGAGGGAGCCTCGTATGATGACTTTGTTGGGACGCGCCTTGGGGCTCACCCGCTGTGATAGAGGAGAAGCTGCAGAGATGGGTGTTAGTACCCCGATCCGGATTACTATTCTCAAATAATTAAATTATAGAGTTTAGGGGGTAATTTGGGACTTATTTGGGTCATTATAAAGTTCAAAGGGTATTTTAGGCATTAATTAAATCATTTTAGAAAAAAGGAGGGACCTTCTGATAATTCTCGGAAAACCAGGACCATGAGTAAATTCCCCACAAAGCCCAAAAGGACTTTGTGGGAATTTCTGGAAATTCAGCCAAGAAAGGGGACGGTCGCACATACCAGGTGCGTTTTCTCCCAGGGGCCAGCCGACAACCAGCGCCACGCGTCCCCTCCTCACTCGCCCAACCGCCACCTCCACGCGCCTTGTCCCCCGGTGTGCTGCACGCGCCCGACAAGGCCATCCACTCCCTCGCTCCTGATTGGTCGGTCACTTCCCTCTTGTCTCCCTCACCCTAACAGCCCCACATGCCTCATTTTGATTGGTCCTCCACCTCCTTTGTGTCACCCACACACCCTCCTTCTAGAAGAATAATTCTCAGCCATTTTACATCCGAAAATGCTCCATTTTGTGCAAAAAAATGATCCAATTTCAACCCATTTTGTGACCAAAAAAGGATCCAATTTTTGACCAAAAAAGATCCAAAGAATATCCTATTTTTTCTTATTCCCTAAGAAAGAAAGAAGCCCCAACTCCTCCTATAAATAGAGAGGTCATCCTCTCTCATTTTATCAAGAATTCCCTAGCAAAGTTACTCCCTAAAATTGTTCTCTCTACAAAATTGAGTGGTTGTTTTTAGTTAAAGATGGTGATTAATCCATGTTAAGTGAAAATCTTGGAGTCCATGATCTCTAAGTGAAAAAGGAAGCAAACTTGGGTCAATCAATTAATGATTTATCCCAATCTTGCTTAAAGGTTGAATCTTTATCCTATTGTCATCTTCATCTTCATCTTCATCTTCATCTCCTTTTTTTTTCGTTTGTTGGAATGTCATCTTTGTTCATATTTTACTTATAAAAATGTAGTCTTTATAAAGATATATGATTGGTCCAAATACTCTTATAATCCCAATTGTTTCATCTTACACTTTTATGGTGTATTAAAATGATGAACTAAGTGGAGAAGAGTATTTGTTATATTTATGTTATTTACTTTATGTCCTTAAATTTCTGTCATTATAATTACTATAATATTACTAAATTGGAACCAAGTCTTGATCCATGGTGCCCTTCATGTTTTATGCGTGATTGTGGGTTACAAACCAAGGATATTCTAAGGCTTGTTATGATTTATGCACTTTAAATTTATGTCATTTACATTTATGCATTTACATTTACAAGTCTTTATTTATTCTTGTAATCTTTATATAACTTGGATCCAAATACCCATATGATCCTAAAAGGTTCATCTTGCACTTCAATATTAAAATGATGAACTAAATGGAGATGGGATTTGTTACATTTAAAGACTTAATCTTTAATGTTTATTTCCATTTAAAAAGTCTTTATTTCAAATCTTTTCTTGTTTATCTTACTTGGATGATAAAGCCACAATCTTTATTCATCCAAGTAATGATTTGCCCAAGAAAAACTTTTATTTATTTTAATCTTATGATGATTACCTTACTTGGATGATAAAGTTGACCATCTTTATTCATCCAAGTCATGGTTCTATCCAAGTAAAGGTATTATGGTTATTATTCTCTAATGATTGCTCAAACCATGACCTTGACCTTGACCTTGATCTTGGTTATTCTTACATGGGTTTGATGCATATGATGAACAAGATTGTCCCTCTTGACTTTGCTAGTCTTTTTCATGGCTAAGTAAAAGTCTGTCCCTAAAAATACCACATTTTACTTGGATGAACATTATATTTTGCCTCTCTAAAGTATCAAAGAACAAAGGGCATTAACATGCCTACATTTCATTTTCCAAAATCACTTTTTAAAACAAGTCGGTTTCTCCCATTTTCAAGAAAAACACATACACACACACTTCCACATTTTTATCAACAAACTTAGGGAGACTCGGTTTTCCGAGGCACTTTGGGTGAACCTTGATTAAGTTCTTCCAAAGTGTAACGTGACCTCCGAATCCTTTTTCTCTAACCTTTTTTCGTTAAGTTTGGGTTTAAAGTTAAACTAACGTGGCGACTCCGTTATCTTTTGGAATTACACCGTGTTTGATTCTCGAGGGGAAACCTTTCCATTTTTCCCGCCGGTGTCTTACAGTGGCGACTCCGCTTGGGAATAAAGTGCTTGCAAACTTCTTCTTAGAAGCTTTGAAGGCACTTTTGTGTGGGTCAAACTCCCCTCCCCGTTTTGTTGACTTTGTGCATATTTTGTGTGTGTTTTATGTTTTTGTTTTGATTTAAATAGATGAAACTGTTCTGGAAAAACAATGAACTGGGGCTTGATGATCAGAAGCTGAAAATTTGTAAAAAATAATGGATCTCCTCCTCTAGCCGTACAGCTAGTTTGGCCGGGCCCATAGAATGTTTCAAATTAACAATTTTGTGCAGGGCAGAAACATTCTGATGGTCCTCTTGCTTCTTCTTGTCCAGGTTCCAATTTACAGCCTCTACATGTGCACTTCTACCTTCTTTTTCTTAGCCAAAAATGGATTTTCAAAGTTTGGTTATGCACAAATTTTTGGACATAAAATTAGGTTTTCAAAGCCTCATTGTGCATAACCCTTTTCATAAAAATTTTGGTCTTCAAATTCTTTTGTTGTGCACAACCTTTTTTGTACAAATGATTTTCAAAAGGTTGTTATTCTTGTTGTAAAATTTTGGTTTCAAAAATCTTTGGTTGTGCACAACCTTTCCATGTACAAATTTTTGATTCTTGCTTGTTCATATCTTTGCTTGATTATTTGTGCAAAAATACATGTTCATCATTTTGTTCATATATTGCTTTTTCATGTTCATGACATTAAAATGAACCGAAAATTCCTATTTTGACTCAAAAGGGAACATAGAAGGCTTCACACAAAGCGCCCTTGACCTTGTGCACGTTCCAAAAACCCTTTAAACCCGGGATGGATGCCACGATGCAGCTTGATTGGTGCTCTTGTGCCCTTCTCGCGCGCATGGGTCCATTCCACTTCCCCTTCCGAGCCGAGTCAACCACACATTGTCCGTGACACACAAATACCGTAACCATGGTTGGTTTTTGGTCTAGCTCACGTCATCACGTCCCTAATACGTGTCCAAACGCTAGTTATGGCCAAGTTAACGCCCGAGTCACGACTCTTTGTGAAAGCAAGTGTGACCAAGGTTATCTTTGACCCTGGTCCTTGACTTATGCGTTAATTCCAACCATAATTAACCGAAGTCATGTATTAAGGAAAGGTTGACACCGCGTCATTAAGCTCTAATGCTTGACCCATCCTAATCATCCTTAAGCCCGAGGTTAAGGTCCGAGATCCCTCATTAAAATGAGGTCATGCCGGAATTTCGTTGGAGCGTTAAGTCAATCTTAACCTTAACCGGGGCTTAACTATGATGAGAATGGCCAATGCATTGGAATTTTGTGATGCACTAGACCCTAGGTTTGGTTCTTTTGGTCGGTGGAAGCTACGTGCCCTATAGGACCCTCGCCCGGGATAGTCCATCTTTGGGAGTGTGCAATACAGGTAAAAAACGAGGGGTCTATAGGCGTAGTGATGGCCTCCACTGATCCAGGAATTAGAGTAGTTGCAAAAAAGAAGAGAAATCTTTTCCAACCATTTAGGAATAAAAATGCGTTTTAAGTAAACTTGAATGGATAACTAACTGCGCCTTGCATGAATTTGCTCCGTTTTGCTTCTTGTCTTTGACACATTGATTTCTTGCGTTAACAAGCGTCATCCCATTAATCTTTTGATGGATCCCCGTTATCCTCCAAAACTCCCGTTAAATCCCTAGGCGTTGTCCCCTAGGAACCCGTTAAGTCCTTGGAAGATCTCCGAGGCACCCGTTAATCCTTGGATGGATCCCCGTTATCCTCCAAGACTCCCATTAAATCCCTAGGCGTTGTCCCCTAGGAATCTGTTAAGTCCTTGGAAGATCTCCGAGGCACCCGTTAATCTTTGGATGGATCCCCGTTATCCTCCAAAATTCCCGTTAAATCCCTAGGCGTTGTCCCCTAGGAACCCGTTAAGTCCTTGGAAGATCTCCGAGGCACCCGTTAATCTTCGGATGGATCCCCGTTATCCTTCAAAATTCCTGTTGAAACCCTAGGCGTTGTCCCCTAGGTCCCCGTCAAAATTCCCGTTGAAACCCTAGGCGTTGTCCCCTAGGTCCCCGTTATGATTCCCGTTGAAACCCTAGGCGTTGTCCCCTAGGTCCCCGTTATGATTCCCGTTGAAACCCTAGGCGTTGTCCCCTAGATCCCTATTATAATTACCGTTGAAACCCTAGGCGTTGTCCCCTAGGTCCTCGTTATGATTACCATTGAAACCCTAGGCGTTGTCCCCTAGGTCCCCGTTATAATTACCGTTGAAACCCTAGGCATTGTCCCCTAGGTCCCCGTTATAATTACCATTGAAACCCTAGGCGTTGTCCCCTAGGTCCCCATTACGATCCCCGTTGAAACCCTAGGCATTGTCCCCTAGGTCCCCGTAAAGATCCCCGTTAGATCCCTAGGAATAGTCCCTTAGGAAGTCAGTCAAGTCCTTGGAGGGATCCCCGTTATCCCCCCAAGAAGTCAGTCATGGTCATCTTTTTCTCTTAGAATTCCAAACCCGTTCGAACTACGGTGACCTGAGCCTCTCATCGCGTGGGACCCCCTCCCTCGTGGTGAGGGGAACGTAGGAAACTTCGGCCCAGTCAAATATCCCAAAATAGAGACACGTGTGTCTTTGGCCCAAGCACTCATCCAACTTTTACCCGAGTCTAAACTACCCTTTTTCCGCCGCAGCAAGAATGAAGTGGAAAAGAGCACCGTGTCACCGCCTGATTAGCATCGAGTCTGATAGTTCCTCAGTTTCTATAACTCCTCGACTCCGATACCTCGGGATGACCAGCTCAGAGGAAAGTAGTTGGGGAAGTGATACCGCAGATGATCAGGACAGTCCAACCAAGGAAGAGTTGCTCCAAGCTTTAGAAGCCTCCAGGGCTCGGGAAGAGATTACCAAGAAACACCACGAAAAAGCACGGGATCAGTTTGTCGAGTCAATGGGACAGAAGGGTGTTAAGGTTTTGTTTCAGAATGATGGGTCCTTCATTGAGGTTCCTGACCACGAGGAAGAGCTCGAAGTCACCCAACCTCCTAATTGCGACCAAATTGCACCTCCTCAATCGGGCGAAAATACCGAGTCCCCTCATTCTCTACCTCAAAATACCATCACTCAAAAGTTACCTCCCACTCAATCTCCCTACACTCCACTTCACCTTGGATCTAATATTCCCTATGGGTTACCTTCCATGAATCCCCAAATACAATACACTCAAAACACTCATGTCTCACCATTCACACCAGTTATGCCTCAACCATCACTCTCACGATATCTCCCCAATTACACCCCTTCCCAGTTCGATATCGCCAATCGAATCCCAAGAACTCAGTCACCATATGTGGTTACTCGATCAACCATTGGATTCCATGATGACCCGTATCAGCTCTACAATCCAAGACCTTTTGGACCACAATCTCTTTGCATGCCTCCGATGTATATTCCTGTAAGCAACCGAGGTTATGAGTATGCCTACACCCATGCACCTCCACATAATCCTCATGTTGCACCTCAGTCGGGTAGGTTGTTGGGAAAGAGAAAGCAAATGGAATATAAGGAACCCCTTGTCTCGAGCAGCGGTAATTCTCATCACCACCACAATTCGGTCAAAGGTAAAGGAAAATCCAAATGCCAACCCAAGCTCCGTTTTGTAAGGTTCGAGGATTTCGGAATGCCCATAAGCAAGGTATTTGAGAGATTGGTTAAGCAAGGCCTCACAAAGCCTCTTGTTAACTACCAACCCAGGAACCCCGAGAAACACCTTGACAAGAGTAAGAGATGTGACTTTCACAATTATCACGGACACAACACCGATGAGTGCTCTGTTGTAAAATGCGTCATTCTGGATTTGATTAAGGAGGGAAAGCTTGAACGCCCCTACGCCCCCAATACAACAAATGACACGAGTATCAACATGCTTGAGTTCGCAGAATCTAATCCCATGGCCTCCTCGATGGTTGATAAATGGAATGATATCTGCCCCAAGAAAAAGGAGCCCGTGATTGACAAAGTCGTCAGGCCCAAAGGGGGAGAGCCTGTTTTGGGAAAGTTGACAAAATCAGTGTCTAAGGTGGTGGTTCCTAAAATCAGCAAAGCCGAAATGGCGGAAGGTGTTTGGAAAGGATCAGTGGCACAGAAAATGTCTAAAGGGCTAAATGCCCCGGGTTGGGGAATGAATGGTGCCGTGGTTGCCATAATAGAGGATGAAGTTTCAAAACCCTTACCATCATCCTCTCCTTAGGAAGAGTCGAAGTCCATTGTTGGGATGTGTGATAAGCCCTTAAGAAAAGATATCTGTTAGGTTTAGTTAGAGTCTCGACTCCTTGGTTGATGCCATGTGGTAACCATTCGGAATCCATTGTTAGTTTTCTTAATAAGTTTATTATTTTTATAGCCTTGTCAAAAGTTTGCATAAAATGTGTGTGAGTCTTTCACTCAAAACAAAAGTGTGTCTTAAAAAAAAGAGTTTTCTTAAAATAAAAGATAAAGTTTTTCCTAAAACGCTAATCCGATAATGAAGCATTTTTCTCAAATCATGGTTATAATTTCACCTTGAGGTTTGATATGCTAAAAGTCCTTCGCGGTTCTGTCCATTGGAAACATTGACCAAGGAACATCAAAATTGGCGTCGGAGACAACCGTCCACATGAGCAAGAAAATCAAAAGGTTGGAACACTGTCTACAAGGAGAGGCCCGTGCTTCGAAAGCCCAAAAAGCGGCTACATCAAATGGATATCCGTACCTTCGTCGAGTGCCACGCACGAAGGCTACGCACCTTGAAAGGAAGTCACCAAAAGGAGATGGCCAAAGCAAACTCTCAACTCATGAGTAGACGGATCCGGCAATTACAATGCCAAGCCAAGTGGAGACCTCGCGACATCTTTCCCAATGACACGGAACCCGAGTTCCACGTGGAAGACATGGAATATGCTGCCGACAACCCCTCCAACAATCAAGGAAGAAAATGGATCATCATACTTCATAGGAGCTCATCCCTAAAAAGAAAAAAAAAGAAAAAAAAGAGTCTTCCAGACTCGTAGGATCTAGACTTTCACCAAAGTTCGTCCCGGACTGTGTCTTTTTATTTTTACAAAGGTCCATACTTGGACATGTATGTACAAAGTTATCTAAATAAAAGAGTCATTTTCATTCTCTTCTCTCTAGACTTGAGACATTATTTGCAATATACATTTACTCTTGAAATTGCCTTGCTTGTTATTATCAATTGATTGCTACGTCCCTAAAATGATGAATTGACTTCTCAGCATACTAGTCAATGACGACTCATTAAGGATGAATGGACCTAACACAAATAAAAAACGCTAAATGCAAACAATTAATCTTTATGTGGATAAATGTTGTGATCAATTGGCATGAAGAAACCATTAATGGCAAACCTTCCTCTATACACATCCCCGATACACATTCCCCGATACACAACCCGATACACTTTTCTGATACAAATTCTTGATGCACATCAAAGGCATCCCGAGACGATGAAAAGGCAAAGATGTTGTTGCTCAACCACCAATATTAAATCGTGATCATGCGTGAGCAACCAAGCAAAGGACTTCCCAGATCTCCAAAAGTCAAAGTGAGAAGTGACTGACATTCCACCAAGGGGTCTACAAATGAGCCAATGTCAAAGACATCGAGTTGAGGCTAATGTTTCCCCTCTCTCTAAAAAAAATGAAATGAGAAGAGGGAAAAGAAAGGAATAATGGAAAGGAGGAAAGGAAATGAATATTGGCGAAGAGGAAGTTTGCCTCACCTAGTTCACTGCAAAAGTCCACCCCAAAGAACATCCCGAGGATTTTACCGCAAAGCAAAGCGATCTACATCAGTAAAGCAACAACATCCTTCAAAAGGACGCCAACTTCAACCAAAGACGATCCAAGGCCGAACTACGGTGACCTGAGCTCCTGAAACTGAGGGGAACGTAGGCAACCTTCGGGTCCGTTCACAACATGAAACAAAACCATCAAACCATGGTCCTCTCAAAATGACCAAGTTTTCTCCCCTCGGTCCCATCAATGACCGATGTCCCAGACACACCTTCTTCTCCCGATCTTGCCATTGATCGAATCTTAATCTCAATTGATCACAACAATTATACATGTTAAGGCTAATTGCTTGTTATAATCTTGACATAATAATAAACATGTTCCATTCAAGCAATCATTTTGATGGTATTAACTAAGGAAAATTTCAAATGTCTCGACAAGTCTTCTCCTCTACATCTTAGGAAAGAGCTAAACACTTGTATTCCGTCAAGCAAGAGCTTCCTCCCATTTCATGATACATTGCTCAAAGAGCTCACCAACATAAAGGGACTCTCTCCCAAATAAAATGCCCTTGCATGTTTCCTCCAAGAAAAATACTTTAAAGTCCCCGTTCTATCGAGTCGGCTGGATCACTCATAAAAAAAAGAGAAAAAGGCACCAAAAAAGTAGCCCACTAGGTTGAAAACCCGTAAGGGCGGCCTAGGCAAAAAACAGGGTATGCCATAAAAGACGCAAAAGAGATGACCGCTAGGTTGAAAACCCGAAAGGGCGGCCTAGGCAAAAGAAAGGGTGCGTCATGAAAAGGGATGGGTTCCTAACCTCACGTTAAAGGCCGAAAGACGACAACAGGTCCACGTCAACATCAAAAGTCAAAGGCCAATATTGGGGCTACCTCCACATCGACAACAACAAGGACATTGGGGCTACCTCCACATCAACTACAAAAAGGACATTGGGGATACCTCCACGTCAACGACAACAAGGATATGGGGTTACCCTGACATCAACGACAAAGATGACATTGGGGCTACCCCACAACGGTGACGAGCAGATTTCCTACCATCGGTTACTCCTCAATGAATGGACTAAATCCAAAGGACTTTATGCATAACAAACCTCGCGGTTAAGTTAAAATCAAAAATTTGACTAAAATGCTTTGTTAAAATATTTGCCTTTAGAAATAAGCTTTTCCAAATTTGCCCATTTGGTGCCATTTATCAAAAACAATGTTTCAAGCAAAATGCTTTTGATCAAAGAATGATTTTCCTAAAGTTTTGGACTCTTTCATCCACAATGTGTCTTAACGGTTGCCCCTAGGCTCTTCCCCGGTGTCAAGAAAATGTGTCAACCGTCCCGTAGAGTAGTGTTAACCCAACCCAAGATTTGACTTAGAATAGTCATTATAGGTTCAAGCCTTTGTCCCGGCAGTCCTTAGTAAGACGTAAGACCAGTTTTCCCGTCAAACTCCCTAAAGATGGAGTTGACCAAGCCTTGACCCAGAATGGTCTCTTTAGGTTCAAGCCTTTGTCCCGGCAGTCCTTAGTCAGACGTAAGACCAATTTTCCCGTCAAACTCCCCAAAGATGGAGTTGACCAAGCCTTGACCCAAAATGGTCTCTTTAGGTTCAAGCCTTTGTCCTGGCACACCTTAGTCGGACGTAAGACCAGTTTTCCCGTCAAACTCCCCAAAGATGGAGTTGACCAAGCCTTGACCCAGAATGGTCTCTTTAGGTTCAAGCCTTTGTCCCGGCAGTCCAAAATAACGTAAGACCAGTTGCCTCATCAAACTCCCCAAAGGTGGAATTGACTGAAGTCAAACTTTGATTCAGAATAGTCATTATAGGTTGAGAACCTTGTCCCCGGCTGCCCTTAGTGGGATGTAAGACCAGTTACCTCGTCAAACTTCCCAAAGATGGAGTTAACTCAAGCCAAGGCCCATAATGGTCATTTTAGGTTACGGAAACCTTTGTCTTGGCAATACAAAATGATGTAAGATCATCCCTGTAAGTTAACCCTCTTCATAGAGTCAAGTTGACCATGTCCTTGTAAGTCAACCCTCTCCATAGAGCCAAGTTGACCATATCCTGCCTCTGCCTTGCCAAGAGTCACTCTTCCTTGTGTAAGTCAACCCTCTCCATAGAGCCAAGTTGACCATGTCCAGGTAAGTTAACCCTCTCCATAGAGCCAAGTTGACCATGTCTCGCCTCTGCCTCGCCAAGAGTCACGCTTCCTTGTGTAAGTCAACCCTCTCTATAGAGCCAAGTTGACCATGTCCTGGTAAGTCAACCCTCTCCATAGAGCCAAATTGACCATGTCCCACCTCTGCCTCGCCAAGAGTCACACTTCCTTGTGTAAGTCAACCCTCTCCATAGAGCCAAGTTGACCATGTCCCGTAAGTCAACCCTCTACATAGAGCCAAGTTGACCATGTCCTGGTAAGTCAACCCTTTCCATAGAGCCAAGTTGACCACGTCCCACCTCTGAACTCGCCAAGACTCATGCCCATTCCTTGTAAGTCAACCCTCTCCATAGAGCCAAGTTGACCACGTCCCGCCTCTAAACTCGCCAAGAGTCATGCCCATTCCTTGTAAGTCAACCCTCTCCATAGAGCCAAGTTGACCATGTCCCACCTTTGACTCACCAAGAGTCATGCCCGTTCCCCTAGGAGAGGATGACAGATATCCACCTAGCCCTTAGGTTTGAGTAGCCTCAAAATCACTCACCCCGCCAGAACTACGACCGTCTTGATTCCCTCGGATAGGGATACGTAGGAATCCTTTAAAGATAAGGGTCCAGCAACTCAACAACCTTGGTCACCATCTCTCCCATCTTGGTAGCTCGCCGGATCGGGATTCTTTCTTTTATCGACAACCCCGCTTTCTTCGAAAGCGCCGTTGCTGAGGGGCTCTGTAAGTACCCCGATCCGAATTACTATTCTCAAATAATTAAATTAAAAAGTTTAGGGATAATTTGGGACTTAATTGGGTCATTATAAAGTTCAAAGGGTATTTTAGGCATTAATTAAATCATTTTAGAAAAAAGGAGGGACCTTCTGGTAATTCTTGGAAAGCCAGGACCATAAGTATATTCCCCACAAAGCCCAAAAGGACTTTGTGGGAATTTCCTGAAATTCAGCCAAGAAAGGGGACGGTCGCACATACCAGGTGCGTTTTCTCCCAGGGGCCAGCCGACAACCAGCGCCACGCGTCCCCTCCTTACTAGCCCAGCCGCCACCTCCACGCGCCTTGTCCCCCGGTGTGCTGCACGCGCCCGACAAGGCCATCCACTCCCTCGCTCCTGATTGGTCGGTCACTTCCCTCTTGTCTCCCTCACCCTCACAGCCCCACATGCCTCATTTTGATTGGTCCTTCACCTCCTTTGTGTCACCCACACACCCTCCTTCTAGAAGAATAATTCTCAGCCATTTTACATCTGAAAATGCTCCATTTTGTGCACAAAAATGATCCAATTTCAACCCATTTTGTGACCAAAAAAGGATCCAATTTTTGACCAAAAAAGATCCAAAGAATATCCTATTTTTGCTTAGTCCCTAAGAAAGAAAGAAGCCCCAACTCCTCCTATAAATAGAGAGGTCATCCTCTCTCATTTTATCAAGAATTCCCTAGCAAAGTTACTCCCTAAAATTGTTCTCTCTACAAAATTGAGTGGTTGTTTTTGGTGAAAGATGGTGATTAATCCATGTTAAGCGAAAATCTTGGAGTCCATGATCTCTAAGTGAAAAAGGAAGCAAACTTGGGTCAATCAATTAATGATTTATCCCAATCTTGCTTAAAGGTTGAATCTTTATCCTATTGTCATCTTCATCTTCATCTTCATCTCCTTCTTTTTTTCTTTTGTTGGAATGTCATCTTTGTTCATCTTTTACTTATAAAAATGTAGTCTTTATAAAGATATATGATTGAACCCAAATACTCTTATGATTCCAATGGTTTCATCTTACACTTTTATGGTGTATTAAAATGATGAACTAAGTGGAGAGGAGTATTTGTTACATTTATGTTATTTACTTTATGTCCTTAAATTTATGTCACTATAATTACTATAATATTACTAAATTGGATCCAAGCCTTGATCCATGGTGCCCTTCATGTTTTATGCATGATTGCGTGTTACAAACCAAGGATAATCTAAGGCTTGTTATGATTTATGCACTTTAAATTTATGTCATTTACATTTATGCATTTACATTTAGAAGTTTTTATTTTACAAGTCTTTATTTATTCATGTAATCTTTATATAACTTGGATCCAAATACCCATATGATCCTAAAGGGTTCATCTTGCACTTCAATAGTGCATTAAAATGATGAACTAAATAGAGATGGGATTTGTTACATTTAAAGACTTAATCTTTAATGTTTATTTCCATTTAAAAAGTCTTTATTTCAAATCTTTTCTTGTTTATCTTACTTGGATGATAAAGCCACAATCTTTATTCATCCGAGTAATGATTTTCCCAAGAAAAGCTTTTATTTATTTTAATCTTATGATGATTACCTTACTTGGATGATAAAGTTGACCATCTTTATTCATCCAAGTCATGGTTCCATCCAAGTAAAGGTATTATGGTTATTATTCTCCAATGATTGCTCAAACCATGGCCTTGACCTTGATCTTGGTTATTCTTACATGGGTTTGATGCATAGGATAAACAAGATTGTCCCTCTTGACTTTGCTAGCCTTTTCCATGGCTAAATAAAAGTCCGTCCCTAAAAATACCACATTTTACTAGGATGAACATTATATTTTGCCTCTCTAAAGTATCAAAGAACAAAGGGCATTAACATGCCTACATTTCATTTTCCAAAATCACTTTTTAAAACAAGTCGGTTTCTCCCATTTTCAAGAAAAACACATACACACACACTTGCACATTTTTATCAACAAACTTAGGGAGACTCGGTTTTCTGAGGCACATTGGGTGAACCTTGATTATGTTCTTCCCAAAGTGTAACGTGACCTCCGAATCCTTTTTCTCTAACCTTTTTTCGTTAAGTTTGGGTTTAAAGTTAAACTAACGTGGCGACTCCGTTATCTTTTGGAATTACACCGTGTTTGATTCTTGAGAGGAAACCTTTCCATTTTTCCCGCGGGTATCTTACAATGGGGCAGAGGCATGTTGAGTTGGTGACACCGGGCCCAGCAGGTCCTTCTTTTGATAGGGTTTTTGGAGTCCCTCTGTACGATCATGTAGACGGTGATGATGACCCTCAGTGGGTGTAGCATGAGGAGAGTGAGATAGTTCTGGAGTTTCAGATCCTGGAGGGTTATCAGTATATGTACCTTACCCTTTCTTTTATCCCACTTCTGTCTTTAGTAATCCTCTAGTTCGGACTATGTTGACACACTTGTGCTGCCTTTGTCTAGGTGACTCCTCGGACATATGAGACTATGACACGCCGTGAGGCCGGCCTACGGTCGGTGGTTCGGAGTTTTCACAAGAAGTTGGCGAAGAGTTTTCGCAAGGTGGCAGAATGCAGGGGTTCTCCTCCTTTCTGTGATGACGATGGTGCTCCGGGCGGATATCCTCGGAAGAGGACTCAAGGCGATGCTAGTGGATCGGCTCCTTAGTTTTTGCATTTTGTTAGCGTAGAGCACAGACAGTAGCGTAGTATATATTGATGGATGACTGTATCAACATATATGTACTATGTAATAGTAGCATGCAGCACGTAGAGTAGCAAGTATCATGTACATAACATGTAGACTGACTAGGAGCGCATTATACATGCTTAGGGTACCTTAGTTGGGTTTACAAACTTCTTGACTTCTATTGGTACGAGTTGCCTAAAGGAGATTTAGGGGCTTTTGACCTATGGGAGACGGGATGCAGGACTCAAGGGTAGCCTAAGGTGTAGGACCTAATCAGTTAGAACATCACATAGATGAGACAAAAGACATTTAGTAAATCGGTGGAGACCGAGTGTGCGGGTTTGTAAATAACGTGTCGTGATAGAAAACACTTTGAAAATGTAACGACTTTATAAAGATGCCTTATAATTAATTATAGTATAATTAATTCAAGTACTTGTCCTTCGTTGGATTTGTTGATTAGGGTAGCCCTTCGGGTGAGTATGATCTCGTAGAGTCGCCGGTAATCTCGAGTAGTCAAGCAATTGACTTAACTTGGTTTGGAGAAGCCCCAGTTTGATTGGGGGTACATGAGAGAGATGAACCATGTCGAACTTGGATGAAGAGATGACCTTTCGTGGGGAGTAGCCTTGTTGGAGAGTGATCTTGTTTGAGCATCGGTACTCGGCCTAATTCCGTTAGGGCAGCCCCAGTTTGGTGAGGGCACAAGGTGGGGGAATCTACCTCCTTTTAGACGCACCCTATTTTTTCTCTAGACCGCCCTTGCGGGTTTTCAATCTAGGTGGGTATATTTTTTTTATTTTTTTTCAGTCGACTCAAAATAAATAAAAAGACAGAATTGTATGGACGACTTGTAGGAGCCTTTCCGTTATGGTGAGAGAAGAGAGAGAGAGAACAAGAGAGGGAGTTCTCGCATTTAGACCTTACGGGAAGTATGTGTATAAAAGGAAGGAAGCCCCTGCTTGACAGAAAGTAAGTGTTTAGCTCTTTCCTAGATTGTAGAGTAGAAGACTTGTCGAGATATTTGAAAATTGTTTTATTCAGAATTGTCTTTTGATTGCTCGAGAATGGACCTCGTTGATTAGTTATGTATTTTATAATTATGTTTTAGACAAGTAGTCTCGAAATAATAAACGCCTTGATTAATCGAGAAAGAGAATAGAAATTATAATGTATGGGTAAGCGAGAAAAGAATGAAAGTTGGCTCGAGGTGGGTTGTATATATTTTGTGGACCGGATCAGGAGGTTGCCTACGTTCCTCTCGGTGTAAGAGGCTCAGGTTCGCGTAGTTCGAGGATGATCCGGTTTGATGATGATACTGGTATTGAGTGGTGGTTACTCCGTTGCTACTTGTTGCTTTGGACCGCTTCATTTGTAGTTTTCGCTTTGGACCGCTGCCGTCGAGTTGAGCTGAACTCCTTTGAAAAGGAACAAAAAATATAAAGATAAGAAGTGAAAAGAAAGTGAGACTTTTACTTTTCCTATGATGATAGCCCCTTCTATTTTTCTTTGCTTTGATTTTATTATTTTTCTTTTGTGCACACCCTTATTTTTGCCTAGGCCGCCCATGCGGATTTTCAACCTAGCGGGCTTCTTTTTTGTGATTTTGCTCTAATTTTTGCCTAAGACGCCCGTTGTGGGTTTTCGACCTAGCGAGCTTTCTTTTTTTTATTTTTTTATTTTATACATTTACATATTGAAACGTGGGGCAAGATGAGCCCCTAGTTCGCTTTCACCTTTAGAAGTCATGGAGGGGGCCCCTTGAATTTTGTTAACACCTTCGTGGGGACACAGACAACCCCAGTGCATCGTCATGGGAACGGACGGCTTCTATGATTGTGCGGACGCTTCTTTGATGGTGAGCAGCTCTGCACTCGTCGTCTTCTTCATGGGAAGGTGGAAGTGTATATGGGTAATATTTGGAGGGTGCACACAGTGGGTGTACACAAGGGGAATATATGGAGGGTGCACACAGTGGGTGTAGACAAGGGGAATATATAGAGGGTGCACACAGTGGGTGTACACAAGGGGAATATATATAGAGTGTACATAGTGGGTGTACACAAAGAGAGTATATATGAAGAGTGCACACAGTGGGTGTACACAAGGAGAATATATATAGAGAGTGTACATAGTGGGTGTACACGTACAAGGGTAGATATAGAGAGGACATATAGAAAAGAGAAAATAATTCGATTGATCAAAGCGTTTGTTATTTTGAGACTAATTGTTTGTTTAAGTTATGTTTGATGGTTTGTGGGTCCATTTACCTTTTAATGAGTCTTCATTAACAAATATACTTGGGATTAATTTGTTATATAAAGATATAGCAATCAATTGTCAATTAAGATTAATACAATTTTCATAGAGTTGATGTATATGTAAGATTATGTCTCAAGTCTAGAGAGAAAAGAAATAAAGACTCTTTTATTAAAGACTCAAATAGACTAGTCCGAGGTGGACTTTAAAAATCTAACTAATGTCCAAAGTGGACTTTTGCTAGTAAAAAGTAAAAGACTAATGTCCAAGGTGGACTTTGAATAAAAGACTCTCTAGAACCTATGAAGACTGAAAGACCTTTTTATTATTATTATTTTTAGAAGGAGGTAGCCCCGGTGTAACTTCTTCTTCTATGCCCATTTGTTCCTTTGGCAGGTGATGGTTCCGCTATCGATGAGGCTTTGGATCTTTTTCTTCAAATGGAGGCAATTCTCGGTATCATGTCCAATGTATTGGTGATACTTGCAATGTTTGGAGGGATCCAAGTCTGGTCTTGTATAGTTTGGTTTGAAGTCGAGGAGAGGAGATAACTTTCCGGCTTGAACTAGACTTTCGAAGCATTTGGCTAATGGCATACCCAAATCAACGAACTCGTCCTTCTTGTCACGGACCATCTTGGAGGTTGGTTTAGGCACCGATGTTCCTTGTTGATGAGTAGCCATAGGAGTCATCCCAATGGGGAAAGTCTGTGGTTGCAGCCCATACATTTGAGGAGTGTACGGGTGTCGAAACTGAGCAAGAGGGAGAATATAGTTGAGGTATTCGTAGATGCCGTAGATATCAGTCTGGAGATGTTTCTCGGTGTCCTTTAGGGCTTTGTACATCACTTTCTGGAAGCGGTCTATTTGCTTGAGGAGAATAGTCTCAAAGAAGGCTTCTTGTTCATCAAGAGCAGTTCAGAAGAGGGTTGCTTGCTCATTGAGGATAGTCTCATAGTGGGCCGCTTGCTTGTTGAGGATGGCCTCGTAGAAGGCTTCTTGCTTGTTGGCCGCTTGCTCATTGAAAACGGTGTTGGATGGAGAGTTGTCTTGAGACTTTGGGTGGCAGCTTCGGTTGTGGCTGTGATAAACCCTTCGGTAGACATGATGCAGGACTCTGTAGTGGTTGGTGGAGAAGTTAAGTCTTTGAATTGTATTACACTCATAATTAATGACAAGGCATCATTATAATATCATTTTTTATGAAAAGTCTCGATCTCCGTATTTTTGAAATGTTCTTTGAATGAAAAGACTAAAAGTTTGACCGGGCCGATAGCTGCCTACGTTCCCCTTACTATGCAGGAGATGTCCCACACAATGAGAGGCTCAGGTCACCGTAGTTCGGGTTAAGTAAGATAAGTGAGAAAGTGACCGAAGAGGTTAGTGATTTTGAAAATCATAAGTATTGGAAGATGACCGTAGAGGTCTAAAACTAAGGGGAGATGACTCGGTCCTTGGTTAGGTATAGGCGAAGGGACCTTAGGTAAGGTGGCTTTAACCTTAGCGAGTCGGGTAAGGTTTGACATAGGTAGACCAAGAGGTAGGTCGTCTAAGATCGGTTAGCTTGACTAAAGGTGGGGTCAAGATGAAGGATTGACCTAGATGGCGGGTTGACCTAGATTGGTCGAGGTGGCGGGTTGACCTAGATTGGTTGAGGTATGGTTGGCCTAAGCGAGTCAAGGCGATAGGTTGACCTAGATGGGTGGATCTAGACGAAACTGCGGTAGATAATTAGAACTAGGAAGGTCAAAGGTTGACTAGGTTGACCTAAGGTAGACTAGGTTGACCTAGATGGGCTGACCTAGACGGGTCAAGGTAACGGTTTGACCTAGATGGGTCGAGGGTGACGGTTTGACCTAGATGGGTCGAGGTGACTGGTTGACCTAGACGGGTCGAGATGTCGGGTTGACCTAGATGGGTCGACGCCCGCACCAAAAAAGTGGGGAAACCAAGCACCGACAACAGCGACCCCAAAATGGTCGATTCCATCATGGCCCACATTGATCAGAAATTCAACGGCCTCAACATGGGAAAAGGCTCCAACACAAGCCTTTATCAGTCATCCATCCTCATGAGCACAATGGCCGCTCTCCCCGACAAATTCAAGATGCCCGACATTAGCAAGTTTAAGGGCAACTCATGCCCGATGGCTCACATCGAGACTTACATTTGGGCTATGGTTCCGAAGAAGGTCTCCCCAAAAGTTATGGCTCAATGCTTTCCTCTCAGTCTCGAGGGGGTGGCAAAGGATTGGTATGCAACTCTCCCGCTCACTGTCCGTCTTGATTGGGATGCCGCTATGCTTGCCTTTAAAAATCAATATCAAGGCAACACCACTTACCGGCCCACACTGAAAGAGCTCGAGAACACCACTCAAAGAGACAACGAGTCCTTCATTGACTTCACAAGGAGATGGAATGACAAGCTCTCTGAAATTGTTGAGAGGCCAAACACAAAAGAGCAAATGGACATCTTTCTCAAGTGTCTCAAGATTGATCTCCGCACCCACCTAAGTGGGGCTTGCTACTCCGACTTCTCCCAAATGTATGAGGCGGGGGTACGAATGGATGACTTGCTCAAGGAGATTAAAAAGGCCACTCCTACTTACCGATACAAGGCCGCCTCTAGTTCAAACAAAGAGGCTTCTGTTAATGCGGTTACTACTGACAAGGGGAATTACAAGAAGGTTCCCCCACCACAAGGCAAGCGGTTCCAAAACGATCACGTCTACACTCCTCTCAATGGCATGACCATCACCGAGGCCTATGAAGCTCTAAAGGCCAAGGGACAAATCGCCCCTATTCAAGGGTACAAGCAACCACAACCGCTCCGTCCCAATCATGCTCACCACAAATGGTGTGACTACCATCAATGTACCGGCCACCTCACCGAGGATTGTTTCTCCATCCGCAACACCATCCAAGACCTCATAGACAAGAAGGAATTCATAATCCCTAATGAGGGTGGTGTCAATGTAATAGAGGTAGGAGAGTTTGAAGGAACCACTCATTCGATCCCAATTGTGAATGAGGGCTCCGATGATATGAATAAACTTGATAATTCTTGTTATGTTGTGACTTATGATGAGATTATGGGGGAAGTCTTAGAGAATAGGAAGAAGAAGCTAGAAGGGACCGTGAATGTGCTCACTCGCAGTGGCCGAGTAACAACGAGCGCAATCCCTCCCAATACCGCAGCAACCAATACCTCTTCTCAAAGATCGCAAACACGCGACATACCCGAAGATCCTTTGTTAACACAACTCAAGAAGACGCAAGCCAACATATTTATCTAGGACCTTATTGCATCATCAAAGAGACACCGAGACCTCGTCATCAAGAACTTGGATGACACATCAGTCTCTCCCGACACGACTCCTGAGGACCTCATAGCAATGATAGGTCACATTCACTTCAGCAATGTCATCACTTTTGCCGACATGGACCTCCCGCCATTTGGGTCCGAACACAATGAAGCCATCTACCTCAAAGTAAGGGCAAGGGGGAGACCCATTTCAAGAGTCCTAGTAGACGGTGGTTCTGCACTCAACTTAATGCCTAGCCGAGTCATGGGCATACTGGGGCTCAAAAGCTCCGATTTACAACCCTCCACACAAGTCATTAGAGGGTACGACAGCACTGCCCGTACAGTCATGGGAATGTTAGAAGTTGATATCTAATTTGGAAGCATGGTCATGTCCGTCCCATTCCAAGTACTTGATATCCCTGCGTCATTCAACTTAATTTTGGGCCGACCTTGGATCCACAGTTCCAATGCGGTACCTTCCACTCTCCATCAGTGTGTCAAGATCAGAAATGGGGACGAGATAGTCACCATCATGGCCGAGAATGTCACCATCCACAAAAATGGAGGACAACCCGTTCACCAAGTTCAACACGGGATAGAAGATGCCACTCTCTCCGGCGTCAACACCATCGAAAAAGAAGGGGGAAACAGACAATAGACCCTCGGCAATCCTAAAATCCTCCGCATGATGAGGAACATGAATCACTTTCCCGGTCTAGGCCTAGGGAAGCATCAACAAGGGATATTACACCCCGTAGAAATTCCTTTTGTCAAGAACAAGTTTGGTCTGGGGTACGAGCCCACTGAAGATGACTTGAAATACGAGCAAGCAGTCAAGAATTAAAAGACCCAAGCTCGCGAAGAAGGTCGACAACATGAAATCCCTGACTTGAGACCTTACCGCAACACACTAAACGGTTACTTTGTTCGCCAAGGGGAAGATGTTCCGTACATGATCTTTCCCGAACTGTGGGTTAACGACAAGGGCGTCAGAAAGCCCGGTCTCGAGATCTTCACTGATTGTGAAATACCGACACAAGAAAGGGAGCCTACTCCAATGTCACCCCAAGAGTGGTGGGGCAAGAAAGTGACTATAGAGTCCGAGGTAGAGATTACCGTGGGGGAAGAATTATCCGATCTAGCCTCCATGTTCGAAGAATTTGCCATCATGGACGATTGCCAAGTCAACGCCATCTACGACACCGTTGTCAGAAAGGAAACCATCAGTGAGATCCCGCCAAGCTCCGAGCCAATCAACAACTGGTATTCAACGAAGGGGCCCTTAGTGTCCGAAGATTTCTTGGTCCGAGAAATGGGTTGCATACCCCGTACAGCAACAAAGGAAGAGCGGCTCACACTTACTTTCGAGTCCGAGAGAGTTTCTAATGCCCACACCCAAGAGGATATGGAGACAATAGCCGAGCGTGTGTTTCCTTTCTTTGCTAATGAAAAATTTGATATTTTTGAGTACCCCGAGATTGCAAACATCATAAATGATGAATTAACTAATAACTGTAGATACCCCGGGGAACCACGGCTTTAGGCTAGAGCGGTGAATTATCCTAGGATGTCTAACTTGTTTTAGATTTGTTTAGAGTCGCCACCTATGTTTTTAAAGGAACATAAGAAAAACCTAAAAATAGCCTAATCTATGTACAAAACCAGAGATTCGGGAGAGAAGGGTTCGGGGGTTAGGTGACGGAGTGGGAAGTACTTAAACACCCACTCCGCCCCGCTTACGCGGGTCTTGCTACTTTTGGTGTTCTAATATTTACATGTCGTTCAATTAATTAAATAGAAAATGTGCTAACGATAACAAGGGAAAGAAAAGGGAAATAAAAATAGAATTGTTTTATTTATTGATTTATGCTAAGAATTACATGTTGAATTATTGCTAAATCATTACATTAAGAAATGATCAATGATTGAAATAGAGATTGGAATGTTGGGATGTAACCTTGGTCAAACTTCAATAGTGAAGTGACCTTTTGGTTGTATCCCTTTTTATGGAGATTGCATACTCACTTAGAAGAGATGAGAAGATGAAGAAAGGAAATAAGACTTAGAATTTAGAAGAAAAGAATAAACCTTGTACCTTATGCTTGAATGGAGAAGAACCAAATCTTTATGTTGACCACTTCTTGAAAAATAGACTTTTGTGTGTTTTGAAGTATTTTTGTGTTAAGAAATCATCCTCCTCTTTCATGATGGAATGAAGAGGTTTATATAGGTGTTGGAGAAGTGTTTGTGGTCACAAAGATGGCCATTCCCCGGATCAAGCCAAGGCATAATGGTCTTGGGGGTTACAAATCAGAAAAGGAGGGAAATTTGGCAAAATCTGAGATTCTGGAAGCGGGAAGCGCGCGCTTCCCACCCCCCCTATGGGAGGAGCACGCCTCCCACAAAGGAGGGCAAAGGCGTGCGCATCCCAGCTTCAGGAAATTCATATTTCAGCCCAAAAGTTAACCCCGTTATGCAGTTAAGCCCCAAAACTAACGGAATTAGTCCAAAAACTTAACGAACATCACGAAAGTCAACAAAAATAAATGAAACAAAGACTCAAGGTTGACTTTGCCACTTAGTCAAATCCAAGACTAACGGAGTAAGTCAGGAACTTAACGGAAAGTAATGAAAGTTAACGAAAAGTAACAAAACTTAACAGAAAAGAGGAAGACAAAGAATGTGTATGCAATCGGGACATGAGAGGTCCAAGGCGGGGTGTCTACAGAGCCCCTCGGCGACGTGGATTGCAAAGCAAAACGCGTCGACGAAAGTAAAAACACCCGCCGAGGACATCGACAAAGAAAAAGAAAGAAAAGAAAGCAAAGACTCGATGAAAGCAGTAATTTGAAATTGCTAGAAATAGGGGTGCGCTCCCTGTGTGAGCGTCTTTTGCTGGAGTGTTGTATTGGAGCTCATGGGAGCTTGTCTCCATAAGGACCGAGTTGTTGAGTTGGGGCTCATGGGAGCTTGTCTCGATATGGACCGAGTTGCCGACTTGGAGCTCATGGGAGCTTGTCTCGATATGGATCGAGTTGCCGACTTGGAGCTCATGGGAGCTTGTCTCGATATGGACCGAGTTGCCGACTTGGAGCTCATGGGAGCTTGTCTCGATATGGACCGAGTTGCCGACCTGGAGCTCATGGGAGCTTGTCTCGATATGGACCGAGTTGCCGACCTGGAGCTCATGGGAGCTTGTCTCGATATGGACCGAGTTGCCGACCTGGAGCTCATGGGAGCTTGTCTCGATATGGACCGAGTTGCCGACTTGGCGCTCATGGGAGCTTGTCTCGATATGGACCGAGTTGCCGACTTGGAGCTCATGGGAGCTTGTCTCGATATGGACCGAGTTGCCGACTTGGGGCTCATGGGAGCTTGTCTCGATATGGACCGAGTTGCCGACTTGGAGCTCATGGGAGCTTGTCTCGATATGGACCGAGTTGCCGACTTGGGGCTCATGGGAGCTTGTCTCGATATGGACCGAGTTGCCGACTTGGAGCCGCATCTGCTTATGTTGTTGACCTTGTGGGGTGTGGGAACGGTTGACCACTTTCTGGTGGGGATGAAGTGCCTTGAGTAGCGGATGCTGTTGACTTCGTGGTGGTACCTGTTATGTGTGTGCTTGACAGGTATATGTGTTTGTGCAAGAAGATGCATGAAGTGTGATGATTGAGAGAAATTGTGCTCGTGGTGTGATGAGATTTGGAACACCCTTGCATTGAGAGAGAAGTAAGAATGTAGAGAGTGATTTTGTGTGCGGTGTGATTTTGAGGAAAGCATTGGATGTATTCATACATTCACTTACCATTGCCGCTTGAGTGGAGATGGATTCCTGATGTCCGCGGAGGATGCTTTGATGGAGAATGTCCGTTCTTTGGATGTTGATGAGAGAATGCTCTTGATGATGGGTTGGCGAGATGGTATTCTGGATGATGGGTTGGTCGTGCCAAAGGCTGCCTACGTATCCCTTTAAGAGAATCAGACCAGCGTAGTTCAAGGATGATGGAGAACGCTGGAGGAGAAGCTAGGAGCAAAGCAAAGTAAAACACATAATTTTGCACATAGAAGGAGAAAAAGAAAGAATTTTTTTTTTTTTTTTTTTTTTTTTTTTTTTTTTAAAGATTAGAAAGGAAAGAATATGCACACATGTGAGGAAAAGATTTTTTTTTTTTTTTTTTTTTTTTTTTTTTTTTAAGTTTGTGGGTGAACCATTTTAACCATTGTGTGCTTGTGAAGCCAACCCAAGATCAAGTCATGTTCAGTCGAAGTCCGGATTGCCTCGCTTGAATTCTGTTGTCGCCGGTGTGCCAACGAAGATTGATGTCTAGCCCCAAGAGATTTGTCGATTATGGGGCTTCAAAAGGCTTTTGATGCCGAGATGAGGAGTTGCTGATTGTAAAGCCCCTAGAATGCCTTTCATGCCAAATTTTGAGGGACTTGCATAGCTCCAAGATAAATCAGCTCTTGGCCCATTCGAGTAAATCGCCCTTTGTTGTTATAGTGAGCAAGCCCCAAGAGGAGATCGTTGATGCCAAGCTTCGAGAGATTGCAAAGCCCCACGTGTCGTGGGCTTGTAGATGGCGGGATGTGAAGACCTTTCATTGTAAAGCCCCAAATTATCTCGTGATTGGCTCGGCATTGAGAGCGGATGTACCGTTTGGTAGAATTCTTGATAGAGATCTCCTTCTTGCTCTTACTGGGGAGATGAATGGCCTCATTGTGGTCGATACCCAAATGGCTGAGGGCTTATGTCAAAGGATGCAGTAATGTCTTGCGGTGCCGTCGAGGTCGCGGAGGATAAGGTCTTGGCGTGATAAATTCTCAAATGAGTATGCTTGCTTGACTCTTTTTGAGTTGAACTAATGACGGATCTTCGGATGCAACTAGTGCTGTGGCCCAACTTTATCTGAGCTGCACCTTGTGCTTTTGATCTTGGAGAAGGGGGTGCTGAATTGCAGAAACATTGGGATTGGCCGTGGCATTTCCCGCTATAACTCTGTTTTGATTAGAGTTTAGCATATTGAATCTTTTTCCTTTTCTCTAAGACTTCCTTCATAATCTCGCTGTGAGTTCTAACAAAAATCATCAACTTCATTCATAACATCGGAGTCTTCATTTTAAAACCAAGAGGCCTTTGACTTGAAGTGTTGAGAGACCCTTGAAGCTTGATCCCTTTCATGGAGCCATAAGACTATTCCACATTGCACTTGCTCGAGTATTGTTGCCCAAAAGACTGTCGGTCGCGAAGCCCTAATACTGCCCTTTTCTTGAATTACCGTAATGCCGTAGCCCAAAAGATTGTAGATTGCAAAGCCTGTTGAGACCTTCGGTGCCGAATTGAGGAAGCTTCCAATGTTGCACATGACTTGGCTGGGGATACTGCTGGGGAGTTAATTGCTCTTTGCCGAGGGAGCCTTTAAGACTTGACCGTAGCCCCTAGAGTGCCATCATTGATTGCGAGAAAAGTCCACCCTTGATTGGGCAAACGAGCACGGGCACACATGACAAGAGGGCTTTTTGACATCCCTTTTGAGGGACTTTGAGGATAGTCTCACACATCTTTCTTGGGCATAGCCCCTAGGGCGTATTGATTGCCAAATGAAGCAAAAGAATCCCTTGTTCTTGAGTCACATAGCCCCTAGGGCGTCACCATTGTTTGAGCAAAGCAAGAGTGACTCGTCCTCGTGTGAGGGAATAAACACGAGAGGATATGGCAAGAGCTACTCTTTTTCTCGGGAGCCTTTCGGCGTACTTTAGAAGCACATTCTTGAAGAAGCTTGAAAACTGAGACACATGTTGTTGCTATTTGTTGCCCAAGCCAATTGACCAGCTAGGGATTATTTGTGCAACCTCGTGCCCTTTTATGATGGGCTTGTTCTCGGATGGATCTTGGTAACCACGGGCCTTCTTTTCATGAACCCAAAAATGCACATTGCTGGAGAATGATGCCGATAACCCAAGACAACCTTTGATGGTGCTATATCTTGTCGAGCCTTTTGCAATCCCAAAGTTGACTCGGTGGGGAATTGACTTGCTGAGGAGATTCAATGTAGAACTTGTCTTCTTTAGAGGCCGGGGATCTCCATTTCTCTTTCCCTTCTCTCTCTCACTCTCTCATTTTTTTTTTATGACGCACCCTATTTTTTGCCTAGACCGCCCTTTCGTGTTTTCAATCTAGCGGGCATCTCTTTTGCGTCTTCATCATTTTTTTTTTTTTGACTCAATTGATGAGGAAGTGTGCATTGACTCTAGCTGAGGAGATAAGACATGTGATTTTGCGGTGGAGACCTTTTGTCACTAAGGATGAGTGACATTGACTTGACTAGGGAAGTGTCCCTAGTATTGACATGTATTTTTTATTGAATTGAATGACTCGCGAAGGCAAGTAAGTCATTAAGAGAGAAGAGAAGGAAAGCCCCAATTTGATTGCAAGAAATTGGGAGTATGCAGAAAGAATAGAAGTCCCTAGACTCGACAAGGATCGCGAAATGATTCCAAATCTAAGAAAGTTGTTCAATCTTTTTGGTGATTAATTCATTGGCAAATGAATCGTACCAAGATGTCTTGACAAGTTCGAGATGAAGGCCAATCACCATAACGCGCTAGGACTAAACATATCTTCTTTCTTGCATGAGACCGGACCCGCAGGTTGCCTACGTTCCTCCAGTGTAGAGGCTCAGGTCACCGTAGTTCTTGTGAATTCTCCATTCTTCGGGATGGAATTGTTGCTTCGTAGCTTCGTCCTTTGTTGGTGGATGATGATGATGATCTTGATGTGAACTTCTTTGATTGAGGGGGATTTTTTTTTTTTTTTTTTTTTTTTTTTTGTGCTCTAACTTTTGCCTAGGTTGATTTGATGGTTTCAACCTAGCGAGCATTTTTTATTTTTTATTTTTTTTATTTTTTTATTTCCCCCTTTGAAACATTGCTTGATTTTTCTCCATGGTTGTTGTTTCACCTTTGATGTCTTAGCTTTGTCTTCGTCGTTGATGATGTTGCCTTCGATGTCTAGCCCCTAGGCGTTCAAGTGATGGCCTTGTTCTAAAACTTGTTTAGACATTTTTTCATCATTTTGCCAAGAATTAGATCGAACAACTTGGAAGAGTGTATAAGGACAAGAACGACTTTTATTTGATAAGAAGACTCGACACTTAACATGGGACGAGAGAAAACATTAATGCACACAAAAGAGGACTTTTGACTCTTTTTTTTTTTTTTTTTTTTTTTTTTTTTATTCCTACTACTAGGTAGAGAAAGAGAAACGGAGATTGTTGTCGTCGTCCTCTTTGTTGAAGCCCCATTTCGAAACCAAATCATTCTTCTTTGATGAGTTCTTGCATGTTGGCACTCTCTAAAGGTTGCTCTTCACCCACAGTAAATTCGCCGTTGTCGAACAAATCTTGGATGATGTTTCGGAGAAGGAAGCACCCTTCGGTAGTATGGCCACTACGCTTGTGGTAGCCGCACCATTCACCATGTGCATGATTCTTCGGTATCGTCTTCGGCTTGTACCCTTCCAAAGGCTTGACCTTTCCGCTTGCCACCAAAGTTTCAAATGCTTCGGCTTGGGTTACTCCTAGGAGAGGAGTGAAAACTCGGTTGTTGGTGGTACCTTTGTAGCTTTTGAGGGACGGGCCACTTGAGCATGCTTTACCCTTAAACTTTGCCTTGTTGTTGGTGAGCTCTTGCAAACGGGCTTTGAGCTCGGAAACCTCTTCCTTGTGAATCTTCCTCTCGAGATCAAAACGGGCTTGCCACAAATCGTCTTTTCGGCGGGCATCCTCGGAAAGTCTATCCATTTGTTCCCCCATGGCTCTTATTATGTTGAAGAGTCTTTCGTTGGACACGGAGAAGTACCCACCATTGTTGTTGTTGCCGTTGGAAGCCATTGGACCTATTGAAAGAACACGGTTGATCTTAGGTTGGCCCCACAAACACCTTTTGAGTAATATGATTAAACCCACAAACAAGGAAAAAGACTCAACCACATAGAGAAAAATGACTATTTTTTATTTTTACAAAAGTCGGAAGGACGCGGTCCTTTTTGGGGTTTCTAGAAAAATAGTGGAATCGTCACACTAGTATATAGACCTTCTCGCGGTCCCATATACTCATCGGATTCCACCACGCTTGTGATACCTACATGTGACGGGATTAAACTAAATTAATGTAGTAAATCATACATGCGGGGACGGATTTTTATTTTCGTCCAAAATAACCACTTTTGGGGACGGAGTTTTATTTCGTCCATTGCAACAAGTTGGCATGTATGATTTGAAAACATTAGTTTAGGGAAATCTCGGTACATGGAAACCGACTTGAGTCACGGAGTGTTAGACCCTAGACTAGAATTGTGTGGTTTGTGCTCGGCTTGAATATGAGGCTCAAAGGTCACCCCCGGCATGTAGTCATGAACTACGCCACGGGCTGAGGTTTACCGCTTCGAAAGAGCCAAGGTCGAGTAGAGCTTGAAACTTTCTAGGACGGGCCTCGACGGGTTTGGGGTTGGACTTGTGCGACTCGATAGTGAGCAATTGATAAGAATATGTGCATGTAGTGTGAGGTCTAACATGTAACAAAACATTTTTTTTTTTTTTTTTCAAAAGAAATAAATAAAAAAACAAATAAGCACATAATTACAACTTTCGAATCACCCGTGTGACCGATAAAAATAAACAGAAAGTAAAAGAAATTGTATGCAGGCCCGGTGCCCACACACTGTCATTCTGTTCTGTTTCTGTGCACTGTTCTGTTCCGGGAATGCGCCCAGAAGCGCGCGCATTGGGTTGCCTATGCGTAAGGCGCGCGCGTGAGAGGAAGAAGGGCAGAGGCGCCCGCTTCTGGGTGAGAACCTGCAAATCAGTGGGTTAAAGGGATTGCCTTGACCCTTAATTAAGAAAACTTTCCCCTGCAGAATTTGTTAGCACAGAAACATGGAATGGAAGGACAAGAAGGAAGACGGGCGATTCTGGTAATTGGGGTCGGACGCGCGCGCTTTAGGCCAAGAAGGCTAGAGGCGCGCGCTTCCCACCCTTTTTACCAGAATGCCCAGAAAACAGTAATAAGAACACCAAAAGTTAAGAACGCAAGTTTAACCCTCTAATACGTCCCCAGCAGAGTCGCCACTGTAGATACCCCGGGGAACCACGGCTTTAGGCTAGAGCGGTGAATTATCCTAGGATGTCTAACTTGTTTTAGATTTGTTTAGAGTCGCCACCTATGTTTTTAAAGGAACATAAGAAAAACCTAAAAATAGCCTAATTTATGTACAAAACCAGAGATTCGGGAGAGAAGGGTTCGGGGGTTAGGTGACGTAGTGGGAAGTACTTAAACACCCACTCCGCCCCGCTTACGCGGGTCTTGCTAATTTTGGTGTTCTAATATTTACATGTCCTTCAATTAATTAAATAGAAAATGTGCTAACGATAACAAGGGAAAGAAAAGGGAAATAAAAATAGAATTGTTTTATTTATTGATTTATGCTAAGAATTACATGTTGAATTATTGCTAAATCATTACATTAAGAAATGATCAATGATTGAAATAGAGATTGGAATGTTGGGATGTAACCTTGGTCAAACTTCAATAGTGAAGTGACCTTTTGGTTGTATCCCTTTTTATAGAGATTGCATACTCACTTAGAAGAGATGAGAAGATGAAGAAAGGAAATAAGACTTAGAATTTAGAAGAAAAGAATAAACCTTGTACCTTATGCTTGAATGGAGAAGAACCAAATCTTTATGTTGACCACTTCTTAAAAAATAGACTTTTGTGTGTTTTGAAGTATTTTTGTGTTAAGAAATCATCCTCCTCTTTCATGATGGAATGAAGAGGTTTATATAGGTGTTGGAGAAGTGTTTGTGGTCACAAAGATGGCCATTCCCCGGATCAAGCCAAGGCATAATGGTCTTGGGGGTTACAAATCAGAAAAGGAGGGAAATTTGGCAAAATCTGAGATTCTGGAAGCGGGAAGCGCGCGCTTCCCACCCCCCCTATGGGAGGAGCACGCCTCCCACAAAGGAGGGCAAAGGCGTGCGCATCCCAGCTTCAGGAAATTCATATTTCAGCCCAAAAGTTAACCCCGTTATGCAGTTAAGCCCCAAAACTAACGGAATTAGTCCAAAAACTTAACGAACATCACGAAAGTCAACAAAAATAAATGAAACAAAGACTCAAGGTTGACTTTGCCACTTAGTCAAATCCAAGACTAACGGAGTAAGTCAGGAACTTAATGGAAAGTAATGAAAGTTAACGAAAAGTAACAAAACTTAACAGAAAAGAGGAAGACAAAGAATGTGTATGCAATCGGGACATGAGAGGTCCAAGGCGGGGTGTCTACAATAACAAACTTAATGAACAAGTTAATAACGATTCAAATTATGATGAAATAGACCACGAAAACATAACATACCTAAATGAACTAGCTCAATAGGTTCGTTGTCGTGGTGAAAATGGTCCAGGGGCTGATGAGGAATTGCATGTTGTTAATCTGGGTACCGACGAAGAGCCGAATGAAACGAAGATTGGCAGCTTCTTCAAGGGGGAAGACAAAGACAAATTGACTGCACTGCTCAGAGAATTTGTGGATGTATTCGCATGGTCGTACAAAGACATGCCGGGTTTGTACAGAAAGGTCGCGGAGCACAGAATTCCGATCAGAGAGGACGCCAAGCCAGTAAAGCAGAAGCTCAGAAAGATCAAGCCAGAATGGTCTCTACAAGTCAAAGAAGAGATTGAAAAGCTCCTCAGTGTGGGTTTCATCAAAGTCATTGAGTATCCGACTTGGCTAGCCAACATTGTGACAGTCAGAAAGGCAAACGGAAAGGATCGAGTTTGTGTGGACTTCTGGGATTTGAACAAAGCTTCCCCGAAAGATGATTTTCCACTACCAAACATCGACATGCTCGTCGATTCAACTGCCAACTATGAAGTCCGCTCATTTGTGGACGGTTTTGCCGGTTACAATCAGATTCTCATGTCCGAAGAGGACCAACACAAGACAGCTTTCACAACTCCGTAGGGCACCTTCTGCTACACAGTCATGCCGTTCGGACTAAGGAACGCTGGGTCTACCTACCAGAGGGCTGTTACTGATCTGTTCCATGACATGATTCATAAAGAGATCGAGGTCTATGTAGATGACATGATCATCCATTCGAAGGGAACCAATGGTCAACATTTGATCGACCTTCGCAAATTCTTTGAAAGGCTTCGACAACACAAGATGAGACTCAATCCCGCAAAGTGCACTTTTGGGGTCATCAGAGGAAAGGTTCTAGGTTACATGGTCACTGAAAGAGGAATTGAAGCTGATCCCTCCAAGATCAAGGCAATCATTGACATGCCTCCCCCAAGGACGTAGAAAGAAATCAAAGGTTTCATGGGCAGACTTCAATACATCAGTCGGTTTGTGCACCAACTCACTTCCATGTGTGAGCCGATCTTCAAGCTACTCAAAAAGAATGTGGCTCTAGAATGGACCGATACGTGCCAAGAAGCCTTCGACCAAGTGAATCATTACTTGACATGCCCTCTAGTTTTGGTTCAACCACACGAAGAGAAGCCTCTCTTGCTCTATCTCACTGTCAATGATGAAGCCCTAGGGGATATGTTAGCACAAGAACAGCGAGACTCCACAAAAGAGAATTCTATCTACTTTGTCAGCCGACGGTTTCAAGGAGCTGAAAAGAACTACTCTGTCTTAGAGAAGTCTTGTGCTGCATTGGTTTGGGTTACTCAAAAGCTCAAGCATTACATGGAAGCCTTCCCAATCAAGTTAGTAGCAAAAGTGGACCCGCTCCGCTACATCTTCGAAAAGCCTTTCATGTCAACAAGAATAGCCAAATGGTATTTCATGCTCGCCGTCTACGATATCACTTACGTCACACTCAAATCCATCAGGGGGAAAGTGTTCAGTGATCAGCTTGCTGAGTTTCCGTGTGACGAAGTGAAGGGGGAAGATGTACAGTTCCCCGACGAGCATTTAATTTGTGCTACAACAGAAGAAAATAAGTGGCAACTTTTTTTCGATGGCGCAGCCAATAAGCATGGGTATGGCATAGGGATGTTACTTGTTGATCCAAAGGACATGTATACTCCAATCGCCATCCGCCTTGAATTTGAAGCCACTAACAACACCGCTGAGTACGAAGCTTGCATAGCGGGGCTCGAAGCAGCCCTCGAAAGAAATGTCACAAGTTTAGAAGTATTCGGTGATTCCTTGCTCATCATCAATCAGACATCTGGAAAATGGAAGATCCAAGACATGACTCTGCAACGGTATGGTCAACATCTCGAGGAGTTGGTTGAACAGTTTCAAGAAATCACCTTCAATTACCTGCCAAGGGACAAAAACCGTTTTGCTGATGCACTAGCCACCATCGCTTCACTGGTTGAAATACCTGAGGGTAAAATGGTGAAGCCCTTCAAAATTTCCCAAAGGAACAGTCCGGCATACTGTATGAGTATCGAGATCAACGAGGTCCAAACAAACTCCCCGTGGTACGCGGATATCATGAATTTCCTCAAGATTGGTACTTATCCCGAGAATAGCAATAAGAAGTCTCAAATGGCGTTGCAAAGACTAGCCTTCCGATATGTACTGATTGGGGACAGAGTCTACAAAAGGCACCACGAAGGGATCAATCTCCTATGCACAAATGAGACCGAAGCTCAAGAAATAATGCATGAAATCCACGAAGGTGAATGTGGGTCTCACATGAACGGGTTTATGTTGACCAAGAAGATACTCCACATGGGTTATTATTGGAGTACCATGGAAAGGGACTGTATCGAGAAAGTCAAGAGGTGCGCCAAATGCCAATTCCATGCCAATCTACAACACGCTCCACCCTCACAGCTTTCCAATATGCATACGCCTTGGCCTTTCTCTTGTTGGGGCATAGACATCATCGGAAAAGTTCACCCTACTGGAAGCAACGGACAATCTTTCGTCCTAGTAGCCGTGGACTGTTTTACAAAATGGGTCGAAGCACAGGCTTACCGAGTTCTCAACGCCAAGAAAGTGGCCGAATTCGTGAAAACCCACATCATGTGCCGATACGGCGTTCCTCATGAGATCATCTCAGACAACGGCTCTCACTTCGAGAAAG
This sequence comes from Campanula takesimana, assembly GCA_026119855.1. Lineage (NCBI taxonomy): Eukaryota > Viridiplantae > Streptophyta > Magnoliopsida > Asterales > Campanulaceae > Campanula > Campanula takesimana. The sequence goes on along the minus strand of JAOWBW010000288.1, from coordinate 1,254,247 downwards.
AGATGGACACACTCCTGGTACAATACAAGATTACTAAGCCCAAGTCATCTCCATACCGCCCTCAAGCGAACGGCGCGGTCGAGGCAGCTAATAAGACAATCGAGACCAGCGTGAAGAAAATGGCCTCCACTGGAAGGGATTGGCCCGAAAAGCTACCTCTAGCGTTATGGGGCTACCGCACGATACGGACAACGACTGGAGAAACTCCTTATGCACTGGTATATGGTTCCGAAGCTATACTACCAATAGAGCTCGAAGTTCCATCCCTACGGGTCCTCCTCGAGAACCAAGTTAACGAAGTCGATTGGATGCAAAGTCGATATGACCAGCTAACCCTACTCGACGAGAAAAGGCTAAGGGCAATCGAGAGTACGAAGGCCTATCAACCAAGAATGGCTAGGGCTTTCAACAAAAAGGTGAAGCCCCGAAGCATCAATGTGGGAGATTTGGTCCTAAGACAACACCCTCCTAATGCCATGAACCCCCTTAGAAAATGGGGACCCCGATGGATCGGTCCGTACGTAGTCAAGAAGATACTAAGTGGCGGTGCAGTCCGACTTGTGGACTTAGACGGAGATCAGCTGCCAAAGGAAGTCAACCTTGACAAATTGAAGAGATTTTACGTCTAATAAACGAAGACCAAAAAAAAAAAAAAAGAGCTCGCTAGGTTGAAAACCCGCAAGGGCGGCCTAGGCAAAAATTAGAGCACGTGCAAAAAAGAAGCCCGCTAGATTGAAAACCCGAAAGGGCGGTCTAGGCAAAAAACCGGGTGCACACAAAAAAAAATAAAAAAAAATGGTCTTCGTTTGTTTGAACTACGGAGACCTGAGCCTCTACACTGGAGGAACGTAGGCAACCTTCGGGTGCGGTCTAAAACATAAACAAATACCCAAATCATTTCAAATTAACAAAATGCAATTTTATTCAAATCTCAAATCATTCAAGCCATTACAACGGATTTTGTTGAGCTACTAAAAGACTTAAAACATTAAAATCTTGAAACAAGTGGTCTATTCTAAATTGCAATCTCTCGAGGGTACTAGGAAAAATCTAATTTTCTCTTGGCCTTTGAAGGACCACCCGAACGGCCATCAATCCTACTCTTCTTGGGAGGCCTAGGGACACTGATGCAGACTGATATCTTCTGCGCAACCGAGCGCCTCCGAGCATAAAAGTCATCCAAAGGGGTACCGAAAGGGTCGGTCAGAATGTTGTTCACATCAGCAGCAGCTTCCTTGTACCTCAAAGCACTGCTGGGCTCAAAATCCCTTCCTAGCAACTCAGCCTGAAGAGCATCTACCCAAGTAATGCCACGGTAGACGGTACCAAGCAAATGATCCAAGTAACTCTCGGGAATAAAAATACTGCCCCGGTGCAATGGAGCGGAAGCCCAACGGTCATGATCATCTCCCCAAGCCAACTGAAGCTCATTCGAGAAGTCCGGGCCCATATGAGAAACTTGACGAAGTACCCCATTCTTCGGGAAAGGAATTATTTGCTGACGACCGAACTGTCTCAAAACCCGTTCTGGCTGATAAAACGAGGAGTCCCTCAATCCGGGTAGAACAACATGCTGAAAACCGAGGGTCCACTCCACAAAAGGGCGAAGACCCCAAGGGCACCACTCAATGTCAGCTATAAAACGAGAAGCAAAAAATCTCCTCCAACCCTCTTCGGTCAAATCTCTAATCAGCAACCGTTGCCTATGGACAGCAAAAGGAGAAAGGTCGCCATCCACCGCATAAAGCCTGAAATGCTCCCGAAGCCATATGGTCAAAAGCAAGGGGCTTCCTCGTCGCATCTCGCCTGTACGGTGCAACTCTTCCAAACCATGCAAGGTCTCTCCTACAATGAGCGGAACTATGCTAAATCGCTGTCCTTTTGCCTGCAACACGATCTCAGCCAACTGCGCATCCGCAGTACCCAGAGGAGTGACAAACAAAACCTCACTGAAAAGGCAGACAGCCATGGCATTTCTCTTAAAGGACTGAACCGCGACATCTTCCGAATGCAAACTGAAAAACATCGGAAGCTCAGTTATGTCAACAACGGTCCCGTGCATCATCTTCTTCACCTCTCCAATAGGGAGATTCAGGAGGTCAACCCAAGAATCAACAACACCGCGATAATACTTAGGGACGGCAATCCGACCGGCCAAAGGCATGCCCAAAATGGCCCCAAAATCATCGACAGTCGGCACCATTTCGTTAGCCGAAAAGTTGAAAGCATGGCTATCACAATCCCAGAAGGATGCAGCAGCCTTCAACAAATCCCAATTCGGCTTCAATGTTCGCAAAGTAAAAAGAATTCGAAATCCAAAATCTTTGATGAAAGCATTCTTGGTATGGGTCTTGAAAGAATAAACAAATTTCGACAAATCCTTCTCGTAACTCTTGACGACCTCGGCACCAAGACTAAAAAGGTTGGAGGCCATGGGAAAGAAGATCACAAGCAAAATTGAGCAATAAAATGGTGTTCAAAATGGCAGAAAAAGGTTGTTGGAGTCGAAAATCGACCAGGAGCTGATATTATAGCTGTTGGGGGATCTTTTGGTCAGCAAATATCAGGCCCTGAATTCCACCTCCCAGAGGCGCGCGCCTCCCGACACCAGTTTACAAGGCGCGCGCGTCCCGTCTCCAAGAGAGGAAGCGCCCGCGTCCCAGGAAGAAGAAAGGCACCAGAAATAGTCTTTGTCAGTCCAGAACAGCAACCGGGCGTTCCAGCGCCTTCAGCCTACAGGAAAGATCAATCCCAGCAACAAGAGAAGCTCAAACGACGACAGCGAACACCCAGCTGGGCACACATTAATTTGGTCCGCCCTTAAGGCATGTCTAAAAAACTGAAATAAGATAGAAACTCCCATTCAAAGTAGGGTGTCTTTTATTTTCTCAAAGATCAGTTTTTTACAATTCATCCCCAGCACAAAGCTCTCCGCAGTGAACTGTGCTCGCACCCCATCAAAAGTCAAAGTCAAACAGTCAACATCAAAGTACGACTCACGACAATAAATTGGTCTGGGATGAGCCACAAAATCACTGCTTCCTCATCAAGAAAGATCTACATCTATTCAAAGCAAACGGTCCTCCGGGTCCCGCACTTCGGCAGACGGTCCCCCGGGTCCCGCACTTCAGCAAACGGTCCTCCGGGTCCCGCACTTCAGTAAACGGTCCTCCAGGTCCCGCACTTCAGCAGACGGTCCTCTAGGTCCCGCACTTCAGCAAACGGTCCTCCGGGTCCCTCACTTCAGCAAACGGTCCTTCGGGCCCCGCACTTCATCAAACGTTCCTCTAGGTCCCGCACTTCAGCAGGTGGTCCTCTAGGCCCCGCACTTCAGCAGACGGTCCTCTAGGTCCCGCACTTCAGCAGACGGTCCTCTGGGTCCCGCACTTCATGCAAACGGTCCTCCGGGTCCCGCACTTCAGCAGACGGTCCTCTAGGTTCCGCACTTCAGCAAACGTTCCTCCGGGTCCCGCACTTCAGCAAACGGTCCTCCGGGTCCCGCACTTCAGCAAATGGTCCTCCGAGCCCCGCACTTCAGCAAACGGTTCTCTAGGTCCCTCACTTTAGCAAACGGTCCTCCGGGTCCCGCACTTCAGCAAACGGTCCTCCAGGTCCCGCACTTCAGCAAACGGTCCTCCTGGTCCCGCACTTCAGCAGACGGTCCTCTAGGTCCCGCACTTCATCAAACGGTCTTCCGGGTCCCGCACTCCAGCAAATGGATCTCGCTATCAGCAAACAGGTCCCGCTTCTAGCAAACGGATCCCGCCCTCAGCAAACGGATCCCACTATTGGCAAAGCCGCTCACTCAGGGAGCGCACCCTTATCTCTCAAAGCCGCTCACACAGGGAGCGCACCTCTATCCTCCGCAATTTCAAATTCCTGCTTTTATCGAGTCTTTTCCTTTTCTTGGTGATGTCCTAGGCGGATGTGTCACGACCCGAAAACCCATCTCTAAATTCTATTAATTAATTATTATATTTAATTATTCGATTATTTATTTATGTGCGCATTTTATATCTTATAATATTAAGTTGTGTCTAGCATTATTTGGGCGATATTGTATTAAGTGTGAAATAGGGGAATGAAATGAACAGAGGGTTATTTGGGGTTTATTTGCGTTAGTTAGAAGCGAAGGGGCTTAAGTGTAACATTTCTTTTAATATCCTCCTTCTTCTTCCTCCTCCTCCCTCACTTTCTAATTTTCCCAGCTCATTTCTCTCTCTCTCCTCAAAAGAAAAAGAGGTAAGTTTTCCTCTTCCTTCTCTCTTCATTTTATCTATCTTCCTCTCATCTTTTCTTAAATCTCATTGAATGAAATGTGTTTAGATCGTCGATAGGATCGTGGGGAACTAAAAATATTCGAGTTCCGTCACCTTTGAGAAAATCCGGGTAAGTTACTTTCCCCCCATTCATGTTAAAAATGTTCATCTTTAACTCCCTTGGTGCTCTAGTTGATATATATGTCCTCTTTGTTTGATTTGGAACTTATTTGCAAATTATCCATTTTTTTTGTGTAATTTGGGTGTTTGAATCACCTCTTGGATTGGGTGTTCTAGATGTGGTTTTATGAGCCATTTTAGGTTTATAAGTTGCTAGGGTACCTTGGTATTGCTATCTAGAAGTGTTATTCTTGGGGCATTTGAGTTTGGGTATGAAAATGGTGTTTTTGTGTTAATTTCGGATTGAAGAACCCAGGAAGAAGTTCTGGGTTTGCTGTTCTTCCTTGGAGGCGCGCGCATCCCCTGCGTATGAGGCGCGCGCACCCTCCTCTCCTCCAATCTTGAATTTCCCACTGTCGGATGGAGGCGCACGCATCATTTTCTTGGAGGCGCGCGCACCCTTTCCATTTTAAATCTTCTATTTGTGACTGATTTCAGGAGGCGCGCGCATCCCCTTGTTTGAGGCGCGCGCACCCCCCTCCCCTGTTGTGAAACCTTCCTTGTCCAATCTTTCGAGGGCCATACCTTTCTCATCCGAACTCCATTTTTGACGAGTAAACTATCATTTTAAAGCTCTTATAGAGTACTTCGAGATGAGGTGGTTTATTTAGGTGAGTTTTAGGTTTATATTGTGTTGAGATTTCATTTAGTGTCTTATGACAAAGTGTTTAGAATCGGTCCGTTGTAATCAAGTTGGGAATATCAGTTTGTGTGGTTTCGCCTTGGTTCCTTTGTGAATAAATGGGTTATGGAATTTAGTTATGGATTATTGGAAAATGTGGGAACACTTTCATAATGAGTGGACGTTTGGGATAGTTTTAATGATAGTCATTGTGCTATTTGGGGAATGACCATTTGGGTAGTACTCTCTATGGGTAACTCGCGTGTATCATGTTAGGATGCGTTTGATATGGATCCTTGTCCTAGAATCATTTCGTTTTAATGATTTGTATTGTTGGGCTTTTATGAGCAATTCCATTTTTGTTATTGAACTCTTTTATGAGGAACTTCTTGCTATCAATGTTGTTAAACTCTTAATGAGTAATCGTTGTATCTTTATGGTGATTTGTGTTACGGTTCCCTACTTTGGAACCCTTTTGATGTTTATAAAGCTAGTATTCATTACTTAGCATTATTGAAAGTCCAGCTGGTTAAATTGTGTATCGAGTCAGGCAATGGATAATGCTATAATGGCACGAGCCAAGTCCAGTATAGCATCGCCCATTGGTCCTTATGTCCTCATCCAGATTGGCCTTGGTTGGGATGAGCTAGCTCCGTTGTGGGTATTCTAGCTAATCGTTTTAGAGCATGACTTTGTGGCATGACTCCCGCCCCTTGTGGCACTTTACATTGTTATTGGTTCCGGTACCGGGTTTCTCTTCAGCTTTTATGCTGCTATGGAGAGGGTTTGAGTGGTTGATTGGTCGCTTCTGACCGGGGTTTTCTCTTCGGCTTTTATGCTACTGTGAAGATATGGATTGGTTGATTATTGAAGCTGCGCAGCGATCCTTTAATTGGTTCTATCAGTTGGAAAACCTTGGCTAATATCCTTTGTTATGTGTTTACTTTCCGCTGCTATCTGTTGACTGTTATTTGTTACATGCTATGTGATATTTATCATTGTTTATTGCTTATTGCATTATAGCATGTCATGTAGTTGCATTAGTAACTTACTGAGATTTTATCTCACCCCGTTTATTTCCATCTTTGTTTTTCCTTAACCCCCCAGGAGGAAAAGGATTAGGATTCGCGGATCAAGTAGGACGTCGAGAGGATTGAGATTTTGGGGCAGGTTGTTATGGATCGGTTTACATTATTTAAATGTATAACCTTTTGGGGATAGTTTTACCATTATTGACGTCATTAAGAATTGTATATTTTATTCTTTTGGGTATAAGCTGTGGAGCTTATGTTAGATGTACTTTGTTGATTTAAACTTGGATTTGTAAAACCTTGTGTTATCATCTTTTGGTTCAAAATGGTATTTTTAACTTCTATATTTTAGAGTTTTGGTTTTAAGTCGACGTCCAGCTCGCGTATTCTGGACCCGCGGGTTCAGGGTCGCGACAGGATGTCTGTCTTTCGTCGGTGCGTTTGCTTCGCAATCCACGCCGCCGAGGGGCTCTGTAGACACCCCGCCTCGGACCGCTCACCCCGATTGCACACTTGGTTTTGTGTTTCTCCCTCTTCTAAGTGTTTTCTGTTAGTTTCTGTTAGTTTGTTTAAGGTCCAGACGGAATCCGTTAAGTCCCGGGACTAAACTGAATAACAGTTCTAACTTTCTAGTCCATTCTGTCAAAAATTGCTTCTCAGAGTCACGCGCCTCCGCCCCTTGAGGCCAGACGCGCGTGCCTTCCGCCGCCTAGGTGGGATGCGCGCGCTTCTGGGGCATGTCAGTTACAGATTCTGCCCAAGAATCTCTCCCTTGCTCATTATACATGATTTTGCCCGGGAAAGATTTCTTGGAGACTCCGTTTGGCTCAAAAAACAGTCACTTTTCAACTATAAAAACCCCTCCAATCCATCATTGGAGGAGGACCTCAAAAATCATCATTTTAGACCTTTTACTCACTTCTCTCCTAGACCTTTCCTTTGGGATTTCTTCAACAAAAGTACTCAACCTCTTCTTCAAGGCTTTACAAGAGGTTCTCTTTTGAAGGATACTATAGGGTCTTAAACATTTCTCTTCTTCTCTCTTCTTCTCCTTCTTCTTCTTCTTCTTTAATCAAATGTGCAATCACCCAAAACCATTTGGGACATGACACCAATGGTCCTTTCATTATATTGAATTGGCCTAGGAGTCATCTCCCTACATTTTAACTCTAAAACCCCTTTTTATCATCATTTTAATAGGAAGAACACATTTATCTTTAAAAGTGAATTATGAACAAACAAGACCGACTTTGCTCGGGCGAAATGGGTGTTTAAGTACTTCCCATTTCGTAACCTAACCCCCGAACCCCTCATCCCAAAGAATCTCTGTTTTCGTAAATCAAACTTAGGATCATAAACATTAGGTTTTCTTACGTTCCTCAAAAACGTGGGTGGCGACTCTTAAAACCAAGTAGACATCCTAGGATAATTCACGCGCTCTAGCCAGGCCGTGGTGTCCCCCAGGGGTATCTACAGGTACTAACAGTCACACGCAAAACGAACAAGACGATGTCATTAAATCTAGACCGTAAAGTGGAGGTGAGCAACAAACTTTTGTTGTAGCAAATCTAAGTCCCTCGCTCCAGATGTTGTCGTAAAAAGTGTACTATATAACGTAAAATACCAATTATAAAAAAGGTTAATGACATTTTAGACTTTAAAGTGACATTTTAGCCATGCACATGACTAACATAATTGGTTAGTTTGAAGTTGAAATTTCTTTCAAGAGGCTTAAATGCAAATTTTAAAACTGAGGTGAGAGTTAGGAGAGGACTAACAGCAATCCTTTATTGGCAAAACTCTTATTCTGGTCATTGAACTTTTGGTCATTTTTGAATGTTATCACTAAACATTTTGTTTTACAAATATCATCATTGAACTATTATGCTTAATGTTCACCTGTAAAATTCAAAAGAAAAAAAAAACAAATAGAACCATTGAATACAAAACACACCAAGCTTCGAAATTTGTCAAAACCAAAGAATGAAAATCAAGTCGGAATTCATGTAGTTGTTGAATTTTAGAATCAAGTCATGTCGTAATTTATGCTTATTGTTCTTTGGTCAACCAAAAACGAAAGTTTCTTTTCATAAAAAACCTAATCAATTTCACCAGATCTTATTCAAATCACAGCCTATCAACAACAACTATCGCAGCACCACCATCGTCCAACCGATCTCACTCCTCTGGCGGATCTTACAAGCTAGAGAGAGAAAGTGTGAAATGTGTATTATTTCATATTTTAAAAAGAGGGGGGGGGGACAAAATTGGGAATGGAAGAGGAAGAATAGGCGGGCCAAATTCTTAAGGTTGACAAGGAAGGAAGTGTGATATGGGTTTATTAACCATAGAAGAAGGGAAGAGGTAGGGTGGGGCAAATTGATAGTTGTGTTTAGGGCTGCTTTGATGGAGAATGGAGATGGTGGTGGCTGTGTTGGGTTTTCTTTTTTTCTTGTTCTCTTTTTTGTTGGGTTTCTCTTTTTTCTTTTAATTTTTTATTTTTTCTTTGAGTTGATGAACCATAACGAATTAATCATATAAAGTTTAATAACCTAATTAATAAAGAATTGGTTAGTTTGTGTAATATCAGGTCCCCTTTTTACTTCTTTTTTTTTTTTACTCTTTAATTATTATTGGACCAAGATTATTAAAAAGAATATTGGGCTATGAGTTCGGGCTTAAGTTTTTTTTTTAAAACATAATAAGGAGAAGGATGTAAGTCCTTTTTAGTTAAGGAATTGGGGAACCCTATAATATATATATACTCTCCCTAAAAACCCTAGCCTCATTATTTACCAACGAAGAAAAATAAAAGAACGGTAAAGAAAAGAGAGAGAGAGGTGGCGGCAGAGAGAGAGAGAGAGAGAGAGAGAGAGAGAAAAAGAGCTCGGAGGAGAGAGAGAGAGAAAAGGCGGAGTCGATCATCGAAGATTCATGCAAGGAGAACTATGTGGAAAAGCAAAGTAACCCAAGGTAAGGGATTATGTTCCTAAGTATTTTGGGTTTCATCCTTTGAAGTATGATTCTCTTATTCCTTCTACAGTGTAGCTACCAAGTGCCGGTAGTATTTGAATTCCTTTGATATGAACGTCTTTTAGAATAATCTTACCCTTGATATGTTCTTGCTCAATGGGTATCTAAAATGAATTGAATTGTGTTATGTGTTCTCATACCTATGAACACTATGTGTAAATGTTGATGTATCTAAATGAAACAGGTACAGTTAGCTTTGTCTGATTGAAAATGACTTAGCAGGAATTAGTCTGATTGAAAAGGACTTAAATGAAAACTGTCTGGTTTGATTGAAAAGAACTTAGATATTTATATGCTACTTGATGAAGTAGTTTAATGATCATGATATATCTTAATAAGGGATCACCCTGAAAAGGCGTAAGGTCTCTTATTCACTTAACACCCTGAAAAGGTGTATTGATACTATGGAATTGATGAACTTGTGTATATACAATCTCCATCAATATTATCCTTGTGATAGTGCCACAATTTCTTCCAAGTATTTGGGACTGTAAATCTTGAGTGTGTTACAGTTAATTTATTGATGATTAAGCCTTTCATTCAAAGTATTGTTTGGCTCCGTTCTTTTGGTCATCTCTTCCTAGTACCCGAAGAGATCCCGTATGAACTTACTGAGCATTGTTCGCTCACCCCTTCCTTATATTTTTTCCAGGTAAAGAGTGAGAGGGAATGGACGTTATTTAATTTATATACTATTTTATTATTGGAAAGTTTGGGGTGTTACAGTTGGTATTCAGAGCTCCGGTTTAGGTTTACATGGGAGACATTAAAAGTTAAGACTATTAGGAGAAATAATACTTAACCACGATTGGGCTTACCTAGTACTTTGGGAAGTTAGTTTTTTTGGGAAGTTACTATTTTAGGAAACCTTCTATAGTCAGAAACATCCTATTTTATGAAACTTTCTAATTATGGAAACTTGCTATTTTAGGAAAGAATCTAAGATAAGATTTCCTCGAGGAATTTAAGTGAATACTTTGGGAGTGAAACTTAAGTATTGAAGGGTTACACTAGAATGTTATTTATTTTAAGTTGCTTATGCAGATGATAATTATAGTCATATACCTTTGAGTTATATGGTACTAATAATGGTTATGTCTTAATTGTAGGAGATGGACGGACCTAGCCGATCAATGATAATATGGAGACATAGAGTTTTAAGAAGGAAATTGATTCAGCGATATGATTTTGGGATCGAAGGTCTGAAGAAGAGAATAGAGGATGAGAAAGCAAGGACGAAAAGTGCTTTAGGCAGAATTTTGCATGCTCATGACATACTTAGGAAAGTTCGAAAAGAGCTGAACAAAACGAGAGAAAAATGGAATGATAATGAGGTGTACACTGCTAATGTCAGAGAAGAAGGGTATCGTTGGTACTATGAGCTAGAAGATTTAAAGGCACAAATGGCTGGAAATAATATCCAAGAGAACCCTGTAGTTCAAAAAGCTCTAGTGTTAGAAGAGAGCGTGCCTAATGTTGAAGTGCTTGAGGAAATAGCTATTGATGTTGAGGGTAGTAAAGCTTCCCCGATCATTCTTGATGACGAGGAAGAGCTAGAACAATAAGAGATACCAGTTCGTAGGTCCAGAGGTAGACCAAGAGGTTCTAAGAAAACTTTAAAGGTGCCTAGTGGAAGACCTAGGGGAAGGCCTAGGAAGGTGTTGTTCCATGATTGAAAAGTGGAACGTAGAGTTTATTTTGTTTTGAGCATTGATAGTTAGTTCTAGTCTAAAGAGAAACACTAGAATTTTTGTTTTACTTAGTTTTGTTCCAAGAAGTTCTTTGCAATAGAAGTTTTGATTTATTTCGAGAAAATGGCTTTGTTGATATGTTTTCGTTCTCGAATGTTAAAGCGTATGAGCTAACCTAGAGCGAGAAAGTGTTGGTCGAGTGAAAAGACCATGAGTATTAATTGGCTTATTGAAAGACCAAAGTGAATTTACTTTTGGTCTATTGAAATGATCGAAACAAGAGTAAAGTGACCTATTGAAACGGTTAAGTGAAAAAGTAATTGTCTTAGTAAGACGGCCAAGTGAGAATGATGGTGGGTCTAATAAATCTACCTGTGATTAGTAGTCAAGTCTAGTGAAACGACTTACTAAAGTAGTGTTGGTCTATTGAAAGGACCAGAGGTCTAGCGAACCGATTTTTTGTTTACGTCCTTTGAGACGGCCTATTTATGTGAAAATATTAAGCATGGTAAATGCTTGTGATGGCGTGAGTAATAGTGTTTTGTCGCGATACTAATAAGAGTATGATATTACCCCCGCCCCCCAGATGTCAATAAGTGGGGCAAGGAGAAATGCAAACGCCAATAACGTTGGGAATAATTACGGGCAAGCCGACCCGAATATCGAGAATTTATTGAAGACATTGAATCAGACGATGGCATGAATCGGGCAAGTTGTAGCAACCTTAGCCCAGCCACAGCAACAAGCTCAGTCGATACGTTGCGGGATCCGCTAGAGATATTTCAGAAAAGAAACCCAGAATCATTTTCTGGTACTAGTAAAGAGAAACCCAAGGACTGGGTGAAAGATATGGAAAAGATATTCGAAACTCTGAATTGCACACCTGAGCAAAAGGTGGTGTTTGCAATGTTTATGCTGAAGGGGCAAGCTCTGAAATGGTGGAAAGCCGAGAAAAGGGCGGCTATTGCACGTGGAGATGGTGAGCTCACGTGGGAAAGGTTCTAAGGTGTGTTCAACGAGAAGTACTATCCGATGAGTGTTCGGAATGCCAGAGTGGCAGAGTTCATGATGTTGACTCAAGGAAGTTCAACGGTAGATAAGTATTGTGAAAAGTTCACTGATCTGCTAGAATTTTCCCCAACATTCTTCGACAGTGAAGCACAAAAGGTTCGGAAATTTGAAGCTGGTTTGAGCGACTGGATCAGATACAGAATTACTCCATTAATGCTACAAACATATGATTAAGTGCTAGATAGGGAAAGGGTAGTAGAGACAGAACCAGACAGTTATCGCAGTATGCGAGAAGAGAAGAAGAAGTCAATTGAAAAAGAGTCGACTGGATCTAAAGGAAGCTGGAACCGCGATGGGAACAATAATAAGAGGAAGTCTACTGATGATCGTGAAAAGGACGGTACTGCAAGTAAGTACCAGAGTGTAAAGGTTATGGCAACCGAAGGGATGGTAACAAGAGCTATGCTAAAGGGCGAGGTTCTGATGAGAAGTGCCAAGTTTGTGAAGGAAAGAACAAGACTGATGATTGCTGGTACAAAGAGGAGAAGTGTTTTAACTGCAACAAGGTGGGACATCCGCAGTAGAAGTGCCCAGAACCCAAGAAAGATGCTAAGGTTTAAGGAGCGAAAGATGACAACAAAGGGAACGGTGGAGGTCGTGAACGTGTGTTCACAATGATAGCCAAGGATGCAAGAGCCACTAATGATCTTGTGGCAGGTACGATTCAACTTTACTCCCGTAATGTACATGCTATGATTGATACTGGTGCTACGCATTCTGTGAGAAATGATTTCTTGGCTAAGGGTATGAACTTAATTTATGAGGCATTAGAGGATTCTTTAGTGATAGATACTACAACTAGAGAATCGATCCCTATTACATCTATATTTCAGAAGTGTCCTTTGAAATTGGAAGAGAAAGAACTTGAGGTTGATCTCATCAGTTTAGAGATCGGAGAATTTGATGTGATCTTAGGAATGGACTGGTTAGCTGTATACCATGCCCATGTAGATTGTTTTAAGAAAGAAGTCCACTTCAGATTACTATTTGGAGAAGAATGTCGTTTCCAAGGGACGAAACCTAGGACCCGATCGAATCTTATTTCGGTAATGAAGGAAGTGTTAGCGATACGAACAAGAAGGAAGTGTTGGGTTTTGAGGGTCCTTGCGCAGTGGAAATGGCAATAGAAAAATCAACAAAACCCTATAGCCTATGGATCCATTCATGATGATTACATTAATAGGAAGATGAATTTAGAATACTAACCATTGCTATGCGTTTAAAATTTTCGGATCTTCAAATCTTCAAGTCTTCAAGATTTATGATTTGATCTTCTACACGTTCTTCAGATCACGATCACAGGAACACGGACTTGAGATGCTAAAGCAATCATCCTCTATGTGTATCTGTTCTTATCACTTAACCCTCCTAAGTATGTTAAAATTGATTGATACCATCACCTATTAGTATTTTATGGACTTTAGGGCCCTATGTAAGAAGTTTTATTACTTCAATTTTTAGCTTAGTCCATTTTATAGTATAGGCTTAGTTTATAAGACTTGGAGCGAAAAAGAATGAAGAGCTAAGCAAGACAGTTGTTTCTGCGCAGGACTTCTTTGCACAGGACATCTCTGCGCAGGTCTTTGCTGCGCGGCTTTCAACCTTGCTCAGTTTTCAATGTCTTCAGTTTACCTAACTTGGAAAGCTCTTAGAAAGATGTACGCTTATTAAAGTACTGAGGTGTTCATAAATGACAAATCAAGCACACTCAGCAAATCCAACGATGGAGATGCGCTCAAATGAAATATTTTAAATGAAGACAGCTGTCAACCTTCTAAACGAAGCTTTTGAATTTTGTCTTCATGCTCTGTCTCCAACGGCTCTAAAGGACAGCTACGCACCAATCACATTGTGCCAGCTCATCGTCCTTGCTCAGAGCCTCAACGGCTATAAAGGACACCTGCGCACCAATCACATTGTACCAGCTCATCGTCCTTGCTCAGAGCCTTAACGGCTATAAAGGACACCTGCGCACCAATCAGATTGTGCCAGCTCATCCTCCTTGCTCAGAGCTCCAACGGCTAGTTTTAAGCTCTCTGCTATAAATAGCCTGCTCATCTTCATTTCCAAGTTGCTAGAGTTTGTGCTTACTAAGTATCTTTGAAGTTCTGAAGATTGCTGCTCAAAATCCCAGATTCAAGAACAACCTTCAAACCTTCATACCTTCAAACTCCTGCCCAGATCCTAAGCCTTTTATCACCCAGAATTCTTCGTGCTCTTCATCTCATAGATCCTTTGAGCCCAGAATTTCTGACACACACACACCTCTTGAAGCCTCGATCATCTAGATCTAACTTCTTGAGAAACACCGGTTTAGTCTAGGATTTGATCTTCATAGATTAGTTTTTGATTTGAGTTTTGATTCTTTGTAATCTTGTAAAAACAACTCATATCAATATATATCTCATTAGAAATCCAAGACTAACCATCTTGGTAGAGGACGTAGATCTTTCATCGATCGAACCTCTCCAAATAGCTTGTTCGTTATTCTTACTGTTTATTTCCTGCTCACTAATTTGCTTAACTTCTGCTTTGTTTAATCTTACCAGATCGCTATTTGCTGCGTTGTTTTGGTGTTGCTTATTGCCTTAGAACATTTTTATCCAACTCTTTAGCCAAACTTAGCGCGTGCGTTTTTAGTCTCTGCGCAGCATACCTGCGCAGTAGCTTCTTTAAATTTCCACTGTGCATTTCACACTCTCTCTACGCGCTATACTTAGCTTATTTGAGAACTGTGCACATAAGCCATTGATTTGCAAAAGGGTTTGAAAAGAATTTTTAAAACGCTATTCACCCCCCTCCTCTAGCATTTTTCATACCCTTGTTGCCCCTTTGGGACCAACAAGTGGTATCAGAGCGAACACCTTCATAAAACCTATTTTTTTTGTTTTTCAATCTTAATAGCTTGGGTGTCGATTCAAGATGGCTTCAAAATCTATGGCAATGGCTAACTATTTACATGTTCCTGTGCTCAACGAAGATCACTTCGACATCTGGAAGCACTGTATGCTCACTCATTTTTCTTTTATCGACGAAATCCTCCACGACATCGTTCTTGAAGGACCCTACATTCCTATAAAGGCAAATCCTGATGCTGAGACCAATAAGGACAATCCTACCGTCAAGAAGAACAAGGATGAATGGACCGATGAAGAAAAGAAATGGGTCGGCTATGACGGAAGAGCAAGTAACATCATTCTAAGCACCCTGGACCTCTCCACGCACAATCAGATTATGAGCTACGGAACTGCAAAAGAGCTGTGGGATGCTATAAAAGGCTATGTGAATGGTGACAAAGTTAGCAAGGAAAACAAGAAATTTGTTATTCTAAGAAAATTCAACTGCTTCATGAGAATTGGCGATCAAACCTTGAGACAAACTTATGATCGCTATAGTGATATTGTAAATTCATGCATATCTCTTGGAAAGGTTTTCACGAACAAAGAAATTAATTCACGTCATCTAGAAGATTCTGTATTTCTGGATACTTGGCCTCTACGCAGTCTATATTCTAATCTGAAAGTGTTCGAGCTCAAACTTGAACGAATTGATGAAACTGAAGGAAAGGGAAAATTAGTTTCAATGGTTGCGCAAAAAGAACATGTGCCTGCTCAAACCTCTGACAAAGTCTCCACTTCCTCTTTACTCGAAATGGATAATGATGATTTAGTTATGTTTGTAAAGCGATTTCAAAAAATCAGGAAATTCTCAAAGCCGGGATCCTCAAGTAAACCTCCTACTAAGTTCTCTCGAAGCAGAAACTCAAAGAAAGATGATGACTTGGTTTGGTACAACTGTAGAAAGCCTGGTCACTTTGCATCAAAATGCCCTACTCTGAAATTTGAGTACATGAAGAGGAACAATGCGCAAAGATCATCTAAGCAGCGCGGAATGGTTGCTGAAGAAGACTGCACAGAACAGGAGCTCAAGACCTGGATAGAGACTGACACAGAGGACAGTGATGATAATGACTCTGAAGATGGACTGCTCTGCTTAGTGGCGAACGCTGATGATAGCGGTTCATAAAATGACGTTCCAGATATGAACTCTCTGAATGCGCCAAGAATAATAAAGAAGAAGAAACTTCCCACTATCCATGAACTGGTAGAAATGGGACATCTAACTCTAAGCAGACAAAATGGCAAGTACTTATTTGCCAGAGCAGATCTATCAAAGAAAGTTGCAGCTGCGCCTTCGCGCATTGAATCCCTTGAAATTCCTTCTGACATTGTAATAGAAAATAATGACTCTGCTATTGAGTTTGAGTCTATCTTTCAACAAGCGGAAAAGGTAATCAAGAAATTCAATTCTATGAAAGAAGCAGTGGACTTATCAATTGGAGAAATTTTACAACTTAAGACGGAGAAAATTCTTTTAAAATCTGAAAACACCCTCCTTAAGGATCAGATTAAGAGCATGACTCCTCTTACTGAAAAGAACCGTTTCTTGATGGATCAAAATGTGTTATTTAAAGTAAGAAATGAAGAATTGGCTGCTCAAGTAGCTGATCTCACAAAAATCACTAATAAGTGGACCAAATCTCGTGTCACTATGGATCAAATTCTAGAATCCCAAAATGCCAGTGGAGATAAGGAAGGCTTGGGGTTCTCAACTAGTGACAACTTTAAATGCGCAGTTTGCTCTAAAAGAGAAAAGAATTTTACACCCCAGCAAACTGTTGAAATCTCTGAAGTTAAGCACTCTGCCTCAATGGGTAAAGGACAGGAGAAAGTCCAAAGATAAAATTTCCATTATGTCTACCCAAAGAATCAAACTGGGAAAGCCAAGGATAAGATTAAAGTTGAACCTGCGCTTGACAACTCATATTTTGACTATGGGTATGCTTCAACCTCTAATGTCAAATCTGCGCATAAGGGTCATGCGCATGAAATCCATGCGCCTAAACGCCAAATGCGCATTCTAAAGAAAAGCGCAGCCAAACCTCTAAAAATAATATTTGTCAAAGCTAGCTCAACTGCTCCAGTCAGAATGCTAAACCTAAGAAGAGTAAAGAGTTTGTAAAAACCCAATCTGTAAGTGGCTTACATCATTGTATTGTGTGTGATGGTTTAGGTCATAAGGCTGCAGAATACCTTTTGAGATTTGCTCCCAATGCCAAAGGACGTAAAAATCCTAAGGTCAGACAGGAATGGGTTGTCAAAAGTTGCTAACTTTAGGACCCAAGGATAAAGGGGACCTGCGTTTTTAATGTCTATTTTTCAGGTCTCCTGCTTCACTGTGCACTCTTCACAAGCTAAAGCTCATATATGGTATCTCGATAGTGGATGTTCAAGACACATGACTGGAGATGCCAACGCTCTTGAAGATGTGCATGAAGGAAGTGGTACCTCAGTAACTTTTGGGGACAACAACAAAGGGCACATTGTTGGATATGGAAGAATTAAAAAGGACAAAGTGTGCATTGAAAAGGTTGCTCTAGTAGAAGGCCTTAAGTACAACCTGCTCTCCATATCTCAATTCTGCGATAAAGGTTTGGAATGCCATTTCACCGCAACGCAATGCTATATCAAAGATGGCATTTCCGGAATCTTTTTGCTCACAGGGACTCGTAAGGAAAATGTATATATCATTGATGTTACTGCTGTAAAGTCTATCACTAATCTCTGTTTGTAGAAAAGAACTTTAGTGAAAGCAGCTGGCTATGGCACAAGCGCTTAAGTCATTTGAACTTCAAATATTTGGCCAAGCTTGGTAAACAACCTAAGCAGTCTTTCTCCAGCAAGATTGCTTCCTCAACATTCAAATGTTTACAACTGCTTCACATGGACCTATTTGGACCGGTCACCACCGTAAGCATTGGAGGGAACAAATACACTTTAGTTGTGGTGGATGATCACTCAAGATATACATGGGTTGAAATGATGACATCCAAAGAGGACTGCCATGATATCTTGACTGCGCTATTTCGAAGGCTCCAAACACAAAAGGAAGACGACATCGTGAGTGTAAGGTCAGATAATGGTACTGAATTCAAGAACAACAGTGTCGCTCAATATTGCGATGATCATGGAATAGATCACAACTTCTCTGTTGCTGAAGTTCCTCAACAAAATGGCGTTGTGGAAAGAAAGAATCGCACGTTGATTGAGGCTGGAAAAACCATGATAGCAGAAGCAAAGCTGCCAAAATATTTCTGGGGTAAAGCTATCAACACTACTTGCTTCACTCAGAATAGATCCCTCATCAACAAAGCCTACAACAAGACTCCATATGAGCTATAGAGACGAAGAGCGCCCAACATCGCTTTCTTTAAGATCTTTGGTTGCAAATGCTATATCCTCTATAATGGAAAAGATCATAGAGGTAAATTCAACGCCAAAGCAGATGAAGGTATCTTTGTTGGGTATGCCAAACATTCTAAAGCTTTTCGTGTTTTCAATAGAACTACTCTAGTTATTATAGAATCTGTACATGTTACATTTGATGAACATTCTCTCTTTGAGCCACATTTGGCTCCAAATAATTCTGATAATTCTGCTGAGAATGATGAGACAGGTACGCAGCCTCAAACTGCACCTACGTAGAATAACAATCAAGATAATCACAATCAGAATCAAGCAAGTCCATCTCATGCGCCAACTCCGGATGCTGCGCCAGAAGTAACAACTCCTGATGCGCAGACACCCCCTCCTACGTATAATGTTTCCCCGCTTCAGCAAATTACTTTTGATGATCTTGATGCTGGAGCAAATGAAGTACCCATTAAAGATCTTCGTATTCCTACCACTAAACCAAACTTACTTCCCGAGGTTCGTGAAGTTAGAGATCATCCAACAACCAACATTATTGGTGATCTTAATGTAGGGGTTCGTACAAGGAGAGCATCCAACTTTGATGCATATAATTCCTTCATTTCTCAAATCGAACCAAAGAAGATTGATGAAGCTGTAAGATACCCACGGGAAAACGGAGAAAGTTCCCTCGAGAATCAAACACGGCACTTTCAATGTTTAACGGAGTCACCACGTTAGTTTAACTTTAAACCCAAACTTAACGAAAAATGGTTAGAGATTGCGAGTTCGGAGGTCACGTTACATCTTGGGAAGAACTTAATCGAGGTTCACCCAAGATGCCTCGGAAAACCGAGTCTCCCTAAGTTGTTGACAAAAAATGTGCAAGTGTGTGTGTGTATTTTAAAATGGGAGAGATTGACTTTTAACATAACACAATTAGAAAGTTAACAGAAGGGGTTTATTTTGCAAAGATTTTGACAGAATAGGGTTTAGACAGAAAAACTTTCCACTGGCCAAACCAGCCTTACGGCTGGTCCAAACCATCCGTACGGTTAGTTGTGGCAGTCCCGGAGATTTTAAAGATTGTTAAGAAATCAGTCCAGTTTCAGGCAGAAACAGAGCATTCTGCTGAGACTGAACAGTTTTACATCTTTCCAGTTTATTTACTCACACAAAGCTTGAATTAAATCATCCCTATGCTCTTAATTACTAATTAGACACCAAAACACAAGGTTTTAGGTGTGATCAAGGCAATTATTGGGGAAATTTAAGAAAGGTGGTGAACATGGCATTTGAGCCAAAATCATCATTTGGATGGTTAAAGATTGGAACTTTAACATCCAAATTGATGATTCTTCCCAGGGAAAGCCTTAGGGAAGCAAGAAATCAACATTTGATGGATAAAAATTGAAGCATTACCATCAAAGGGACATTATTGTGGCTTGATCAAGTTTAAATGGTAAAGATTAGGACTTTACCATCAAAACTCGATCATCCTCACATAATCAAACAACATAAATGTAAAGACTTGTAAATAAATGACATGAAAGTAAAGACTTGTAAGTAAATGACATTAAAGTAAAGACTTGTAAGTAAATGTCATGAAATAATAACAAGCCTTGATCATCTTGGTTTGTAACCCACATTCATGTATAAAATATGAAGGGCACCATGATTTAAGCCAAGGATTGGTTCCAATTCATAATATTTTCAATAATAGTAAAGACATAACATAAATGAGATAGAGTATGAGATGAAGAAAAGATGGGGAGAAGGAGGCCTCACCAATTTTGGTTCTAAGACTATCTTCTTTCTCTCTTTTCACTCAAGAATGTTTGTGACCCTAATCTGCTCTCAGTCTGGCAGAATTTTCCCTCATAATATGATTTTCTCCCCCCTGAAATGATCAGCAAGGGTCTTACTTTATAGGGATTGAGGGTGCCTAAACCATCCGTACGGCTAGGCCCCTCTAGTACCCAAACCATCCGTATGAATGAGCCTGGCGAGCTTCTGGATTTTTCCAAATTTAATTCCAGAGCAGTCCTGGAATTTTCAGTTTATCCTAGTGAGGTCCTAGCCTATCAGTTTATCCCTGAATGGTGCTAAGAATTCCTCTAATGTTAGTTGGTTTTAGATTGGGGTACTTACAGAGCCCCTCAGCAACGTCGATTTAGGAGAGAGGGGTTGTCGATAAAATAAGCATCCCAATCTGACGGGAAGACGGCTTGACCGATTTGGTTTGCATGGCTGGACCTAGGGGTATAGGATTCCTACGTATCCCGTTTACGGGGAATCAATCCTAATGTAGTTCGGGATGAGAGAGAAGTTTTAAGGCTATCCAAACCTAAAGGGCTAGGCAGATACCAGTCATCATTTCCTAAGGGGACGAGCATGAATCTTCAGAGGCGGGACATAGTCAACTTGGCTCTATGGAGAGGGTTGACTTACACAAGGAAGCGTGACTCTCGGGGTCAGAGGTGGGACATGGTCAAATTGGCTCTACAGAGAGGGTTCACTTACACAAGGAAGCGTGACTCTTGGTGAGGCAGAGGCGGGACATGGTCAACTTGGCTCTATAGTTAAATTACACGGGGATATGGTCAACTTGGCTCAAGGAAGCGGGTTGACTTACACAAGGAAGCGTGACTCTCGGGGTTAGAGGCAGGACATGGTCAACTTGGCTCTATGGAGAGGGTTGACTTACATAAGGAAGCATGACTCTTGGCGAGGCAGAGGAAGGACATGGTCAAGTTGGCTCTGTGGAGAGGGTTGACTTACACAAGGAAGCATGACTCTTGGCGAGGCAGAGGCGGGACATGGTCAACTTGGCTCTATGGAGAGGATTAACTTACATAAGGAAGCATGACTCTTGGCGAGGCAGAGGCGGGACATGGTCAACTCGGCTCTATGGAGAGGGTTGAATTACACAAGGAAGCGTGACTCTCGGGGTCAGAGGCGGGACATGGTCAACTTGGCTCTATGGAGAGGGTTGACTTACACAAGGAAGCGTGACTCTTGGCAAGGCAGAGGCGAGACATGGTCAAATTGGATCTATGGAGAGGGTTGACTTACACAGAATGGTCTTACGTTATTTTGGACTGCCGGGAAAAAGGCTTCAACCTATAATGACTATTCTGAGTCTAGGTTTGGTCAACTCCATCTTTGGGGAGTTTGACGGGAAAACTGGTCTTACGTCCGACTAAGGACGGCCGGGGACAAAGTCTCAACCTATAATGACTATTCTAAGTCTAGGTTTGACTTGGGTCAACTCCATCTTTGGGGAGTTTGACTGGAAAACTGGTCTTACGTCCGACTAAGGACTGCCGGGGACAAGGTCTCAACCTATAATGACTATTCTAAGTCTAGGTTTGACTTGGGTCAACTCCATCTTTGGGGAGTTTGACCGGAAAACTGGTCTTACGTCCGACTAAGGACGGTCGGGACAAAGGCTTCAACCTATAATGACTATTCTGAGCCAAGGCTTGGTCAACTCTATCTTTGGGGAGTTTGACCGGAAAACTGGTCTTACGTCCGACTAAGGACTGCCGGGGACAAGGGTCTCAACCTATAGTGACTATTCTGGGTCAAAGCTTGGGTTGGGTCAACACTACTCTACGGGACGGTTGACATATTTTCCTAACACCGGGGAAGAGCCTAGGGGAAACCGTTAAGACACATTGTGGACGAAAGAGTCCAAAACTTTGGAAAATTATTTTGAGGAAAGACCAAGAGCATTTTGCTTGAAACATTGTCTTTGACCAATGATGCCAAACGGGCAAATTTGGAAATGCTTATTTCTAAAGGCAAATGTTTTAACGAAGCATGTTAGTCAAATTTTTGATTTTAACTTAACCGCGAGGTTTGTTATGCATAGAGTCCTTCGGAACTTTGTCCATTTCTTAGGAGTGATCGGGAATAGAGAACCCTTTTACCGTTGATGTTGGGGCAGCCCCATATCCTTGTTGTCATTGATGTCGGGGTAGCCCCATGTCTTCATCGTCGTTGATGTCGGGGTAGCCCCATGTCTTTGTCGTTGTCAGGGTAGCCCCATGCCTTTGTTGTCGTTGATGTTGGGTAGCCCCCCGTCTTTGTTGGTGTCGATGACGGGCTAGCCCCAATATCATCTTTTGTCCTTTGAAGTGAGGTTAGGAACCCATCCCTTTTTCATGACGCACCCTTTCTTTTGCCTAGGCCGCCCTTTCGGGTTTTCAACCTAGCGGGCATCTCTTTTGCGTCTTTTATGGCACACCCTGTTTTTTGCCTAGGCCGCCCTTACGGGTATTCAACCTAGCGGGCTACTTTTTTGGTGCCTTTCTCTTTTTCCTTCTTTTTTTTTATGAGTGATCCAGCCGACTCGATAGAACAGGGACTTTAAAGGTTTTTTTTCATGGAGGAAACATGCAAGGGCATTTTATTTGGGAGAGAGTCCCTTTGTTTTGGTGAGATCTTTGAGCAATTTATCATGAAATGGAAGGAAGCCCTTGCTTGACAGAATACAAGTGTTTAGCTCTTTCCTAAGATGTAGAGAAGAAGACTTGTCGAGACATTTGAAATTTGCCTTAGTTAATATCATCAAATGATTGCTTGAATGGACCATGTTTGTCATTAAGTCAAGATTATATCAAGCAATTAGCCTTAACATATATAAATGTTGTGATCAATTGAGATTAAGATTCGATCAATGGAAAGATCGGAAAAGAAGGTGTATCTGGGGAATCGGTCATTGATGGGACCGAGAATTTGGTCATTTTAAGAGGAACATGGTTTGATGGTTTTGTTTCATGTTGTGACCGGACCCGAAGGTTGCCTATGTTCCCCTCAGTTTGAGGAGCTCAGGTCACCGTAGTTCGGCCTTGGATCGTCTTTTGTCGAAGTTGGTGTCCCTTTGAAGGATGTTCTTGCTTCGTTGACGTAGATCGCTTTGCTTCCTTGTTCTTTGAGGTGGACTCTTGCGGTGAGCTTTTGAGGCAAACTTTTTCTTTGCCAATATTCATTTCCTTTCCTCCTTTCCATTATCCATTTCTTCTCTCTCTTCTCCTCTTTTTTTTTTTTTTTTTTTTTTTTTTTTAAGAGAGAGAGGGGAAACATTAGCCTCAACTTTCTATCTTTGACATTGGCTCATTTGTATCCCCTTGGTGGAATGTTTGTCACTTTTAGCTTTGACTTTGAAAATCCAGGAAGTCCTTTGCTTGGTTGCTCACGCGCGATTACGGTTGAATCTTGGTGGTTGAGCAACAACACCCTTGCCTTTTCATCGTCTCGGGATGCTTTTGATGTGCATCAATAATTTGTATCGAAAAGGTATATCAGGTTGTGTATCGGGAAATGTGTATCGGGTAGGTGTATAGAGGAAGGTTTGCCATTAATGGTTTCTCCATGCCAATTGATCACAACATTTATTCATAACAAGACTAATTGTTTACATTTAGCATTTTTCATTTGTGTTAGGTCCATTAATCCTTAATGAGTCGTCATTGACTAGTATGCTTAGAAGTCAATTCATCATTTTAGGGACGTAGCAATCAATTGATAATAACAAGCAAAGCAATTTCAAGAGTAAATGTATATTGCAAATAATGTCTCAAGTCTAGAGGGAAGAGAATGAAAATGATTCTTTTATTTAGATAACTTTGTACATACATGTCCAAGTATGGACCTTTGTAAAAATAAAAAAACACAGTCCGGGACGGACTTTGGTGAAACTCTAGATCCTACGAGGCTGGAGGACTCTTTTTTTTTTTTTTTTTTTTTTCTTTAGGGATGGGTTCCCATGAAGCACGATGATCCATTTTCTTCCTCAATTGTGGGAGGGGTTGTCGGCAGCATATTCCATGTCTTCCAGGGGAACTCGGGTTCCATGTCGTCGGGAAAGATGTCGCGAGGTCTCCATTTGGCTTGGCGTTGTAATTGCCGGATTCTCCTACTCACGAGTTGGGAGTTTGCGTTGGCCATCTCCGTTTGGTGATTTGCTTTCAAGGTGCGTAGCCTTCGTGCGTGGCACCCGACGAAGGTACGGATTTCCCTTTGATGTAATTGCCGTTGGCCTTCCGAAGCTCGGGCTTCTTCTTGTAGACGGTGTCCCAATTGTTTGATCTCATTGCTCATGTGGATGGTTGTCTCGGACTCCAATTCAGATGTGGGCTCCTTGGTCGATGTCTCCAATGGACAGAACCGCGAAGGACTTTAGCATATTAAACCTCAAGGTGAAACTATAACCATGATTTGAGAAGAACGCTTGATTAGAGGATTAGCCTTTTTAGGAAAAACTTGACCTTTTATTCTAAGAAAAGTTGATCTCCATTATTTTTTTTCATTTGAGTAAAAGACTCACACATTTTTTTTTCCTTTTTTTTTTTAATAAGGATTGACTGGGCCGAAGTTGCCTACGTTCCCCTCACTACGAGGGAGGGGGTCCCACGCGAGGAGAGGTTCAGGTCACCGTAGTTCGAATGGGTTTAGAATTCTGAGACAAACATGACCTCAGTCGACTCACTTCAAACGGACCTTTTAGTCGGGATGACATGGGACGAGACATTAATGGTTTGAGACTAAATGGTACTCGCACTAGTTTGAGTCACAAGGGCGATCGGGTCAATTGAATTGGTCACCACATGGCGGTGAAAATCGAGGAGGTCAATGCTTGACCAAGGTATATTACCATGTGGCGCCATGACGCTTAGACCCGAAGGGGGAATGGTCACGTGACGACACTAACGGGAACGAGATGCCTCGAGGGGCGCAAAATTGGTCATCACATGACGGCTCCAGGAAGGGGAAAAGGGTCATCCTAAGCACTTTTATTTTCTTTCTTATATATATATATATATATATATATATATATATATATATATATATATATATATATATTGAACTTAATTTTAACGGACACTTTGGAGGATAACGGGGGTCCATCCAATGACTTGACCGACTTCTTGGAGGATAATGGGGATCCGTTCAAGGACTTGACTGACTTCTTGGAAGATAACGGCGATCCATCCAAGGACTTGACTGACTTTTTTGGAGGATAACGGGGATCCGTCCAAGGACTCGACTGGAATCTTATTGGAGACCTAGGGGACTACGCCTAGGGATTTAACGGGAATCTCAGCGGGGACCTAGGGGACTATGGCCTAGGTTAAACGGAAGTCTTGGAGGATAATGGGGATCCATCCAAAGACTTGACTGACTTCTTGGAGGATAACGGGGATCCATCCAAGAACTGACGGGTGCCTCGGAGATCTTCCAAGGATTTAACGGGTTCCTAGGGGACTACGCCTAAGGATTAAACGGAAGTATTGGAGGATAACGGGGATCCATTCAAAGGCTTGACTGACTTCTTGGAGGATAATAGGGATCCGTCCAAGGAATTGACTGACATTCCTAGGGGACTATTCCTAGGGTTAAACGGATCTTGGGGGATAACGGGGATCCATTCAAATGCTAACGGGTGCGTCGGAGATCTTCCAAGGACTTAACGGGTTCCTAGGGGACAACGCCTAGGGATTTAACGGGATTCTTGGAGGATAACGGGGATCAATCCAAAGATTAACGGGTGCCTCAGAGATCTTCCAAGGACTTAACGGGTTCCTAGGGGACAGCGCCTAGGGATTTAACGGGAGTCTTGGAGGATAACGGGGATCCATCCAAAGATTAACGGGACGACGCTTGTTAACGCAAGAAAGCAAAGTGTCAAAGACAAGAAGCAAAACGGAGCAAATTCTTGCAAGGCGCAGTTAGTTATCCATTCAAGTTTACTTAAAACGAATTGTTATTCCTAAATGGTTGGAAAATATTTCTCTTCTTTTTCGCAACTACTCTAATTCCTGGATCAGTGGAGGCCATCACTACGCCTATAGACCCCTCGTTTTTCACCTGTATTGCACACTCCTAAGGACGGACTATCCCGGGCGAGGGTCCTATAGGGCACGCAGCTTCCACCGACCAAAAGAACCAAACCTAGGGTCTAGTGCGTCACAAAGTTCCAATGCGCGGGCCATTCTTATCATAGCTAAGCCCCGGTTAAGGTTAATATTGACTTAACGCCTTAACAAAATTCCGGCATGACCTCATTTTAATGAGGGATCTCGGACCTTAACCTCGAGCTTAAGGATGATTAGGATGGGTCAAGCATTAGAGCTTAATGACGCGGTGTCAACCTATCCTTAATACATGACTTCGGTTAATTGTGGTTGGAATTAACGCATAAGTCAAGGACCAGGGTCAAAAATGACCTTGGTCACACTTGCTTTCACAAGGAGTCGTGACTCGGGCATTAACTTGGCCATAATTAGCGTTTGGACATGTATTAGGGATGTGATGACGTGAGCTAGACTAAAAACCAACCAAGGTCACGGTATTTGTGTGTCACGGACATGTGTGGTTGACTCGACTCGGAAGGGGAGGTGGAATGGACCCGTGCACGCGAGAAGGGCACAAGAGCACCAATCAAGCTGCATCGTGGCATCCATTCCAGGTTTAAAGGGTTTTTGGAGCGTGCACAAGGTCAAGTGTGCATTGTGTGAAGCCTTCTATGTTCCCTTTTGAGTCAAAATATAAATTTTCGATCCGTTTTAATATTATGAGCATTGTATGAACAAGTATGATGAACAAGAAAGATGGACAAGTATTTTGCACAAGCAAGTAAACAAACATATTAACAAGCAAGAATCAAAATTTGTACATGAAAAGGTTGTGCACAACCAAAGGTTCTTGAAACCAAAATTTTGCAAGAAGAACTGTCGCGACCCCGAACCCCGCGGGCCCGAGATCGCGAGCTGGACGTCGACTTAAAACCAAGACTCTAAAATATAGAAGTTAAAAATTCCATTTTGAACTAAAAGATGATAACACAAGGTTTTACAAATCCAAGTTTAAATCAACAAGGTACATCTAACATAAGCTCCACAGCTTATACCCAAAAGAATAAAATATACAATTCTTAATGACGACAATGATGGTAAAACTATCCCCAAAAGGTTATACATTTAAATAATGTAAACCGATCCACAACAACCTGCCCCAAAATCTCAATCCTCTCGACGTCCTCCTCGATCTGCGAATCCTAATCCTTTTCCTCCTGGGGGGGGGTTAAGGAAAAACAAAGATGGAAATAAACGGGGTGAGATAAAATCTCAGTAAGTTACTAATGCAACTACATGACATGCTAGTATGCAATGAATAATAGCAATTAACATAAGACAGATAGCAGCGGGATAAGTGACATACGTAATCAATCATATAAATAAACATATAACAACAAATGAGAGGCTCCCTATCGCCAACCGTCCCATACCGGTTGGAAATAACGACCAGCTCAACATGCAACACATAAAGCTGAAATAAACACTCATAAGTGGATACGTAGCCAAGGTTTCATCCAACTGGAAGAACCAAATAAAGGTCGCTGCGCAGCTTCAATAATCAACAATCAACATCTTCATAGCAGCATGAAAGCTCGAAGAGAAAACCCCG
This sequence comes from Campanula takesimana, assembly GCA_026119855.1. Classification (NCBI taxonomy): domain Eukaryota; kingdom Viridiplantae; phylum Streptophyta; class Magnoliopsida; order Asterales; family Campanulaceae; genus Campanula; species Campanula takesimana. Next base: position 1,226,635 of record JAOWBW010000288.1, on the reverse strand, counting down.
GTACCGGAATCAAGGACCAAAAGAAGTGTCACAAAGGACGGGAGACATGCCACAAAGTCATGCTCCAAGTAAAGCTAAAATGCACACAAGGGAGCTAGCTCTTCTCACATCCAAGGCCAATCTGGAGGAGGGTAATAAGGGGGCAAAACAATGGTCAACAATCACAATGGACTTGGCTGTGCCATCATAATGTTTCGCATCGCCCAAACACACACAAAATACCAGCTGGAATTTCAAGTAAGGCTAAGTAATAAAATACTAGCACAATAAACAGCCATTGATTCCAAAGTAGGGAATCATACCAATTAATCACCAAAAAGATGCAAACGATTTCTCAAGAAGAGTTCAACAACAATAAACACAACGAGTTTCTCATAAAAGAGCACAACAACGATAACGGAGTTTCTCATAAAGAGCACAACAACAATGATTATTAGAACCCGATCATTCCATAAAGAGGAACCATACCAGATACATTCCAAAGATGATACTCAACCATCTCATCATACCTGGGATTCCAAAGTAGGAATCCAGAATGAGTACACCTTAAGATTAATCAAATCGTAAGTACCAAATCGCCAATTCACGCTTTACCTCCGACCCTAACGAACCAATTCTAAACACCCCAAACGAATCCAAATGGTTACTCTTATTAGAACATGATCACGACCGGACTAAACCCTACACCTTAGTGTTCCAAAACAACCCTCTAGGTACTATAGGACATCGCCTAAAACCTATACTAAGTCTTACGCGAAATTCAATTCGGTTGGAACAAACACGAACACATCATAAGATGCCCAAACAACACTTGATCAAATTACATAGCTCTATTGTTCACAAAGGAACCAATTTTAATTACTAAAGTGTTCCACAACATTAACTTAAGTCAACTAGGGTGGTACTTCGAGCCTAGATCGGGCTTGGACCTTAAAACAATTCAATAACAAAGAGGCTCAGAACAGCTGGTATGGGCGGTCGCCCATAGCCAGTCTGGGCGGTCGCCCAAAACCCAACCCCAAGCCCAAAACCCACTGACTTCCTGGGCGGTCGCCCAACCCAAAAGTGGGCGGTCGCCTAATCACTTTGCTCAGATTCTCTGGATTAACTGATCCCATGGGCGGTCGCCCAAACCCATCATGGGCGGTCGCCCACGCACCCAGGTCGCCGGAAAACGGCCAAAACTAACTGGGTTTCTCCCAAATTTTCCACCCAACAACATAAATCAAACCCAAATGCTTCTAATAGGTATACTAAGATACCCAAACACCCTATAGACCTAAAACAACTCATAAAACATCATTTAATCTACTCAATCCAAGGGATGATTCAACACCAAAACTTCACAAAATGGGATAAAATGCAAATCATCTCAAAATCAACCCAAGAAGCAAGAAATGGTAATCATAGTATCAACTAAGCATGGAATGAACATTTTTAGCAAAATGGGGGAAAAGTAACTTACCTGCAAATTCTCAAGGTTGACGGAATTCAAATCTTTTTGACTCTACGCGATCCTAGCGACGATCTAAACAATGTTCAAGTTTTAAGAATTGAGAGAAGATGATAGGAAGAAGGAGAAAATGAAGAGAGATGAAGAGGGAAGAAAAACTTACCAAATGCCAAGGAGAGAGAGTGTGTTTGCTGGGAATGATGAAGAATGAGGGAGAAGGAGAGGGGTAGGGAGGGAGTAGGGAGGATTATTTCAAAATATTACACTCGGGCCCCTCCCCCATCTACTAGCACACTTATTTGTACTCCCGACTAACTATTAAGACCCAACACTTCCACACTAGCCCAAATAACTCAATACAAAGCTAGGCACAAATATTATAACACATAAATTGCACACATAATTATTTAAATAAATAATAATTTAAATAAATAAATAAGCAAATAATTAAATAAAAATCATTTAATTACTAATAAAATAGAGCCTATACTTCGGGTCGTGACAAGAACAACCTTTTGAAAGTCATTTGTAGAAAAAGATTGTGCACAAACAAGAAGAATTTGAAGAACAAAATTTTTATGAAAAGGGTTATGCACAATGAGGTTTTGAAAACCCAATTTTATTTCCAAAAATTTGTGCATAACCAAGTTTTGAAAATCCATTTTTGGCTAAGAAAAAGAAGGTAGAAGTGCACAAGTAGAGGCTGTAAATTGAAACCTAGACAGGATGAGGCAAGGGGACCATCAGAATGCTTCTGTCCTGCATAAAATTGTTAATCTGAAACATTCTGTGGGCCCGGCGAAACAAGCCGTACGGCTAGAGCAGTCGGTCCATTCTTTTTTGCAAATTTTCAGCTTCTGATCATTGAGCCCCAGTTTATTGAATCTCCAGAACAGTTTCACTCCCAGAAATCAAAACAGAAACATAAAATACACACAAAAATGCACAAAGTCAACAAACGGGGACGGGAGTTTGACCCACACAAGAATGCCCCCGAATCTTCTAAAAAGAAGTTCGAAAACACTCTATTCCCCAGCGGAGTCGCCACTGTAAGATACCCATGGGAAAACAGAGAAAGTTCCCTCGAGAATCAAACACGGCACTTTCAATGTTTAACGGAGTCGCCACGTTAGTTTAACTTTAAACCCAAACTTAACGAAAAATGGTTAGAGATTGCGAGTTCGGAGGTCACGTTACATCTTGGGAAGAACTTAATCGAGGTTCACCCAAGATGCCTCGGAAAACCGAGTCTCCCTAAGTTGTTGACAAAAAATGTGCAAGTGTGTGTGTGTATTTTAAAATGGGAGAGATTGACTTTTAAAAGAACACAGTTAGAAAGTTAACAGAAGGGGTTTATTTTGCAAAGATTTTGACAGAATAGGGTTTAGACAGAAAAACTTTCCAATGGCCAAACCAGCCTTATGGCTGGTCCAAACCATCCGTACGGTTGGTTGTGGCAGTCCCGGAGATTTTAAGATTGTTAAGAAATCAGTCCAGTTTCAGGCAGAAACAGAGCATTCTGCTGAAACTGAACTGTTTTACATCTTTCCAGTTTATTTACTCACACAAAGCTTGAATTAAACCATCCTTATGGTCTTAATTACTAATTAGACACCAAAACACAAGGTTTTGGGTGTGATCAAAGCAATCATTGGGGAAAATTTAAGAAAGGTGATGAACATGGCATTTGAGCCAAAATCACCATTTGGATGGTTAAAGATTGGAACTTTAACATCCAAATGGATGATTCTTCCAAGGGAAAGCCTTGGGGAAGCAAGAAATCAACCTTTGATGGATAAAGATTGAAGCTTTAACATCAAAGGGACATTATTGTGGATTGATCAAGTTTAAATGGTAAAGATTAGGACTTTACCATCAAAACTTGATCATCCTCACAAAATCAAACAACATAAATGTAAAGACTTGTAAATAAATGACATGAAAGTAAAGACTTGTAAGTAAATGACATTAAAGTAAAGACTTGTAAGTAAATAACATGAAATAATAACAAGCCTTGATCATCTTGGTTTGTAACCCACATTCATGCATAAAACATGAAGGGCACCATGATTTAAGCCAAGGCTTGGTTCCAATTCATAATATTTGCAATAATAGTAAAGACATAACATAAATGAGATAGAGTATGAGATGAAGAGAATATGGGGAGAAGGAGGCCTCACCAATTTTGGTTCTAAGCCTATCTTCTTTCTCTCTTTTCACTCAAGAATGTTTGTGACTTTAATCTGCTCTCAATCTGGCAGAATTTTCCCTCACAATATGATTTTCTCCCCCCTGAAATGATCAGAAAGGGTCTCAATTTATAGGGACTGAGGGTGCCTAAACCAGCCGTACGGCTAGGCCCCTCTAGTACCAAAACCATCCGTACGACTCAGCTTGGCAAGCTTTTGGATTTTTCCAAATTTAATTCCAGAGCAGTCCTGGAATTTTCAGTTTATCCTAGTGAGGTCCTAGCCTATCAGTTTATCCCTGAATGGTTCTAAGAATTCCTCAAAAGTTGGTTGGTTTCAGATTCGGGTACTTGCAGAAGCGCTCCAAGATTCAAGCTGGGTTGTTGCTATGCAAGAAGAGTTTAACCAGTTTGAGCGCTGCAAGGTTTGGACTTTAGTACCCAGACCTCATGACCAAGGAGTAATTGGCACTAAATGGGTATTCAGAAACAAGATGGATGAGAATGGAAGCATCACAAGAAACAAAGCAAGGCTGGTTGCGTAAGGCTATAGGCATGAGGAAGGAATTGATTACGATGAAATGTTTGCACCCGTAGCAAAACTCGAAGCTATCAAAATCTTCTTAGCTTATGCCTCTCACAAGAAATTCAAGTTATATCAAATGTATGTGAAGAGCGCATTTCTCAATGGTGAACTCCAAGAGACGGTCTATGTAGCTCAACCACCTGGATTTGAAGATAGCAGATTTCCAAATCACGTCTTCAAACTTCAAAAAGCCTTATATGGACTTAAAAAAGCTCCAAGAGTATGGTATGATACCTTATCCAAATTCCTTCTAGAGAAAGGCTTCAAGCGCGGTAAAATCGATACAACTCTTTTTATTGCTAAGTATAATGATCATTCTTTACTTGTTCAAATTTATGTCGATGATATTATATTTGGTTCTACTAATGAGTTACTTTGTAAGCGCTTTGAGAAGCTCATGAAAAGAAAGTTTGAAATGAGCATGATGGGAGAACTCACATTCTTCCTCGGACTTCAAATCAAGCAATTGAATGACGCCATCTTTATAAATCAAAAGACCTAATCAAGAAATTTGGACTTGAAAATGCTAAATCATTCGACACTCCAATGGCCTCGAGCAATAAACTCGACAAAGACCTAAAAGGTAAGAAAGTTGATCAAACTTTATATCGAGGTATGATTGGATCTCTCCCTTATCTTACTGCAAGTAGGCCAGATATTATGTTTAGTGTTTGTGTCTGTGCGCGCTATCAAGCTGATCCTAGAGAAGTGCACTTAACTGCTGTTAAAAGTATTATTATATATCTTTCTAGAACTGTTAACCTTGGACTTTAGTACACCAAAGATTTGAATTTCGATTTGCTAGGTTATTCAGATGCATACTACGCAGCATGCTCGATTGACAGGAAGAGCACTAGTGGAACTTGTCATTTCCTTAGAAACAGACTTGTTGCATGGGCAAGAAAGAAGCAAGCTGATGTGTCCATCTCCACTACAGAAGCTGAATACATTGCTGCTGGAAGCTACTGCTACCAAATCATATGGATGAAGCAACAATTAGTGGACTATGGAATTCATGAAGGAAATTGACCAATTTTCTGCGATAATATGTCCACCATAGCAGTCTCCAACAATCCTGTCACGCACTCAAAGACAAAGCACATCGACATCAAATATCATTTCCTCAAGGACCACGTGGAAAAGGGAAACATTCATTTAGAGCACGTGGGCACAGATAATCAAATTGTTGATATCCTCACAAAGGCTCTTGACTCAAAGCGATTGATCTTCTTGAGAGGAGAAATGGGTATGCTTGAACTTAGCTAACTCGTCCCTATGATTTTTTTAAAACTAATGTTCTTGTGTTTAATTGACAAGTGGTAAAAATAGGTCATGTTTCATGCTCCTGCGCAAAACCTGCGCAATAAACTAACTGCGCATGAAACAGTTCAGTTATGAGATTTGAAGAATCTCTGCGATATTTTGCTCTGCGCATGATGTCACATGCGCACATCTAGTGGATCGCAGGTAAGTATTCTATTCATTAGAATTTGCACATAGGTCTCTGACTGAAAAGTCAACGCCAGGTCACAAAGGTACTTGTGTAATTCAAATTTTCCCGTGCCTTTATTTTTGAATTTCTTAGGAAATTACCTTTTTACCCCTGCGCATGTCCCATTGTCATTTAATGCAAACTGTGATTGATGACAGTGTCTTTTTCAAATGTTTGCCTCTCATTTAATGTGGGAAGTGATGCAACAGCTGTCAGCTTCTTTTCGCTGACACACGCGCGCGCAAAGTCTGCGCACGCGCGTCCCCCATTCAGCCACATCACCTTGCTAACGTGCGCCCGTCCTTTGACTGACTCAGCATTAATGAGGAAGTTGACTCGACAGTGACCTACTTAGAAACCTCACACACGCGCGCGCTAGGCCTGCGTACGTGCGCCTCTGGTTGGACCACGTCATCGCAGCACGTGTCCCTTCTCCGCTTTTCACCAAACCGACTCTGCGCTGACATCACGAATTTTCCATTTTTTTGCATAAAACGTCTGAAACCTCCCTCTCTCTCTCTCTACTGCTCTCTATATTTTCACCAAAAACCTCCATTTTCTCTTTATAAAATTCTCACCAACTTCCACCAACTTCCATTTTCTCTCTCCTAGACCTCTTTCAATCCTCTGCAACTCTTCTTCTCTCTCTTCCTATCAAATAAACCCTAGTTCTTTAAAACTATGGCTCCAAAGAAATCCTCCAAGAAAATACCCGAAATCGTCATTTCTTCTTCTGAGAAATATTCCGAACAATTTTCTTCCTCTCGTTCTGGGTCTGACGAAGAGCAACAAATCCCCAAGCCCACAGTCGACGATATGGTATGGATTCTCAAACTCTTTCTTATTTTTTGTTGTTTCCACCATTGTTGTTCTTCGAAGCTTTCAAAGCTTCCCTTTGTGATTGTGTGCTTGATTCTTGCTCATTTTTTAAATCATTTGTTGTTTTGTGTTCGATTTCCCCTGATCTACTCTTATATGCTTTTTATTTCATGATCAGTAACCGATTTCCATGTTTTCTGTTTGATTTTTGGTTCGAAAACCTCCGAGCAGTCGAAGCGTTTTTCTTCATTTTCTGGGTTTGTTTTTGTGTTGTTGACTATTATGTTTACATGGTTGACTTCGTCATGTTCATGCGGTCATTTCAATTTATTTTTTGTTGAATTTGGACAACTTTGATTTTTGGTGTTCTTGATGTTCTTCGTGTTCATGAACAGTTATTTCGTGTTCATCAAGTTTTTATTTTTCTCTTATGCTTTGGCTCGCATAAGAATTTTCTAAGTGTTTTTGTGTTTACGCATACCTGCTTGATTCTACGCATTATTTTTATGATATTTTTATCAAGTATGGAGTTTCTGCGCATAGGTATATCTGCGCTATCTGCGCATGCGCAAAGCTCCATGCGCAATATAATTTGTCTAATTTGTTTATTGTTTTGCTCAGAATCCTTTCTATTTTATTTGCAGCTGGGAAGTGAACCCTCAGGATATAAATCAAGACGCAGTTGGGCGCAGGTTGATCAGACATCTACGCTCATTAGGAATTCTTCCTCTTTTCACTTTAGATCAACCCTTCTATGTGCCTTCACTTGTGGATGAGTTCTTCGAGACCGCTCGCATCATCAATGCAAGGTACAAGGGTGAGAGCACAAGGATCATTAAGGCAGTTGTTCAAAATTGTGAAATCTTGGTGCACCCTAACCACATTCGCAGACTATGCGATTTCGATATGGGTGATGTGCCAGCTACTTATGATGCTGCACAGAAAGATAGGCTTGCGATGAAATTAGTTGGAGAGCCCACTCTCAGCAAGCGATGGTCTGTGCATGATCGCAAAGAGTTCGGTGAGGTGATGTATCACCTATGCACCTTAATTGGCAATTCCCTCAACTGCAAGAACGGGAACAAAGGAAAGTTCATTTCCAAGCAGTGGGAGTACTGCACAGCGATCTATCAGAAGGAAAAGCTTGACTGGCCTTTGCTCATCTGGAATGAGCTCACTAAGGCTATGACCAGCTATGATGCGCGCTTCAATGCCTCAAAGCCCAAATAACGGACTCACTGCCGCCTACTTTCTATGTTCATGCTACAATACAAAGATTTAAATGATTTTGTAAGGAAGAAGCCAGTTCTGAAACAGTCCTGCGCTTCAAAGTTCTACTCTCGTGCACAGCTTCATCTGCTGCGCGATGAGATTGGCAATGCTGACTACTACAGGATTTGGCTGTCTGACTCTGACCCCAATAGAGAGCCTTAGTTAGGGATTGAACCCAAGGATGGGAAGGCTAAGAAGAGCGCAGGTGGTCCAAATGCTGCGCCAGAGCGAGAAACGCCTGAGGAGGCTACCAGGCGCAAGGGCAAAGGCATTGCTAAGCCTAAGTCCAAGAAGCACAAGGAAATTCCCAACGTCTAATCCACTGCAGGCATCAAAATCTCTGAGCCTGCCCCTGCAGCTCCAAAGACTCCGTCAAAGAAACTCAAGACTGATGCGCCTGCGTCTTCCTCCAAGAAGTCCAAAGTTTCCAAGTCTGCTTTTCAATGGATTCCCCCTGCTGCACATGACACTGAGTCGTGCATGGATCATACTGGTGATTCAGAAGATGCTGATCTTCAGGGGGAGACAAGACCCAAGGCCACTGCTGTGCAAGATCCTCCTGCTGCTGAAGATGCTCCTCTTTCTACACCTCGAAGCAAGCAGAAGGTGCGCAGTAGTGCTACAGGCACTAAGAGACGCCATACTTCTTCTCCTCCAGACTCTCTAAGAGACCCAACATCCAGTGCGTTTCAACGCATTAATATCCCTGTTGGCAATACGCGCATGGTTACTTCGATTCTGGATGACGGCATGGATATTGAGCCTGAGGCTGAGGAGGATGATGATGATGAAGTTGATCAGGCTGTCGATGCTGATGGCGCAGTCCCTCCTAAGACTACTCCTGCTGCACCCATTGATGAGTCTACTCCTGCTGCGGAGGTTCGTGCTGTGGAGATTCCTCCTACTGAAGAGGTCCCTGCTACTGCTGATGCTCCTGCCCGTGAAGAATCTGTAAAGGAAGGTGTCACGACCCGAAAACTAGGCTCTATTTTATTAGTGATAAATAATTATTATTTATTTATTTGCTTATTTATTTATTTAAATTATTATTTATTTAAATATTATGTGTGCATTTTATGTTTCATAATATTTATACCTAGCATTTTATTCGAGTTATTTGGGTTAGTGTAAGTATTTGTGTCTAGCATTATTTGGTTGATATTGTGTTAATTGGGTAGAAGGTTGATAGGGGTTTTATTTGTGCTAGCTAAGTGAGGAGGGGGCCTAAGTGTAAGTTTTCAAATCATTTTTTTTTACTACTCCCTCCCTACTCCTTCTCTTCTCCCTCACTCTTCCTCTTCTCCCTCATCATTCCCAGCAACTCCCTCCCTCTCTCCTTGTTATGGTAAGTTTTTCTCTCTCACTTCTCTCTACATTTCCATCATCTTCCTCTTGTTATTTCTCATTTCTTAAAACTTGAAACTTGTTTAGATCGTCGATAGGATCGTAGGAAGCCAAAAATATTTGAAATCCATCATCTTTGAGAAATTCGAAGTAAGTTGCTTTTCCCCCCATTTTTATGCTAAAATGCTCATAACATGTTTCTACAATGCTTTAATTGTTATATTTGAAGTTTGGTTGAGTTTGGAATTGATTTGGTATTTATTTGAGTTTTTGGCTAAAAATGGTGAATTGATGAATGTCATGATTCAATCTTGGTTTGGGGTTGATAAATGGTGTTAGTTAGGTTCCCTTAAGCTTAAATGTTGTTTGGGTACCTTAGCAAACTTGTTGGTTGTGTTTGATTTTGAGTATTGTGTGAAATGGGTAAGAAATTATTGAACCCAGCTCTGTTTTTCCCAGCCAAGAACCAGACCAGGCGCCCACCCGGGTTGGACCAGGCGCCCGCCCGCCCCCCTTTTTCCAGCGGCCAGACCTTCTGTTGAAATAAGCGCGCGCTCGCCCCTACCCAGGCGCCCGCCCGCCCGCCTGCTTGAAATTTTACCCTTTTGCTTGGTTTAGGACTAAGGGCTTAACTAGTTTAGGTTTATCTCTTCTAATTTACCTAAGTTAACATCGTGGAACACTTTATTAAGTGGAATTGATTCTTTTGTGAATAAATATGTTATGGAATTTGATTAAGTATCATTTTGGGAATGTGGTCCATCTTTGATGTGCTGTTTGTATTGGTTTACCTTTGTGGTGATTTAATTAGAATGATTCCCTACTTTGGAATCATAAGATGTTTATTCATGCTAATATATTATTACTTAGCATTTATTTGGAAGCCCAGCTGGCATAATTGTTGCATCGGGCGATGGGAAAGATTATAATGGCAAAGCCAAGTCCATTATAATGTTGACCATTGTTTGCCCTTACAATACCCCTTTTCCAGATTGGCCTTGGAAGAGATAAGTTAGCTTCCTTTGTGAATGTATCTAGCTACCGAGCATGACTTTGTGGCATGGCTCTTGTCCTTTGTGACACTCTTATGGTTATTGTTCCGGTACCGGGGATTTCTCTTCTGCTTTCATGCTATTATGAAGATGTTGATGGTTGATTATTGAAGCTGCGCAGCGACCTTTATTTGGTTTATCAGTTTGGGAAAACCTTGGCTATATCCTTTGTTATGTGTTTATTTCCGCTGCTATCTGTTATGTGATAATTGCTATGTGTTATGTGATTTATTATGGATTATTGCATCATAGCATGTCATGTAGTTGCATTAGTAACTTATTGAGATTTATCTCACCCCCCTTTCTTTTATCTTTGTTTTTCCTTGACCCCCCCCCAGGTGCTAAGGATTAGTCTCGCTGATCACGAGAAAGAGGACGTCGAGTGTGGATACATTCTTTTGGGAAAGTTATTATAGGTTGGTTTACATTATATAAATGTGTAACCTTTTTGGGATAGTTGTACCAAACAATGACGTCATTAAGAATTGTACATTTATATTCTGTTGGGCATAAACTTGTGAAGTTTATGATAGTTGTATTTTGTTATTATCAAACTTGGATTTGTAAAACTTTGGATCATCACCTTTTGGTATCAAATGGAATTTTTAACTGCGGTATTTCACAGTTTTGGTTTTAAGTCGACGTCCAGCTCGCGATCTCGGGCCAGCGGGGTTCGGGGTCGCGACAGAAGGTGCAACTGCCTTTGAGAGCACTGAACATTCATCAGCAAGGCGATCTCCTATGCATAGGTTATCTCCTGCGCGCAAATCCCCCCAGCAGATCCTATCTCAACTACTTCTCCTCCCAAGACAACTGAGCAACCGGCTCTGCCTCAACGGTTCATGCGTTCTCCACCTCCTCCCTCTCTTCCTCAAATGAGCTGCGCCAGATCTTACAAGCCTTGAATACTATTCAAGTGAATCAGGAGGCTGCGCAGTCTTAGATGGCCCAACTCATTACAGCGCAGACAGTAATCCAAGAGCAACTTGATGCGCAGCGTGTAGAGATTGCTGCCATTAAGGGGGAGAATGCATAAAAGGCAAGTTCATCCGCCGGTCCTTTTATGCAGAGAACCCCTAACCTACTCAATCAAATGGTCCTGGACTCACTGAAGTCAATTAGCGGGTTGCTTGAAAATGTTTGCACCCATGAAGCTATTGACCGTGGGTTCACAGAAATTCTAAGGCGTCTGCGCAAAAATTTAGCCGATGGCTTATTTGAAGGGTTAGCAAGTCTTGAAGGGAAAATCATGGATAGATTTGGACAAGGTGGTCCTGCGCAAGCCAGTGCGCTGAATATGGAAAATGTTAGGGAGTGCATTACTCAAGCGATTACTGATTTCGCTGATGGGTTCAATGCTAGGATGGACCAAGCAATGTATGACATTCAGGTCAGTGTGAACACCCAGCGCCTCCACACTGACCAAAGACTTGAAGCTACGCAGACCACCATCATCAACATAATTGAAGCTATGGAGCAGTCATACTTCAATCAAATGACTGGACATCAAGTGCAATACACTGCTAACTTCCGTGAGCTCTAAGATGACAATAGGTTGATGCGCGATGGGATGCGCACCTATGTTGGAGAAGAAGTGGCTTTTCGAGAAAGATTTCAAGAGATGAATATTGAGCTTATGAATTAGTTCAACAGCATGCAGAATGAGCTGCGCGAAGCCCTGCAATGGATCAACATAAACTAGGTCTATGTAATTTCAGTTTATTTTGTTTGCGCAAAGTATTCCTTTTTGTGCGCATAATTTCGTGTTTTCTTATTCAAACTTGTAACCTGTAATTCCTATCATTTCAAGTTTTAATGAGAAAATCGCATCATTTGTTTCCAAAACCTTGTTCAATTCAAACTCTTCGTTTGTGGAACAATGAATGCTTTATCTCACCTCATGCACATATTATCAACTGCTCATATTTTTGTATGCATGTTGTTTAAACATTCAGTTTAAACGCATACTTAAACTAAAATTCATATCATTTGTATGCGCTGAATGCTATTTCTGTCTTTCCCATATTGTAAGTTTTTACCTTTTGGATAGACTAGAAATCTATAACATTGGCTAGTGTGTGCATTGACTTGAGGCATGATTCACCATTTTCATTCTTATGGACAGGTTATTATCAAGTACAATGAATTTCCTTTGTTATAGTAGGTAAAGGATACCTGCGCACCAATCACATTGTGCCAGCTCATCGTCCTTGCTCAGAGCCTCAATGGCTATAAAGGACACCTGCGCACCAATCAGATTGTGCCAACTCATCCTCCTTGCTCAGAGCTCCAACGGCTAGTTTTAAGCTCCCTGCTATATATAGCATTCTCATATTCATTTCCAAGTTGCTAGAGTTTGTGCTTACTAAGTATCTTTGAAGTTCTGAAGATTGCCGCTCAAAATCCCAGATTCAAGAACAACCTTCAAACCTTCAAACACTTGCCCAGATCCTAAGCCTTATATCACCCAGAATTCTTTGTGCTCTTCATCTCATAGATCCTTTAAGCCCAGAATTTCTGACACACACACACACCTCTTGAAGCCTCGATCATCTAGATCTAACTTCTTGAGAAACACCGGTTTAGTCTAGGATTTGATCTTCATAGATTAGATTTTGATTTGAGTTTTGATTCTTTGCAATCTTGTAAAAACTACTCATATCAATATATATCTCATTAGAAAATCCAAGACTAACCATCTTTGTAGAGGACGTAGATCTTTCATCGATCGAACCTCTCCAAATAGCTTGTTCATTATTCTTACTGCTTATTTCCTGCTCATTGATTTGCTTAACTTCTTCTTTGTTTAATCTTACCAGATCGCTATTTGCTGCGTTGTTTTGGTGTTGCTTATTGCCTTAGAACATTTTTATCTAACTCTTTAGCCAAACTTAGCGCGTGCATTTTTAGTCTCTGCGCAGTAGCTGCTTTAAATTTCCGCTGTGCATTTCACACTCTCTCTGCGTGCTATACTTAGCTTATTTGAGAAATGTTCGCATAAGCCATTGATTTGCAAAAAGGTTTGAAAAGAATTTTTAAAACGCTATTCACGCCCCCTCTAGCATTTTTCATACCCTTGATGCCCCTTTAGGACCAACAGTATCCACACGCAAACGAATATCTCGAACAATTCTAGATCAGGACTGCTAGATCCAATCATTAGAAAGCACGTTTTTCTAATCTTCAAAGGCTATATGAATCTATTGGTGTTCTTGAGCTTTTGATTCACAATCTAAACTCAAGAATGTGTTTTTCAAACACATGGAGGCTACCAATAATGATACAATATCAATTAGGTTAATACCATACGGACTAGGGCAAAGAGATGGGTATTTATACTTATTTAACCTAAACACTTTAGGAGAAATAGGCCAAAAACCCGTCAAAAATGAAGCAGGAAAAATTAGGCCCGAACTTAACAAGGTCTGCCTGGGTATTGTACAGGGTCCGACCTGTCACGCCCTGGAAATCTCAAAAACCCATATATAAAAAAAAACTTTACAAAATGTACATCTCCAAAATGTAATATACCAAACCGGACGCGTGAATTCAACTATAAACCAATACCATCAAACAACACCTCAACGAGATTATAACTTGGAGACTGGAACAAATGCGGAAGCAAGAACAACAATTAACAAAAGTATCCAAAGTACAACCGTATATACAACACACTGAACGACTACGAACCCACAATAAAATACATAAAGGCTCCGAAGAGCAACTATCCCAAATACGATCAACCTGCTCAGAAGATTCCCGCTACTACGGGCCTCACAACGCTACCACTTGCTTTCCTGGGGAGGGGGGGTTAAGGAAAAACAATTTGAAACAAGAAACGGGGTGAGATAAAATCTCAGTAAGTTACTAATGCAACTACATGACATGCTAATGTGCAATGACCAAATGCAATTAACATAAGACAGATAGCAGCGGAATAATAAGTGACATGCTGTCGAACAGTAACTTCCAATAACCAATCATATAGATAAACATATAACAACAAATGAGAGGCTCCCTATCGCCAACCGTCCCATACCGTTTGGAAATAACGACCAGCTCATCATGCAACACATAAAGCTGAAATAAACACTCATAGGTGGATACATAGCCAAGGTTTCACCCAACTGAAAGAACCAAATAAAGGTCACTGCGCAGCTTCAATAATCAACAATCAACATCTTCATAGTAGCATGAGAGCTTGAAGAGAAAACCCCGGTCAGAAGCGACCAATCAACCCATCAATCAAACAACCATCTTCATAGTAGCATAAAAGCTGAAGAGAAACCCGGTACCGGAACCAATAACAATGAGAGTGTCACAAAGGACAAGAACCATGACACAAAGTCATGCTCGGTAGCTAGATACATTCACAAAGGAAGCTAACTTATCCCTTCCAAGGCCAATCTGGAAAAGGGGGTATAGAAGGGGGCAAAACAATGGTCAACATTATAATGGACTTGGCTTTGCCATTATAATCTTTCTCATCGCCCGATGCAACAAATATGCCAGCTGGGCTTTCAAATAAATGCTAAGTAATAAATACTAGCTTAATTAAACAACTTAGGGTTCCAAAGTAGGGAACCATACCAATTAATCACCATAAAGATGCAACGGTTACTCATGAAGAGTTTAACAACAACGATAACAGAGTTTCTCATGAAGAGCACAACAACGATAAACGGAATTTCTCATAAAGAGCACAACAACGATAAACGGAATTGCTCATAAGGAGCTCAACAACAATGATTATTAGAATACAGTAATTTCATAAAGAGGAACCATACCAGATACATTCCAAAGATGATACCCACGAGTTAATCATAAAGAACACAACCCAAACGGTCGCTCACAAATAGTACAATGACTATAACCCAAAATTATCCTAAATGTTTACTCATAATGATGTACTAGGACTATGAACTCAACCATCTCATCACACCTGGAATTCCAAAGTAGGAAATCAGAATGAATACACCTTAAGGTTAATCAAACCGTAGGTACCTAATTGCCAATTCACGCTTTACCTCCGTTCGTAACGAACCAATTCTAAACATTCCAAACGAATCCAAAAGGTTAAACTTATTAGAACATGATCACGACAGGACTAAACCCTACACCTTGGTGTTCAATAACAACCCCCTAGGTACTATAGGTCATCGCCTAAAACCTAGACCAAGTCTTACTCAAAAATCAATTCGATTGGAACAATCACGAACACATCATAAGATGCCCAAACATTCCCAAATAATACTTGATAAAATTACATAACGCCATTGTTCACAAAGGAACCAATTTCAATCACTAAAGTGTTCTACGGTGCCCAACTAAGTCAACTAGAATAGTACTATGGAACCTAGACCGAGACTACACCTTGATCTTAAACATCAACAATGATACAACCATTCTGATCTGGAACCATGCGGCTAATATAACCATTGCGTAGTACTCAAAAAGATCTTTCCAACGATAGTTTACACGTCTAAAACGGAGTCCGGACGAAGAAGTTATGGTCTCCGGAAGATTGAACGTAAAACGGACAATTTTTATAAAGTATTCGGCCGGACATTATGAAAAATCCATGTTTTAGCTCCGAATTTCACTCCTTTCGTTCTAAAACTTAGGAGTACCTATATATACTTCTATCCAAATATTTAAAGACAAGAAAAATCAATTCATGTGCCTCTAAAACCCAAGTAACCCCAAAATTATTAAAGAACATAAAACTAAATTTCACAACACAAACTTAATCACAAGGGACCCAATTCTATCACTAGAGTGCACTACAATGTTCACTAAGGTCGACAAGAAGGACACCCAAGACTTAGACCAAAACGCATTCTTCAATCACACAAAATAACAAATGAAAGCCTTCAGAGGTTCTGTGCGGCCGCCCACTCGAGTCTGTGCGGTCGCACAAAAAGCCATCAAACAAGAACAAAACCTTTCAGATAGATGTGCGGTCGCCCACCATATTTTTGGCGGTCGCCCAACCCTCTGGTCTGCCGGAAATCGGGAGGGATGAACTGGGTTCTTCCATTTTCAACCCAAACCAAAACTAAACCAAAATCCAACACTCCTAACTAGCATACTAAGGTACTAGAGCAACTTATGGGTCTAAAAGAACTCATATAACAACCAAAATCAAGATTAAATCCCAACATTCAACCAAATCACCATTTTTAATCAAAACTCAAAATAAATTCCAAATAAATTCTAAACTCAACCAAACCTCAAATATAACACATCAAGCATTATATAAACATGATATGAACATTTTAGCATAAAAATGGGGGAAAAGCAATTTACCCGGATTTTCTCAAAGTTGCCGGAACTCGAATATTTTTGGCTTCCTACGATCCTATCGACGATCTAAACAAGATTCATGTTTTAAGAAATGAGAAATAATGAGAGGAAGAGGAAGGAAATGAAGAGAGAAGTAAGAGAAGAAACTTACCTTTCTTTGGCAATGGAAGAGAGGGAGAGAGATGGAGTGTGCAGGGGAAAAATGAGAGTGGGGGAAAATGAGAGCCGAAGAGAAAACCCCGGTACCGGAACCAATAACCACAAGAGTGTCACAAAGGACAAGAGCCATGACACAAAGTCATGCCCGGTAGCTAGATACATTCCCAAAGGAAGCTAACTTATCCTTTCCAAGGCCAATCTGGAAAAGAGGTATAGAAGGGGGCAAAACAATGGTCAACATTATAATGGACTTGGCTTTGCCATTATAATCTTTCCCATCGCCCGATGCAACAAATATGCCAGCTGGGCTTCTAATTAAATGCTAAGTAATAATATTTTAGCATGAATAAACAACCTAAGGTTCCAAAGTAGGGAACCATACCAAGAAGTCACCAAGAAAGTGAAATGAACCAACAACACACAATTAAAGTGTTCCAATAATCTCAATTAACACTTAATCAATTTCCATCACAAACTTCATCACAAAGGACCCAATTCTATCACTAGAGTGTACTACAATGTTCACTAAGGTTAACTAGAAGGACACCCAAGACTTAGACCAAAACGCATTCTAACCAAAAATCCAACCTTCCAACTAGTTTACTAATGTACCAAAACAACTTATAAGTCTAAAAGGACTCATATAACAACCAAAATCAAGAATCAAACCCAACATTCAAAAATCACCATTTTTAACCAAAAACCCAAATAAATTCCAAATAAATTCTAAACTCGACCAAACTTCAAATATAACACATCAAGCATTATATAAACATGATATGAACATTTTAGCATCAAAATGGGGGAAAAGCAACTTACTTGAAAATTCTCAAAGATGACGGAATTCAATTCTTTTTGGTTCTACGCGATCCTATCGACGATCTAAACACATTTCACGTTTTAAGAAATGAGGGATTACAAGAGGAAGAAGAAGAAAATGAGGAGAGAAGGAAGAAGAAGAAAAACTTACCAAATGGAGGAGAGAGGAAGAGAGTTGCTGGGAAAGAAGAATGGGTGAGGGAGAAGGAGGTGTAGGGAGAGGGTAGGAGTATGATTTAAAAAACTTACACATAGACCCCCTCCTCTAATACTACCCAACTCAATACTCCCCACTAACAACTAAGACCCAATAATGCTACACTAACCCAAAAGACCCAAATAAAATGCTAGGCATAATTATTATAACACATAAATTGCACACATAATTATTTAAATAAATAATAATTTAAATAAATAAATAAGCAATTAAATAAAGAATAATTATTTATTACTAATAAAATAGAGCCTAGATTTCGGGTCGTGACATTCATTCCCCTTAAAGAAAATTCGACCCGAATTTTAACGAGACTCACCTTAAACAAAAAGCCACGAAAATTTCCTCTCGATCTCATCTCGAAGCTCCCACGTCGACTCCTCGATATTATGATTCCTCCAAAGAACTCTAACCAATGAAATGCTTTTGCTCCTCAACTCTTGAACTTTAGAATCTAGGATCCGGACCGGTCGTTCCTCATAAGTCATATCGGGCTCAATATCCTCCGGTACTCTCGGTAACACGTGAGATGGATCATGAACATACTTCCGAAGCATAGAAACGTGGAACACGTTGTGCAACCGGTCTAAGGATGGCGGTAACGCAAGACGATACGCTAGAAGTCTAACCTTTCCCAAAATCTCAAACGGGCCAATAAACCTCGGAGCCAATTTGCCTTTCTTCCCAAACCTACGAATACCCACCTTTGGAGATACTTTCAAGAACACCAAATCACCGGTCTGAAAACTAAGATCTCGCCTTCGGTTATCTGCATAGCTCTTATGTCGACTCTGGGCTGTTTTCATTCGATCCCGGATAACTCTAACCTTTTCAACTGAATCCCGAAGCAAATCGATACCCAAAACTTTCGCTTCACCGACCTCATCCCAACAAATAGGCGATCTACATTTCCTTCCATACAAGGCCTCAAACGGTGCCATCTCGATACTAGCCTGATAACTGTTGTTGTAAGAGAATTCCACTAACGGTAGGTGCGAATCCCAAGAATCAGAAAAGTCTATCGAACAAGCTCGCAGCATATCCTCAAGAATCTGAATAGTCCTCTCGGATTGACCGTCGGTTTGAGGATGAAAAGCCGTACTGAATCGCAAATCTGTACCCAAAGCTTCTTGAAACGCCTTCCAGAACCTAGAAGTAAACCTCGGGTCTCGATCTGACACAATACTAACCGGAACCCCATGCAATCTAACGATCTCATCGATATAAAGGGTCGCAAGCTTCTCCATCGAATATCTGATGTCAATAGGCAAGAAATGGGCACTCTTGGTCAATCTATCCACTATTACCCAAACGCTGTCATACTTCCTACGGGTACGAGGTAGTCCCGTAACGAAATCCATAGTCACATGCTCCCATTTCCACACGGGAATCTCTAACGGCTGAAGTAGTCCCGCGGGTCTCTGATG
The DNA here is from genome assembly GCA_026119855.1 of Campanula takesimana. Classification (NCBI taxonomy): domain Eukaryota; kingdom Viridiplantae; phylum Streptophyta; class Magnoliopsida; order Asterales; family Campanulaceae; genus Campanula; species Campanula takesimana. The sequence goes on along the minus strand of JAOWBW010000288.1, from coordinate 1,207,504 downwards.
CTCGGCTTTGACCTGCTGACAAGTTAGACACTTCGAAACATACTCCGCTATTTCCCTCTTCATATTAATCCACCAAAATTGTTGCTTCAAATCCTGATACATCTTCGTACTGCCCGGATTAATAGTATACCTCGATTTGTGACCCTCATCAAGAACTCTCTGTTTAATTCCATCAACATCCGGAACACACAAACGACCACGGAAAGTCAACACTCCACTCGAGCTAATAGAAAAATCCTCGAAGTTCTTTTCCTTCAATTTACCCATTATCTTCACCAACTCGGGATCTACTTTCTGAGCTTCCTTTATCCTCTGAATTAGGGTCGGAGATACCCTAATATTCGCAAAAATAGCCCCATGTCTCGATTCACGAGGAGACCAATCTCGAACATCCTCAAGCATTTTCCACTCCCGAACCATCATCGAAGCCACATAAGATTTCCTACTAATCGTATCGGCTACCACATTCGCCTCTCCCGGATGATAAGAAATCGTACAATCATAATCCTTCAACAATTCCATCCACCGACGCTGCCTATTATTCAACTCTTTCTGGGAGAAAAGGTATTTCAAACTCTTGTGATCCGTAAAAATCTCAAACTTCGCTCCATAAAGGTAGTGCTTCCATTTTTGCAACGCAAAGACAATAGCCGCTAACTCCATATCATGAGTCGGGTAATTCTGTTCACTAGGGGTCAACTTCCTCGAAGCATACGCAATTACTTTCCCATTCTGCATCAACACACAACCCAAACCCTCTTTCGAAGCATCACTATAAATCACTAGGCCATCGCTCCCATTAGGCAAAGTCAAAATCGGTGCGGTAGTCAACCTCTTCTTCAATTCCTCAAAACTCTTGTCACATTTCTCGGTCCACACAAATGGAACATTCTTCTGGGTCAACTGAGTCATCGGAGTAGCGATCCTCGAAATCCCTTCAATAAATCTTCGGTAATAACCGGCTAAACCCAGAAAGCTTCTAATCTCTGTCACTGATTCGGGTCTCTTCCAATCCACTATTGCCTCTATCTTTGAAGGATCCACAGAAATCCCATCTTTCGAAATAACATGACCCAGAAATGACACCTTCTCGAGCCAAAATTCGCATTTGCTAAACTTCGCAAATAATTTCTCCCTCGCAAGAACGGATAAAACTGTCCTCAAATGCTGCTCGTGCTCCTCTCGAGATTTAGAGTAGACGAGTATATTATCAATAAAAACCACCACGAACGAATCAAGATAGGGATGAAAAACTCGGTTCATCAAATCCATAAACACGGCTGGCGCGTTCGTCAACCCAAACGGCATAACCAAGAACTCGTAATGACCATAACGAGTGCGAAAGGCAGTCTTCGGAATATCCTCCGATCGAACCTTCAACTGATGGTACCCACTCCTCAAATCAAGTTTAGAGAAAACCACGGACCCTTGAAGCTGGTCAAATAAATCGTCAATGTGGGGTAGAGGGTATTTATTCTTCACCGTAACCTGATTCAACTTCCGGTAATCTATACACAATCTCAACGAACCATCTTTCTTCCGCACAAATAAAACTGGTGCTCCCCACGGGGAAACACTAGGGCGGATATGACACGCCCCCGGGATCCCCTAATAGAACCTCGAACCTGGATGGAGTGCCTAACGAGGAACAAGAAACTTAACAAGAAACTTAATGACATCTGTTTAACAAATTGACATGATATATATACTCTAGAGTAAGGAGCTATACTAGCTCACAACACGAGTGCTAGACAAGAAAATTTAAAACCAAACTTAATACATACACAGCGGAAACATGCCTAGCACATAAGCTGGCATTAAGAGTACTATACAAGATGTCTAGTGACAACAAGAACTGAACAAGACTGTCTACCCCAAAATAAGGAGTTACAAAACCCATAATACATCGTCCTCACCAAGTGTAAAAGGACACAAGCCCCAAAATAATCACGACCTGCGAAGCAAGCTCCCAACTATGTCGAGCCTCACTGCGCACTATCCTTCCTTTCCTGGGGGGGGGAAACAAATAAAGGGTGAGATAAACCTCAGTAAGCTATTAGATGCAACTACATGACATGTTATCATGCAATTCAAGTAGATACTCAAGTAATCATTTATCAAGTATCACCAGGTAACAAGTATATGAGAGGATAATCCACTCATCAAGTAGCACATAAGGCTAAACACGCAAGTTATAAGGATATTGCTTCCTTCCTTATTCCTCCCAAGAATACCATTGTTGTCGAAGCTTGTATTACTTTGACAATCACGATCAATAACAGGAACTGATTATTCAGTATATATCAGAAGACCCGGTAACTAGTGTCATTCCCAATATCAGTACTCATGATTATTCACGAGGTGTTCAGGATGGGAGTTTAGCATTCACTTAAGTCAGGCTTATTGCTCCAACTAAGGAAGCTATGCCCTTACTATGGCCGGTAGTAAGGGGTCGGGCGGAAATACATAGGGACCCGATTGTCACTTAAACCCCAGCTCTCGCGACAAGCGTGAACCTATACATTTTCGAACAAGCAAGGAGAACCAGCTGGACTCACACAAGAAAGTACAAGTAGATATTTACTTGAACTACGGGAGAGGAACTAATCCAAAAGTAGTGGACTAGCTCAAGAAGGAACATGCTTCAAGTAATCAAGAAGTCACCTTGTTATCAAGCAACTATATGCAATGTTTGCACATACACAACAAGAACATGTCTCATACACGTTAGTGCCTATTCATAGCACTTTCAAGTTCACTACCATACATATGTATTGGTGTCAAGCCAAGTACAAGATTTTATTATCTTATATTCAAATCTCAATCCAATTCTTTGGATGTTCAAGTCACGTACAAGATTTTAAGGTCTTATACTTCAAGTTATATCCCAATCTTTGGACATTCAAACAAATATAAGAGTTATACATTTACTCTTACCAAATCCCAATCCTATTCTTAGGATGTTCAAGTCTAAGACCTTATGCTAATGCCTCTAAGGTGCACAATCATTGGATTCACAACAAGTATAACACATTAGTGCTTGTTCATAGCACTTTCAAGACATAAAGAAGAGATACTACTCTTATACTTATGTTCTCATTTTAATTCAATGAATATACATGTTTAAGACTAAGTTCGGATGCCCCTAAGGTGTCACAACACTTGCTAGGACATCTTATACTAAGGTTATATACCTTAACTAGGGTTACTTCCAACTTATACAAACTTTAAACAAAATCTTTGTTTTTCAGATAGTTGTGCGGTCGCCCAAAAGGAACTGTGCGGCCGCACACAAGCATGTCAATTTCTTTGAAAAACCCTTCAGAAAGATGTGCGGCGCACAATCATTTTTGTGCGGTCGCACAGTGTACTAAAATGCGAAATTCTTATTTCTTTCCCAGGTTGAAATATTTTCCGTCCCAAACGTAGGAGTAACATTTTACCAACAAGTTAACAATTCCAAAAATACACTAACATGCTCAATTCACTTAATCCAAGTTCTTTCAATATGCTACACAGGGAAATATACTCCCTTTGTCCCAGATTTACAAGTACCACAAAAATCACCCCAAACACAAAATTAACAATCACAAGTAATGAGAATAACATTTATACATGCTATTACAAGTAAGGGGGAGCTAATAACTTACCTAGTCAAAATTCAAGTTGACCAAAACTTATTTCTGTTCGGCCTGGAACGCTCTAATCAACGCCACGAATATTAATCCAGGATCAGAATCAAGAACGGAGGGATAATTAAACTCGAGGAGTCGGGAATAGGGAAAGCTCTAACCCTAGCTTTTCAGAACAGAGGAAACAACGTAATGAATTTGGGTGAAAATGACCCAGAGAAGGAAACCAAACAAGGTTATCTATCTACTTTCCAGGAATTGCACTTAGGCCCCTCAAGTTTCACTTTTAACAAAAAGACCCCTAAAGTCAAATTTTCACAAATGACCCAAAAGTCAAAACTAGACATTTAACCACCTTAACTATTTAAAGCAGTTAATAAATTAACCCAAGTAAAACTAACACATAATATGCAAGTTCAAATATTTAACGATAATAAGGATGGGCGTTACATCCTCCCCACCTTAAAGAAAATTCGCCCACGAATTTTACTTACCAAAGTTTTCAAATAGGCTCGGGTATTTATCTCGCATCTCTTTCTCGGTTTCCCAAGTAGCCTCTTCAATTTCATGATTTCTCCAAAGGACCTTCACAATAGGAATCCTTTTGGTACGCAATACTTGCTCTTTCCAGTCAAGAATTTCAACAGGTTGTTCCTCATAAGACAAATCAGGCTGAAATGGAATAGCCTCATACTCAAGAACATGTGATTCCTCAGCCATATACTTGCGAAGCATAGATACATGGAATACATCATGAATACCCGATAAAGAAGGAGGTAAAGCTACTTTATAAGCCAACTTCCCAACTCTTTCAAGAATCTCAAATGGACCGATATAACGAGGAGATAACTTTCCTTTCTTCCCAAATCTCTTTATACCTCTACGAGGAGAGACCTTCAAGAATACAAAGTCACCTACCTGAAATTCAAGATCCCTTCTACGATGATCTGCATAACTCTTTTGTCTACTTTGAGCTGTGCGCAATCTAGCTCGAATGAGTTTCACACTTTCAACTGACTGTTGAACCATTTCAGGACCCAAGAGTCTAGCTTCTCCCACTTCATTCCAACATATAGGAGATCGACATTTTCTGCCATAAAGAGCCTCATATGGAGCCATTTCAATGCTAGACTGAAAACTGTTATTATAAGCAAACTCAGCCAAAGGAAGATGAGTATCCCAACTGCCTTTGAAATCAATAACACAAGCACGTAACATATCCTCAAGAATCTGTATAAGTCTCTCAGATTGCCCATCAGATTGAGGATGAAAAGCAGCACTGAAATTCAATTTAGTACCCATAGCACCCTGAAGAGCCTGCCAGAATCGAGAAGTAAAACGAGGATCTCTGTCAGATACAATACTCACAGGAACCCCATGCAGTCGGACTATCTCCTGAACATACAAAGATGCCAACTGAGACAATGAATATCCCATGGAAACAGACAAGAAGTGAGCTGATTTAGTCAACCTGTCCACTATAACCCAAACAGCATCATGGCCTCGTCTGGTACGTGGCAAACCAGTCACAAAATCCATAGTAATATGCTCCCATTTCCACTCTGGAATTTCTAATGGTTGCAACAAACCTGTTGGACGTTGATGTTCCACTTTTACTTGTTGACAAGTCAAACATTTGGAAACATACTCAGCAATTTCTCTTTTCATATTGTTCCACCAGAAATGTTTCTTCAAGTCTTGGTACATTTTAGTACTTCCAGGATGAATAGTATACTTGGCTTTGTGAGCCTCTTCAAGAACTTTCTTCTTTATCTCAGGATCAACTGGAATACAAACTCTACCTCGAAAGGTAAGAATTCCATCACTATTAAAAGAAAAATCTGGTTGCTTTCCTTCATTCATTCCACTAATGATTTTCTGCAATTCAGAATCAATTACCTGAGCTTCTTTGATCTGTTGGAGTAAGTCTGAAGTAGCTTTTATATTAGCAATGATAATTCCATGATTTGATTCACAAGGAGTCCAATCACACAAGTCTTCAAACATCTTCCATTCACGAATCATCAAGCAAGAAATATAAGTCTTTCTGCTCAGTGCATCTGCCATAACATTTGCTTTTCCTGGATGATAAAGGATAGTACAATCATGATCCTTCAATTTCTCCATCCATCTACGTTGCCTCATGTTAAGCTCTTTTTGAGAAAACAAGTACTTCAAGCTTTTATGATCGGTAAAGACTTCAAATTTGGTTCCATACAAGTAATGCCTCCATTTATGCAAAGCAAAAATAATCGCAGCCAACTCTAAATCATGAGTAGGATAATTCTTTTCATAAGGAGATAATTTTCGAGAAGCATAAGCTATTACCTTGCCATCTTGCATCAGAACACAACCCAATCCTTCTTTAGAAGCATCAGTATAAACCATGAAATGCTCAGAACCACTAGGCAAAGCCAAGACTGTAGCTGTAGTCAAACGCCTTTTCAACTCCTGAAAACTTGCTTCACATTTGTCATTCCACTCAAAAGAAATAGATTTTCGAGTCATATTAGTCAATGGAGTAGCAATCTTGGAGAATCCCTCAATGAACCTCCGATAATAACTAGCGAAGCCCAAGAAACTACGGATTTCAGTCACTGTAGTTGGCCTCTTCCAGTTTACAACTGCTTCAACTTTAGAAGGATCTACTGCAATACCAGTAGCAGACACAACATGCCCCAAGAATGAAACCTCTTCTAACCAGAAAGCACATTTGCTGAATTTTGCAAATAATTGTTTCTCACGAAGAACTTGTAATACCACTCTGAGATGTTGTTCATGCTCAGCCCGTGATTTAGAATATACAAGAATATCATCAATGAATACCACCACGAAACAATCAAGATATGGCTTGAATATACGGTTCATCAAATCCATAAATACAGCTGGAGCATTTGTCAAACCGAATGGCATAACAATAAACTCATAATGCCCATACCTGGTACGGAAAGCTGTCTTTGGTATATCTTCAGATCTGATTTTCAACTGATGATAACCACTTCTCAAGTCAAGCTTCGAATACACTACTGAACCCTGAAGCTGATCAAACAAGTCATCAATATGAGGTAACGGATATTTGTTCTTGATAGTTACCTGATTAAGATCTCTGTAATCAATACACAATCGCAGAGTCCCATCTTTCTTTCTGACAAATAACACTGGTGCACCCCACGGTGATACACTAGGCCTGATAAAGCCCCTTTCAAGCAATTCCTCAAGCTGTGTTTTTAACTCTCTCAACTCAGCTGGAGCCATTCTATAAGGTGCTTTAGAGATTGGTGCTGTACCTGGTAATAACTCAATACAGAACTCAAGCTCTTGATCAGGTGGCATGCTATACTCAGAAGAGAACACATCTGAAAATTCAGACACAACAGGAATATCCTCCATCTTGGGAACAGACAAACTCTGATCAAGCACACATGCGAGATACCCGGCACAACCACGAGATAAAAGTTTTCTAGCTTTTAAAGCAGAAATAACATGTATAGCACATAAAGGCCTATCACCTTCAAAGGTAAAATCAGGGAAACCAGGAATAGAAAAAGTTACTACTTTTCTATAACAATCAACAGATGCATGATGCACATATAGCCAATCCATGCCAAGAATCACGTCAAAGTCCCTTATAGGTAACACGACTAGATCAGCAAGAAGGGCATGATCACCCACAAGAACCTCACATTTCTTGTAAACCTCAGAAGTAAACATGCAATCTCCCATAGGGGAAGATACTTCTAGCACATAAGGCATAGAATCAGGAAGAATATGCAAATGCGACACAAAATGAGATGCCACATAAGAATGAGATGAGCCTGGATCTATCAAGACTCGCGCTCTCGTACTAGAAAGTAATATAATACCTCCTATGACTGCAGAAGACTCAGCTATACCCTGCTGATCTAGAGCAAACACTCGACCCTGAACTTTTGGTCGACCCCCACTATCTCTCTTGGAACCTGAGGCTGGTTGACTTGTACCCCCAACTTGATTTACTCTACTTTTAGAACAATTTCTAGCAAAGTGCCCCGCTTCACCACACACTATACACTTTCCTTGCTTTAGCCAACACCTGTCTTCAGAATGGCCTTCTTTCGAACAATAGCCACATACTCTCCTGGGACCTTGGACTGTTGTCCTCGAACCAGTTGATACACTACCTTTACTTTCAGTTGGCTGTCGGAATCGACGATCTTGGCGGCCAGATTTACCACCTTTAGAACCAGATCCCTGAGTTTTCTCTGATACACGACCAGTCATGGTTGTTCCCAACTTCACCTTGTGTTCTTCGATATCATTTTCAATAGTATAAGCCTTCTCCACTGCTTGCTGATAGCTAGTGAGCTGTAAAGAAAGAAGTTGCTTCCGGTACTCAGTCCTCAACCCTTTAACAAACCTCTGTGCCTTCTTAGCTTCATTTGGAACTAAGTGTTCACAATACCTCGCCAATTCTGTGAACTTGGTTGAGTATTGCCCCACTGTCAGACTTCCCTGCTCCAGATTAAGAAATTCCATTTCCTTCCTATCTTGGACCACTGTTGGAATAAACTGTGACTTAAAAGCTTTCAGAAAATTTTCCCATGTCTGTGGTACACCTTCCAGTTCCCAACTTTTACTCAACACTTGCCACCAATGTTCAGCAGCTTTCTCAAGTTTAAAGGTTGCAAAGGTTACCTTATCACCACCTGCACATCTCAAGCCTGTAAAGATCTTCTCAATACTTTCAATCCACTCTTCTGCCTTCTTAGAATCAAATTCCCCGTCAAAACTACGAGGTTTTAGCTTCAAGAACCTTGTAAGGCGATTAGGATAATCCCAGTCAACATTATCAACCATTTCTTCTTGAGGAGTTATAGATCTCAGCTGATTACTACCACTAGTACCATCAGAACTCATTGTACCTATAGGTAAACACTCAGCGTTATTAATAACACCCCAAGACTCACCCATACCTAGGCCATAGACCCTATCCAGACTTAGAGCAAACCAAGGTAGCTAAACAGGGTAGCTAAACCAGGGTAGCTCTGATACCAACCTGACACGCCCCCAGGTCCCAGGATCCCCTAATAGAACCTCGAACCTGGATGGAGTGCCTAACGAGGAACAAGAAACTTAACAAGAAACTTAATGACATCTGTTTAACAAATTGACATGATATATATACTCTAGAGTAAGGAGCTATACTAGCTCACAACACGAGTGCTAGACAAGAAAATTTAAAACCAAACTTAATACATACACAGCGGAAACATGCCTAGCACATAAGCTGGCATTAAGAGTACTATACAAGATGTCTAGTGACAACAAGAACTGAACAAGACTGTCTACCCCAAAATAAGGAGTTACAAAACCCATAATACATCGTCCTCACCAAGTGTAAAAGGACACAAGCCCCGAAATAATCACGACCTGCGAAGCAAGCTCCCAACTATGTCGAGCCTCACTCCGCACTATCCTTCCTTTCCTGGGGGGGGGAAACAAATAAAGGGTGAGATAAATCTCAGTAAGCTATTAGATGCAACTACATGACATGTTATCATGCAATTCAAGTAGATACTCAAGTAATCATTTATCAAGTATCACCAGGTAACAAGTATATGAGAGGATAATCCACTCATCAAGTAGCACATAAGGCTAAACACGCAAGTTATAAGGATATTGCTTCCTTCCTTATTCCTCCCAAGAATACCATTGTTGTCGAAGCTTGTATTACTTTGACAATCACGATCAATAACAGGAACTGATTATTCAGTATATATCAGAAGACCCGGTAACTAGTGTCATTCCCAATATCAGTACTCATGATTATTCACGAGGTGTTCAGGACAGGAGTTTAGCATTCACTTAAGTCAGGCTTATTGCTCCAACTAAGGAAGCTATGCCCTGACTATGGCCGGTAGTAAGGGGTCGGGCGGAAATACATAGGGACCCGATTGTCACTTAAACCCCAGCTCTCGCGACAAGCGTGAACCTATACATTTTCGAACAAGCAAGGAGAACCAGCTGGACTCACACAAGAAAGTACAAGTAGATATTTACTTGAACTACGGGAGAGGAACTAATCCAAAAGTAGTGGACTAGCTCAACAAGGAACATGCTTCAAGTAATCAAGAAGTCACCTTGTTATCAAGCAACTATATGCAATGTTTGCACATACACAACAAGAACATGTCTCATACACGTTAGTGCCTATTCATAGCACTTTCAAGTTCACTACCATACATATGTATTGGTGTCAAGCCAAGTACAAGATTTTATTATCTTATATTCAAATCTCAATCCAATTCTTTGGATGTTCAAGTCACGTACAAGATTTTAAGGTCTTATACTTCAAGTTATATCCCAATCTTTGGACATTCAAACAAATATAAGAGTTATACATTTACTCTTACCAAATCCCAATCCTATTCTTAGGATGTTCAAGTCTAAGACCTTATGCTAATGCCTCTAAGATGCACAATCATTGGATTCACAACAAGTATAACACATTAGTGCTTGTTCATAGCACTTTCAAGACATAAAGAAGAGATACTACTCTTATACTTATGTTCTCATTTTAATTCAATGAGTATACATGTTTAAGACTAAGTTCGGATGCCCCTAAGGTGTCACAACACTTGCTAGGACATCTTATACTAAGGTTATATACCTTAACTAGGGTTACTTCCAACTTATACAAACTTTAAACAAAATCTTTGTTTTTCAGATAGTTGTGCGGTCACCCAAAAGGAACTGTGCGGCCGCACACAAGCATGTCAATTTCTTTGAAAAACCCTTCAGAAAGATGTGCGGTCGCACAATCATTTTTGTGCGGTCACACAGTGTACTAAAATGCGAAATTCTTATTTCTTTCCCAGGTTGAAATATTTTCCGTCCCAAACGTAGGAGTAACATTTTACCAACAAGTTAACAATTCCAAAAATACACTAACATGCTCAATTCACTTAATCCAAGTTCTTTCAATATGCTACACAGGGAAATATACTCCCTTTGTCCCAGATTTACAAGTACCACAAAAATCACCCCAAACACAAAATTAACAATCACAAGTAATGAGAATAACATTTATACATGCTATTACAAGTAAGGGGGAGCTAATAACTTACCTAGTCAAAATTCAAGTTGACCAAAACTTATTTCTGTTCGGCCTTTAACGCTCTAATCAACGCCACGAATATTAATCCAGGATCGGAATCAAGAACGGAGGGATAATTAAACTCGAGGAGTCGGGAATAGGGAAAGCTCTAACCCTAGCTTTTCAGAACAGAGGAAACAACGTAATGAATTTGGGTGAAAATGACCCAGAGAAGGAAACCAAACAAGGTTATCTATCAACTTTCCAGGAATTGCACTTAGGCCCCTCAAGTTTCACTTTTAACAAAAAGACCCCTAAAGTCAAATTTTCACAAATGACCCAAAAATCAAAACTAGACATTTAACCACCTTAACTATTTAAAGCAGTTAATAAATTAACCCAAGTAAAACTAACACATAATATGCAAGTTCAAATATTTAACGATAATAAGGATGGGCGTTACAGGATAAACCCTCGATCAAGCAACTCTTGCAATTGAACCTTTAATTCCTTCAACTCTGCGGGAGCTAACCTATAAGGTGCTTTCCAAATTGGAGCCGTACCCGGCAAAAGGTCTATACAAAATTCAATCTCACGATCGGGAGGCATATCATACTCGGTAGAGAAAACATCGGGAAATTCCCGGACTACCCGAACACTATCAAAACTAGGGGATTCCTTCCTAGTATCAAGAACACTAGCCAAATACCCCTCACAACCACTATACAATAATTTTCTCGCTTTCATAAAAGAAATCAAGCGAAACTTTCTACTCAGAGGACTAGCCTCAAACACAAATTTAGGCACATCGGGAATAGAAAAAGTAACAGTTTTCTTACGGCAATCAACGGAATCATGAAACTTGCTCAACCAATCCATACCCAAAATGACATCAAAGTCTTGGATAGGAAGAACTACCAAATCCACACAAAGGACACGACCACAAATACCCACATCACAAGCACGAAAGACTCGATCAGAAATCAAGCATTCTCCTATAGGGGTCGACACCTCTAGCACGTACGGTAAAGACTCGAATGCAGCATTTAACATGGAAGCAAATTGCACAGAAATGTATGAATGAGATGATCCTGGATCTACTAACGCTCGTGCGCTCACATTAGACACAGAAACAATACCTCCAATAACCGAAGGATCATCGGTCGCCTGTTGTTGATTCATGGCATAAATCTTTCCTTGAACTTTGGGCTTCCCAGCGGCATCCCTTTTCTGACCCTGATTAGTACCAACCCCTGACCCGGATGACTGACCTCGGTACCTCGTGCACTCCCTCGCAAAGTGCCCCATTTCACCACAATTGGTGCACTTGCCTTGCTTTTTCCAACACCTATCCTCCGAATGGCCTACCTTCTGACAAAAGGTACAAGGCTTCCTAATCTGAATCCCCGGAGTAGTACCCGGATTCCTCGGTGTGGATTTTCCCTTAAACTGAGATGATGCTCCCGGGTTACCACGGTTGTCGGAACGGTGTTGTGGCTTGCCTTGAGCTCCTTGCTTACTCGGGTTAGCTACCTCGGTCTTCCTTTTGTGCTCCCCAATATCTTGCTCTATCAAGTAGGCTCGGTATACCGCATCTTGGAAGGTCACAATCCGTTGGGCAATAAGTTGAGTACGGATGGAGGTCTTCAATCCCTGAATGAATCTCATAGCCTTTTGTTCCTCGGTCCTCACCAAATAGTCGCAATACCGGGCTAATTCTATGAACTTAGCCGAGTATTGTGCTATAGACAACAAACCTTGCTCCAGGTTGAGCAGCTCGATCTCCTTTCGGTTTTGATCAACAACCGGAATGAAATGCTCCTTGAATTTGCGCACGAACAACTCCCACGCATACACCGTGTGAGTATCATCCCAACTAGCTTTAACACCCTTCCACCAATGCTCGGCGGCACCCACAAGTTTGTAAGCCGCAAACCGGACCTTGTCCTCATCCGTGCACCCAAATACATCATAAATCTTCTCCATAGACTCAATCCACAACTCAGCTTTCCTTACATCGGGCTCCCCATTGAATTCAACCGGTTTAAGTTTGAGAAATTGCTCCAATCCATAGCGGGGTGGTGCTTGTTCTACCCTCGGACCTTGATCATGTATGGCCTTCATGGCCGCCTCAAACATGCCTTGAAACATAGCACGTGCTTCTTCCCTTGTATCATTCTGATTTGCATTACCGGTACTACCTTCACCACTCCTTCTACGAACCATTGCAAACAAGTACCTGCATAAAACATCAACCGTTAATCACTCCGCACACTACTACCCACCTAGGTCATACTAATCCACCTATACTTATACATAGAGCTAATGCCATAGCTCTGATACCAACTGTCGCGACCCCGGACCCCGCGGGCCCGAGACCGCGATCTGGACGTCGACTCTAAAACCAAAACTGTGAAATACCGAAGTTAAAATTTTCATTTGATACCAAAAGGTAATGATCCAAAGTTTTACAAATCCAAGTTTGATAAAAACCAAATACAACTATCATAAACTTCCACAAGTTTATGCCCAACAAAATACAAATATACAATTCTTAATGACGTCATTGTTTGGTACAACTATCCCAAAAAGGTTACACATTTATATAATGTAAACCAACCTATAACAACCTTCCCCAAAAGAATGTATCCACACTCGACGTCCTCTTTCTCGTGATCAGCGAGACTAATCCTTAGCACCTGGGGGGGGGGGGTTAAGGAAAAACAAAGATAAAAGAAAAGGGGGTGAGATAAATCTCAATAAGTTACTAATGCAACTACATGACATGCTATGATGCAATATACAATAAGCGACAATAAATATCACACAGCACATAGCACTTATCACTTAACAGATAGCAGCGGAAATAAACACATAACAAAGGATATAGCCAAGGTTTTCCAAACCGGAACATCCAAATAAAGGATCGCTGCGCAGCTTCAATAATCAACAAATCATCATCTTCATAATAGCATGAGAGCCGAAGAGAAAACCCCGGTACCGGAACCAATAACCACAAGAGTGTCACAAAGGATAAGAGCCATGACACAAAGTCATGCCCGGTAGCTAGATACATTCCCAAAGGAAGCTAACTTATCCTTTCCAAGGCCAATCTGGAAAAGGGGTATAGAAGGGGGCAAAACAATGGTCAACATTATAATGGACTTGGCTTTGCCATTATAATCTTTCCCATCGCCCGATGCAACAAATATGCCAGCTGGGCTTCTAATTAAATGCTAAGTAATAATATTTTAGCATGAATAAACAACTTAAGGTTCCAAAGTAGGGAACCATACCAAGAAGTCACCAAGAAAGTGAAATGAACCAACAACACACAATTAAAGTGTTCCAATAATCTCAATTAACACTTAATCAATTTCCATCACAAACTTCATCACAAAGGACCCAATTCTATCACTAGAGTGCACTACAATGTTCACTAAGGTTAACTAGAAGGACACCCAAGACTTAGACCAGAACGCATTCTAACCAAAAATCCAACCTTCCAACTAGTTTACTAATGTACCAAAACAACTTATAAGTCTAAAAGGACTCATATAACAACCAAAATCAAGAATCAAACCCAACATTCAAAAATCACCATTTTTAACCAAAAACCAAAATAAATTCCAAATAAATTCTAAACTCAACCAAACTTCAAATATAACACATCAAGCATTATATAAACATGATATGAACATTTTAGCATCAAAATGGGGGAAAAGCAACTTACTTGAAAATTCTCAAAGATGACGGAATTCAATTCTTTTTGGTTCTACGTGATCCTATCGACGATCTAAACACATTTCACGTTTTAAGAAATGAGAGATTACAAGAGGAAGAGGAAGAAAATGAGGAGAGAAGGAAGAGGAAGAAAAACTTACCAAATAGAGGAGAGAGGAAGAGAGTTGCTGGGAAAGAAGAATGGGTGAGGGAGAAGGAGGTGTAGGGAGAGGGTAGGAGTATGATTTAAAAAACTTACACATAGACCCCCTCCTCTAATACTACCCAACTCAATACTCCCCACTAACAACTAAGACCCAATAATGCTACACTAACCCAAAAGACCCAAATAAAATGCTAGGCATAATTATTATAACACATAAATTGCACACATAATTATTTAAATAAATAATAATTTAAATAAATAAATAAGCAATTAAATAAAGAATAATTATTTATTACTAATAAAATAGAGCCTAGATTTCGGGTCGTGACAAAGTCAACATACCAGTATAGAAATATTCTCCACCTATCGATGGCACACAAGAAATTTGTATCATATAGAAAGCTAAACCATACCACTTAACTCATCAATATCCCGCATAGGTGACATAACCAGATCACCTTACCTCTATCAGTAGCGATCACGAAATTCCGTACTCGAGAGTACACCTCAACATAAATCACTTAACAAGAACAAACATAAGAATATAGCACAAGACATTTCCACTTTACGAAATAGGTATGCCCAAGCCTTCAAAACTCGTACTCTCGATTCTCAAACCGACTAACCCCAATGGAACTAACACTATTGACACCAATTCTATACTGGATATACCACATGAGAAGAAACACTCGACGTCAATATCACGACTTATAACTCAACCAACTTCTACCTTAACCTCATTCTTTCAAGAAAACTTAGTTTCTAAACCACTCAAAATCATAACATCCAAGTATTGAAACCTATTCAATATCAGAGTTCTTATTCTCCTTCAAGATCTAAAGCCATTGCTCTGATACCAACTGTCACGCCCCGAAAATATCAAAAACCCATATATAAAAAAAAAACTTTACAAAATGTACATCTCCAAAATGTAATATACCAAACCGGACGCGTGAATTCAACTATAAACCAATACCATCAAACAACACCTCAACGAGATTATAACTCGGAGACTGGAACAAATGCGGAAGCAAGAACAACTATTAACAAAAGTATCCAAAGTACAACCGTATATACAACACACTGAATGACTACGAACCCACAATAAAATACATAAAGGCTCCGAAGAGCAACTATCCCAAATACGATCAACCTGCTCAGAAGATTCCCGCTACTACGGGCCTCACAACGCTACCACTTGCTTTCCTGGGGGGGGTTAAGGAAAAACAATTTGAAACAAGAAACGGGGTGAGATAAAATCTCAGTAAGTTACTAATGCAACTACATGACATGCTAATGTGCAATGACCAAATGCAATTAACATAAGACAGATAGCAGCGGAATAATAAGTGACATGCTGTCGAACAGTAACTTCCAATAACCAATCATATAGATAAACATATAACAACAAATGAGAGGCTCCCTATCGCCAACCGTCCCATACCGTTTGGAAATAACGACCAGCTCATCATGCAACACATAAAGCTGAAATAAACACTCATAGGTGGATACATAGCCAAGGTTTCACCCAACTGAAAGAACCAAATAAAGGTCACTGCGCAGCTTCAATAATCAACAATCAACATCTTCATAGTAGCATGAGAGCTTGAAGAGAAAACCCCGGTCAGAAGCGACCAATCAACCCATCAATCAAACAACCATCTTCATAGTAGCATAAAAGCTGAAGAGAAACCCGGTACCGGAACCAATAAAATTGAGAGTGTCACAAAGGACAAGAACCATGACACAAAGTCATGCTCGGTAGCTAGATACATTCACAAAGAAAGCTAACTTATCCCTTCCAAGGCCAATCTGGAAAAGGGGGTATAAAAGGGGGCAAAACAATGGTCAACATTATAATGGACTTGGCTTTGCCTTTATAATCTTTCCCATCGCCCGATGCAACAAATATGCCAGTTGGGCTTTCAAATAAATGCTAAGTAATAAATACTAGCTTAATTAAACAACTTAGGGTTCCAAAGTAGGGAACCATACCAATTAATCACCATAAAGATGCAACGGTTACTTATGAAGAGTTTAACAACAACGATAACAGAGTTTCTCATGAAGAGCACAACAACGATAAACGGAATTTCTCATAAAGAGCACAACAACGATAAACGGAATTGCTCATAAGGAGCTCAACAACAATGATTATTAGAATACAGTAATTTCATAAAGAGGAACCATACCAGATACATTCCAAAGATGATACCCACGAGTTAATCATAAAGAACACAACCCAAACGGTCGCTCACAAATATTACAACGACTATAACCCAAAATTATCCTAAACGTTTACTCATAAAGATGTACTAGGACTATGAACTCAACCATCTCATCACACCTGGAATTCCAAAGTAGGAAATCAGAATGAATACACCTTAAGGTTAATCAAACCGTAGGTACCCAATTGCCAATTCACGCTTTACCTCCGTTCGTAACGAACAAATTCTAAACATCCCAAACGAATCCAAAAGGTTACACTTATTAGAACATGATCATGACAGGACTAAACCCTACACCTTAGTGTTCAATAACAACCCCCTAGGTACTATAGGTCATCGCCTAAAACCTAGACCAAGTCTTACTCAAAAATCAATTCGATTGGAACAATCACGAACACATCATAAGATGCCCAAACATTCCCAAATAATACTTGATCAAATTACATAACGCCATTGTTCACAAAGGAACCAATTTCAATCACTAAAGTGTTCTACGGTGCCCAACTAAGTCAACTAGAATAGTACTATGGAACCTAGACCGAGACTACACCTTGATCTTAAACTTCAACAATGATACAACCATTCTGATCTGGAACCATGCAGCCAATATAACCATTGCGTAGTACTCGAAAATAGCTTTCCAACGATAGTTTACACGTCTAAAACGGAGTCCGGACGAAAAAGTTATGGTCTCCGGAAGATTGAACGTAAAACGGACAATTTTTATAAAGTGTTCGGCCGGACATTATGAAAAATCCATGTTTTAGCTCCGAATTTCACTTCTTTCATTCTAAAACTTAGGAGTACCTATATATACTTCTATCCTAACATTTAAAGACAAGAAAACTCAATTCATGTGCCTCTAAAACCCAAGTAACCCCAAAATTATTAAAGAACATAAAACTAAATTTCACAACACAAACTTAATCACAATGGACCCAATTCTATCACTAGAGTACACTACAATGTTCACTAAGGTCGACAAGAAGGACACCCAAGACTTAGACCAAAACGCATTCTTCAATCACACAAAATAACAAATGAAAGCCTTCAGATGTTCTGTGCGGCCGCCCACTCGAGTCTGTGCGGTCGCACAAAAAGCCATCAAACAAGAACAAAACATTTCAGATAGATGTGCGGTCGCCCACCATATTTTGGGCGGTCCGCCAACCCTCTGGTCTGCCGGAAATCCGGAGGGATGAACTGGGTTCTTCCATTTTCAACCCAAACCAAAACTAAACCAAAATCCAACACTCCTAACTAGCATACTAAGGTACTAGAGCAATTTATGGGTCTAAAAGAACTCATATAACAACCAAAATCAAGAATAAATCCCAACATTCAACCAAATCACCATTTTTAATCAAAACCCAAAATAAATTCCAAATAAATTCTAAACTCAACCAAACTTCAAATATAACACATCAAGCATTATATAAACATGATATGAACATTTTAGCATAAAAATGGGGGAAAAGCAACTTACCCGGATTTTCTCAAAGTTGCCGGAACTCGAATATTTTTGGCTTCCTACGATCCTATCGACGATCTAAACAAGATTCATGTTTTAAGAAATGAGAAATAATGAGAGGAAGAGGAAGGAAATGAAGAGAGAAGTAAGAGAAGAAACTTACCTTTCTTTGGCAATGGAAGAGAGAGAGAGAGATGGAGTGTGCAGGGGAAAAATGAGAGTGGGGGAGGTGAGGGAGGGAGGATAAGAGAGTAAGTAAGATGGTTTTAAAAAGTTACACTTAGGGCCCCTCCCCTACTACTCACAAATTCTTATACTCCCCACTAACAATTAAGACCCAACAATGCTACACTAACCCGAATGACTCAAATAAAATGCTAAGCATAATTACGATGAAACATAAAATGCACACATAAATATTTAAATAAATAATAATTTAGATAAATAAATAAGTAAATAAATAAATAATAATTATTTATTACCAATAAAATAGAGCCTAGTTTTCGGGTCGTGACACGACCGGATCCCTTCCCTTGGACCATAGGTACGACCGTGTCAAGGATTGGGTCCGGCCGGATATCCCAAAATCCCAGATTTTACATTTTTCCTTAAATCCGATTTTTTCGTAAATTCGTGATTTTGTGTGTAACCCCCATAGGATTATATTAAGTTGGCAATGAGTTCGACCAAGGTAAAACCCATAAATCATGAGCGGACTCTAGAAAGCCATCATGACTACCCAATTAATATAACTTAACGAAGTTCGTTTATCCTCATATAATATATCATAATCCTTTTGTCACGCGATATCATATTGAACATAAGCTACGGTCTAAGTCAACTTAAGTGTCCAATGCTTTCTCGATCCCGAGTAGATTGATATGAGCAAATGACATTTAACACTTCAATTCATTTGGGTATGGCTATACACTATCATCAATCTCACTCTCGAGTGGCCAAGAAGATATCTCTCTTTGAGATAAAGAGGGACAACATCCTAATATCGACTTATCATTCTTCCGTACAAGAATCCGATTGTGCCAATCGTAGTCTTTATAACTACCTGGTTAAGGGTAGCTTTTGAGTACATCAAACACAACGTTCATCATGTGGAAGACGATAATAATCTCATGTCTAAGGATTTTAGTGATATAACTAAATGAGATTTAATTATGACATTTGACTATGACATAAATCTCATAGTGGGTGGTCAAGTCCAGTACTTGTTCACCAACAAGTACCCATAAGTTTAATTTGTATCACATACACATGATCATCACATAATCATCAATTAAACTTATACTAGTTCTTCATAAGTACTACGGACGGGGATTATTAAAAGAAACATGCAAAACATATAATAATCCAAGGTTGTTATCTCCATAACAAATGAGAACATGACATAATGTAAGGCCTTTCTCAAGGCCTAGGGCATAATCTCCAACAATCTCCCACTTGAACTAGGCCCAATCAACACGTATCCAATACCATTGAGCTCATATTATGACCATCATAACAGCATGTGGAGAATCTTATGTAAGAAGATTATCCTTGTTATCATCATAAGGTATTTTGCATATTTTGACATCTCCCATATCAACGATTTCTCGGAGAGATGGAAATGTCCGAGTATTTGTTTGGATCACGGATGAGTCCTTGGCACCTTAGCTTGTTCAATAACCATTATTTCACAATAAAGGTCCATACGATTAGTGGTACTAGAAACTATTTCTAGTTTTACTAATATCATCTTTATCCAAGCAACTCTTTAGTTACAACTCATGCAACTAAGTACCCAATTTTATTCGTAGAATTGATTCGGTGTATTTGTTTCGAACTATTCCAACTAATAGCACTTACTTTAAATATATATTCATACTGCAATCTTTAATTATCCTTGTCGTTGTGGAAGCATGCATCTATGTAACCATTTACTAGATCATCTCCCATTCCAACAAGTACCAAGAATGCATCCTTAGTTCTTCTCAAGTACATAAGGATATTCTTGACCAATATCTAGTGACTTTCACTAGGATATGATTAGTATGTTCTCATCATACTCCAAGTATACGAATTATCCCATCTAAGTATATAATATGACATACATGATAGATCCAATTGCCGAAGCATATGGAATCCTAATCATGTTTTCTTGCTCATTAGTCTTCCAATAAGACTAAGTCTTGCCAAGAACATTGTCATTAGACAACTTTGCAAGTTCTTCTACAAGATTCTTGCATACTGAAAAATTCAGTACTTTGTCTTTATAAGTACTTTGACACAAACCAATCAACTTCCTAGATTTATATCAATAGATATTAATTCCAAGACTATGAATAAGTCTATGCTCTCACTAATTTTCTAGCAAACACAAGTGCATCTTTGATGAATTTCAAACGATTTGAACACTTCATCAAAACGATTTGTTTCAACTCCAAGAAGCTTGCTTCAATCCATCCCATGGATTTCTGCAATTTACATACCTTATTAGAATTTTCTGGATTAACAAAACCTTTAGGTTGTTTCCAATACATCCTTAATTGAGTTTTCGTTAAGGAATGCTGTTTTGACATCCATTTGTCAAATTTCATATTCAAAATATGAAGATATGACAATGATAATTCTAATATCTTAAAGCATGACTACGAGTGAGAATGTTTCATCATAGTCGAAATATGAGTCAACCTTTTCACATTTTGTCTTGCTTAATTAGTATGTTCCTTGCTACCCATGTTAGTTTTCTCTAAGAAAACTCAATTCCATCATTTGGTTTTTACACCTTAGGTTAGAATGATCAAGTTCCAAACTTGATTATTGTACATGGATTGCCTTTTAGATTCTATGACTCCAAGTCATTAATCTAAATACGGAGCGGACATTGCATTTTCATAGGTGGCAAATATATCATTCTCAATGAACTTTACCTCAATACTTTCTATTTCGAGAAATCCAATATTTCTTGTTATAGATTGTATCCTATCATGTATGCAAGTAACTTGTGTAATTTGAACGTATTTTCACAACTCCTTATGAAAGTTTGTTCAACTTCCATCTTAGGTTCAATGTTATTTTCTAGGTCTTGAACCATTCGAGATATATTTATCTAGAAAAGTACCATCATAAGCAACAAACAATTTGTGTTTTATAAGTAAATAATATCCTCAAGTTTCCTTAGGATATCTTATGAAAATACATTTATTAGATTTAAGTGTGAACTTGTCCTAAACAAGTCCTTTCCAAAGGTCTCACTTTCTTAAATCTTCATGAAAGACAAACCATGTTTTCTTTCTTTCCATATCACATATGGTACTTTTGAACCTATTTTAATGGAACTCAAATTAGTGTAATTATAGCGGTTTTCAATATATAACCCCAAAATAAATAATGGAAGATCAATTCGACTTTATCATCTAATGAACTATATCCACTAAGGTTCTATTCCTCCATGTAGACACATCATTCCAAAATGGTGTTCTTCATGGAGTTAATTGTGAAACAATTTCACAACTTTGAAGATGATTGTCAAATTCTTGGTTCAACTATTCATCATCTCGATCAAATCGGAATCTTTGAATAGTGTTACCAAGTAGTACCGAAATTCTTGTTTAGCATTGCTTACTTAATGGACCATATACATCGACATGTATTAGGTCTAATAAGATATTAGTTTTTTACTACTCCTAGTAAAGATGTCTTGGTCCAAATAAATAAGATTTGCATATATCACATGATTCAAAATCATATGACTTTAAAAGTCCGTCCCATGAAATTTATATATGTGTCTCTAATTTATTTTATCAAAACAATAATGCTTTAAGAATTTAATTATTTATGTTATAGCCTTATTTATTATTTTGTTCTTCAAGATGTAGGATATAAGATTTATTTATATGATTTAACAGTACGATAAAGAAAATCATAATTAATAAAGCACTTTCTTATTCTCAATAAGAAATAAATATCCTTCATTATCTTATAACAAAATAATATTTTCTACTTAATGAGTAAAGTCACTTCATAAGTGTTCTACGAACAATGTTGCAACTCTTGCATCATTACCATTTGTAGACTAACTTTACCTTTCATAAATAGCCTTTCTATTTACTAATATTTGCACATTTATACAAATGTTGAATCCATATCCGGTATCCTATACCCAATAATTAGAAGTAGAAAGATTAACTTTATAACATAAAATATCTGAAGTGGTAGTCTGATAAATGACTATTTTATAGTCATTTAAGGTTTAGAATACTATCTTTTTAGCTTCATTTTAGTAGTAGTAAGCTTATTTTACTTTATTTTATCTTAAATATGCGGATATAATGTGTTGTTGGTATAGTTTTGTGGTTTGGACAGGATTTAGGTACTTTATGGAGCAATTTTTGGACTAAAGTAATGACTTTGGAGAATGGAAGGAGCTTGATACAAAGGGACAAAAAGGCAGAAGCAGAAAAAGACATAGGTCCGGTCGGACCTACACCAACACCCGGCCGGACCTATTAAAAAATAAGGATTCTGAGTTTTCACACCTATGGTCGGGTCAGACCAACACAATACCCGGCCGGACCTTGAAGAATTGATATTTTTTGAAGACCTGGTCCGGTCGGACCAGACCATATACCCGGCCAGACCTTTCAAGTTTTGTGTTTTCTGCAGCCGTGGTCCGGTCGGACCAACCACCATACCCGCCCAGACCTCCCTGCACCAGTTACGAAACAGTGTCCTCCAAGAGGTGCCTTTTGGACTGAAATCCGGGAAGGGACACTCTTTTTAGACCCATTGCCTATTTAAGAAGGCATTTTTAGTCTTGTAAAACACTTAGAAATTATTGTAAGATTGCTATAATGAATTCTTAGTTCAAATATTATCATTTATACTCAGCTTTTGTGTAGATCACAAAAGGTGTTCTTGAGTGCACTTGAAGTACAATACATTGAGGTTTTTTTCCAGCCATCTTATCTTCATTCAATCTGAATAAGTATCTCTCATTTCTTCTTACTAATTTATGTCTTATTCATATTTTGTTATTATAATGGCTTGTGAGTAATCCCCCATATTCTTGGGGTTGGAAACTCAACAATGATGTGTTCATCACTTTTAATTCATGCTCTCTTTTCTTTCTCTTCATCTTAAAACAATCTCTTCATATTGTACTCAAAATTCCTACAACCATGATGAGCTCCATGTTTCGTATGAATCTTAGTTAGCCGAGAGAGTGACCTAGCGGTGAATCTCGACTAACGGAACTATATGAAGTGACTGGCTTTCTATTAATCACGATAGTAGATTAATGGCCTAGGGATGCTCCTTGAGTGAAAGTACGTGGATTTTTCATGAACTTAATGGGTTTTTACTAATTATGGGTCATCGAGAGATAGGTCATAATTAGTATTAAAACACGTGTGTTTTAAGCCTTGGTCATAAGAAGTTGACACAACCTAGCGTACCATCCTTGTTTTAAAATTAAACTTTAAACTAAAGAGCATGATTAATTGATGAACACGTGATTGTTTGAATCCCAACCCCGGGAATTCTTTCAATATAAGAGTTTTAAATTTAATGTTAGAGTAATTTGCAATCATTTCTAGATTAGTGACAAACTAATTTATACCCCCCCAACCATTCCTATTTCTATATTTTTCTATTAAAGAAAATATTTCTAAAGTAACAATTGTCCTCGTGGGATCGACCCGTACTTGCACTTTTCTATACTACAATAACCCGTGCACTTGCGGTATTATAACTAAGCCTCTCGTTTAGGCAATAACAAGTTTTTGGCGCCGTTGCCGGGGACAACGGTTTACTTTTTAAAATTTTTGCTTTGTAATTTTTTAGTTTTTTTTGTTTATTTAACATCTCTTTCGAAGATTTGTTATCTTTTTCATTAGTTAATTTAGAGGTCTATGAAAAGAACCTGGATCTCACCACAAGAATTCGATTCGGAACCTGAAAGAACCTTTCACGAAAGGTTAAGAAGATTTAGAGAAGTACTAGAAAAAGAGATGGCACAAAACGGAGAAGGAGAAACCGTTACACCACCACCTAGAACCCTACAGGACTTTGTTAATCTGAGTACCCCGGGAACTAGGACACCAATAGTTGTACCAAATGCCGATGCGGCCCATTTTGAAATCAAACCACAACTTCTACACATGGTCATGAACACCCACTTTGGCAGCTCGGCACTTGAAGATCCCCACCTTCACATCCAATCTTTTTTGAAATACTATGACACTACCCGAATTCTCGGTGTCACACTAGAGTCTATAAGGATGCGCCTTTTTCCTTTCTCACTCAAGGATAAGGCGAAGCAGTGGTTGAACTCATTCCCCCATAATTCCTTAACATAATGGGACCAAGTTCAAGAGGCTTTCCTTGGACATTTCTTCCCTCCGTCTAAGACTGCTCAAATCCGTACTAAAATAACAAACTTTAGTCAAAACAGAAATGAGTCACTCTATGACGCTTGGGAGATATAAGGAACTCTTGAGGATATGCCCATACCACGGGCTTGAGAAGTGGTTGATAGTGCACACCTTCTACAATGGTCTCACATTCAGAACAAGGGAGGCCATTGATGCCGCCGCTGGAGGAGCACTTATGAATATGGCAGTGGATGAGGCTTATGATTTGATCGAGAACATAGCCTAAAACCACTACCAATGGTCAAATGAAAGGGAGCAACAACAAGGAACTCTAGGTAAGTAAAATGTAGATACTGTTACTCGCTATTCTTCTAAAGTTGACTTAATTCTTAAGAAATTAGAAAATATCAATGTAAATCCCGTGGCTAATGTTAACATCATTTGTGAGTTATGTGGGTCTGTTAGTACCCAACTTGAAAATGAGTTATTAGGCATTCTAGAACTCACAGGGACCTCCCAGGTATTTACGAGCTGCGCAGGACTTATCCAGGATTTCCCGAAAAACCCAGATAAGAAGATATCAACGACTGATCGGATGAGGGATCGAAGATAGGATTATCTGATCATCCTCCAGAATCCATATAGACAAACCTCAAAAATTGTGCCAATCTACTGGACCGGCCGGGTGGCCACTCCTCCCATGTCAAGTTTTCTTATAAATAGCTGACCTCAGTTCATTATTTCGATACACAATTCATTCTACGAGTTCCACAGCCAAAACTGACGAGGAAACTCTTAGTTTAAGCTTTTTCGGCATCCTCGAAGCCTCTTCGAATCTTCAAGAACCTTCAATCATAGTTCTTGCCGATCAAGGTAAGTCTTCTTACTTTTCTTACTATGCTGTTGTTTTGTTCTTAGGCTAGATCTATATTATGCATGTTTTACATTATGTTTATGCTTCCATATTCATATGTTCTTCATGCGTTCATCATGTTCTTAGTCTAGATTCATAATATATGCCATATTTAGGGTAGCGATCTTCATGTTTATGTGTTTATTCATATGTATTCATGATGTTCTTGTTATTATGCTAGATCTAAATCTTATACATTCATAATATGCTAGGTCTAGGATTGTAATCCCTATTTATGTGCACATGCCATAGCCTATGATGATCCTAGGGTTTCATCAAACCCTAATACGATCTGGGAGCTACTTCTAACCCTAACGTTCCCCCTATATATGTGTAGATACCCCGGGGGAGCCGCGGCTTGGCTAGAGCGCGCGGGTCACCCTAGGATGTCCACTTGGTTTTAAGAGTCGCCACCCACGTTTTTTAGGAACGTAAGAAAACCTAAAGAAAGCCAATTTTTGTACGAAAACCAGAGATTCGGGAGAGAAGGGTTCGGGGGTTAGGTTACGAAATGGGAAGTACTTAAACACCCATTTTGCCCGAGCAAAGTCGGTCTTGTTTGTTCATAATTCACTTTAAAGATAAATGTGTTCTTCCTATTTGAATAGTGATAAAAAAAGGGTTTTATTGTTTAAAATGTAGGGAGATAACTCCTAGGCCAATTCAATGTAATGAAAGGGCCATTGGTGTCATGTCCCAAATGGTTTTGGGGTGATTGCACATTTGATTGAAGAAGAAGAAGAATTAGAAGAAGAAGAAGAAGAAGAAGAAGAAGAAGAATAAAGTCAAGACATTTTACCTATAATATCCTTCAAAGAGAACCTCTTGAAAAGTTTTGAAGAAGAGGTTGAATACTTGGAGAGAATATCTTTAGTAAATTGCCTAGAGTAAGGTTCAAGGTGGGAAATTCTTAAGGTGCCAGAGGTCAAAATAGGGTCTAAAAGTCCTCCCTCCAATGATGGATTGGAGGGGTTTTTATAGTTGAAAGAGGGGAGTTTTTGGAACCAAACGGAGTCTCCAAGAAATCTTTCCCGGGCAAAATCATGTATAATGAGCAAGGGACAGATTCTTGGGCAGAATCTGTAACTGACGCACCCCAGAAGCGCGCGTATCCCACCTAGGCGGCGGAAGGCACCCGCGTCTGTCCTCAAGGGGCGGAGGCGCGCGACTATGAAAGGCAAAATCTGACAGACTGGACTAGAAAGTTAGAACTGTTATTCAGTTTAGTCCCTGGACTTAACGGAGCCCGTCTGGAACTTAACCAAAGTAACAGAAACTAATTGAAAATACTTAAAAGAGGGAGAAACACAAAATCAAGTGTGTAATCGGGGTGAGCGGTCCAAGGTGGGGTGTCTACAGAGCCCTTCGGTGGCGTGGATTGCGAAGCAAACGCGCCGACGTAAGACAGACATCCGCCTAGGACATCACCAAGAAAAAAGAAAAGACTCGATAAAAGCAAAAATTTGAAATTGCGAGGGATGGAGGTGCGCTCCCTGTGTGAGCGGCTTTGGTTGATAATAAAAGGTTCGGTGGTATGAAGCGTCCCACTGTGGCCGACAGCGGGACCTGTCTGGCTGATAGCGAGATCCGTTTGTTGGAAGCGGGACCTGTTTGCTGATAGCGAGATCCGTTTGCTGGAAGCGGGATCCGTTTGCTAGTGGAAAGATCTGTCTACTGGAATGCTGGACCCGGAGGACCATTTGCTGGAAGCGGGATCCGTTTGCTGGTGGCGAGATCCGTTTGCTGGAATGCGGGACCCAAATGACCGTTTGCTGAAGTGCGGGACCCGGAGGACCGTTTGCTGAAGTGCGGGACCCGGAGGACCGTTTGCTTGGATGGATGTAGATTTTGCTTAATGAGGAGGTGGTGATTTTTGTGGCTCACCCAGGACCAAGTTGTTGCCGTGAGTCGCACTATTTGACTTTAACTTTCGATGGGGTGCGGGCACAGTTGACTGCGGAGTGCTTTCTGCTGGGGATGAATCGTAAAAACTAATTTTTTGAGAATTAATGGTGTCCGTTACAGACTTTATTCAGCTTGTGGAGGTGGAGCTGAAACTCAGATGAGCATGGATGAGACACATTGATTCCCGTGTGGGAATTAGTGTTTGAACTTGTCAGATTGCAGAAGGCGCGTGCGTCTGGTGTTTGATACGGGAAGCACGCGCATCTAAATGGCATGGCGGGGGGCGCGCGCCTTGCGCATAAGTTCAGCATATATAAACAGGCGGTTCACTTTTCCGGCAAGTTTTCAAAATTTCAAAGAACCCTCCAAATTCTGAACCAAGTTTTCGCGGAGAAATCACCCCAAAATACTTTCTTGTTGTTCTAGGAGCAATTCTATCCTAGAAATGATGTCGGATCGTCAAGAATCTCCTCCATTCGAGATGCCACAGGGCGAGGAGCCCGAGGTTGGAATTGAGGCGATGGACCCGAGTTTGCTCACGTACCAGCCGCATACCCATATCTCCCACTTTGTCACAGCGGGATTGGTGAGAATCTTTCATTCTCTTTGTGATTTTCGCACTTTGGGGCTGCTCTGTTTTACCCGTATTTTTCACTGCAACTTCTTTTGTTGGTCGTCGATGTTTGTTATTGTTGTTGATTTATTGCAAGAAACATGTTCGGATACCCATTTTCATTCCCACACACTTGCATGCATGTTGAAATTTTTGTTTTGGGTTTGTCCGTTTTCTAGCCGTTATGCTGACGAAATTTTCGTTGTTTCTTGTGTCTTTTCAGGAGTGGAGCCGCCTATCGGAGATTCGAGGCGGAGCTCATGGTCCGGTTACCATTTGGAGCAAGTTGCCTGAGAATGTCAGGGCTCGAGTTCAGGCCACCCACTTCGGCCTTTTTATTACCAGTCTGCCAGCATTGAAGAATGATCCAGATGTTATTCAGGCTCTGAGAGAGAGATGGTTGGACACCACCCATACTTTTCATCTACCCACGGGAGAGGTCATGATGACGCCCACTGACTTCACAGCATTGACTGGGCTGCCGTTTGCGGGGGAGCCTGTCCCTTGTGTTTTGAGAGGGACCCTTCGGACTGCTGATGAGTTGTTGGCCTTGGTTGACTGTGGCTTCCCGGTGAAGAATTACCGGGTCACTTGGGGGAGCATCCGTCGATACTTTAGCATTCTTGTAGCTGAGCCTTTGGGTGTTACTGCTGAGCAGGTCGATGCTGTGGCCCATTGCTTTATATGGTACCTGCTATCCCATACTCTGTTTGCCAGTGGAGGGTCCTCGGCCTCCTTGGCTCTGCTTGACTTGTTAGTAGATTTGGACCAGGCTGGCCAGTATAACTGGGGCGCAGCGGGCTTAGCTGCTTGTTATCACAGCATGGATCTGACCAGCCGTTCAACCACTAGCTCGGTCACGGTCTTCAGTTTGTTGTGGGAGGTATACGGCTTCCCTTTTCTTTTCAGCTTTCTTGTCATTGCCCCACTGTATCTTTGAACTGTCATTAATTCTGTTCTTGCCTCTGTTTTGCAGCTATGGGCCTTCGCTATCTTGGAGCTGAGGGACTTCAAGATCAACAGGGAGGGCCAGCCCCAGTATCCAGACTGTGTGAGGTGGTTGTATAGGGAGAGGAACGTGCGGACTGGTACTGCTCCCATAGCCTGCTTTCGGCTCGACGCCACTAGGATGCTTTGAGGCCAGAGGCTGTCGCCTCCTCTTTGTTCCCGTGGAGAGCTATTTATGCTTTTATTGAGCACACTATGATTCCCACCCGCTCGAGGCTTCTGATGAGCTCAGTGGAGTGTATGGCGATGCATCTTGGAGAGAGAGTGTTCTGGCAGCATGGTAGCCAGGTGACGGACTTCCACCACCCTCCAAGGCCAGCGGTTCCTGATGTTCCTCCCTTTTGTCCTCGTAACTGGAGGACTCTTTCAGAGGCAGACCGGACAGTCTACATTACGGGAGTTGATGCTACTCCTTTCATTCATCTAGAGCAGGATTATAGGTTATTCAGGGAGCATAACCTCCAGCAGGGTTTCATGTTTACTGATCCAAGGGAGACACATGCTGCTCCACAGACTTTGGCTCGATTCTATCCCACCGGTGCTGGATATTGCTTTGATCCACCTCTGCCTCATTCATACTATACTTATTCAAACTTTGGAGTTTTCGAGGAGCAGAGGGAGATTGTTCCTGAGGACATGTCGCTGGAGAGAGAGCCTCCTGTTCAGGCTGCTGTGGTATACTTTTATGACTGTCTTTGCATTTCTCAGTTCCAGTCTTGCTTTTTGGTTCCTTGTATTGATGCAATTCTCTCTTCTGTCCTCCGTTGTAACAGGTACCTGTAGCTGCTTATAGGCACTTGGGCAGACAGAACAAAGGGATGAGGAGGAGACTCCGTCAGCTGGAGGAGTGTTGGTAGTGGTGCCCTAAGCACGTTTAATAAACGTTGTAATTGTTATCATTTATTTCATATCAATAAAGAGATGTTTTGATTATTATTATTGTTCATGTTTACTTATAATAATCTCCGTCCCTAGTACTTGTTAAGCACTAGTATAAAGGCTAAATGATCATGGGATGATCATGTTAGATTTATGGGTACTTGTTTGGAACAAGGTACTGGACATGACCCGCTTTATGAGATTTATGTCATGGTCTATGTCATACATATATCTCATATTAGTTATGTCATTTGAATCCTTAGACATGAACTTATTATAGTCTTCCACTTGATGAACATTATGTTTGACATATTCAAACGCTACTTTTAACAGAGTAGTTATAAAGGGTATGATTGGCATAATCGGATTCACGTAGGGAAGAATAATAAGCTAAATGGATTTGTCCCTCCTCGAAGAGATGTCAAGCTTGGGCCACTCGTAGGAATGATGTTGATGAAATGTTCGGTCGGACTCAAATGAATTGATTGGATCAATGTCATTTGGATTATCAACATATTCGGAATCGAGAAAGTATTGAACAAAACAAGTCGACTGTTTGACCATGACTTGTGTTCAATGACACCGTGGACAAAGGGATTGTGACATATTCTAAAGGAATGCGAACTTGTATCTAGTTATACTAATTGGGTAGGTATGACGGTTTGCTAGAACCTAATCATATCTTATGGTTTCATGTTTGAACCCATTGCCAACTTAGTATAATCCTAGAGGGTCACACACAATAGAACGAATCTTTAAAAGGACTATATTGGAATTTGGAAATTCTGGACATTCTGGAAAGTGGGCGACCGCACAGTATGGACTGGGCGGCCGCACACTTATCTCAGTTTTGTACCAGTTTTGCTTCAGATAGTTGTGCGACCGCACAAAGGCTTTTGGGCGGCCGCACAGTACTGTCGGGTGGCAGATTCCTAATTTGATTAGGAAACGAATTTTGGACGGATTTTGACACAAGTTTCCTATTTGGAATAGGTCATACTTATGTATAAAAGACTAAATTCGGCCAGCACTCAAAACTAATGATTTTGTGAGTCTCAAAGAGTTTGAGAGAGGGTTTATTTTGTTCCAAGACATTCTTGGTTGAGGAACAAAATAATACACAAAATAAATTCCATATAGTTCTTTTGATTGTGAAAAAGTGTTTCACAATTTGGTCTAGCAACCAAGATCAAAGAAGCTCCTTTGATATTCGTTCGAAGTGTGGATACCGCTAGAGGGTGAAAATCATCATCTTCAAAGTTCGTGTTCAAGCTTTGTGATCGTGATCAAGTCTTCAAACCTCCACCAAAGACCAAGAGAATTTGATAGCCATCAAGGGTTAGTTTATTCCTTTATTCTTATGTTGTATTTGATTTAATCATATGAACGGTTCCATGGCTTTGGGTTTCAAAATTTTAAATGCTAATTTCCGCTGCGCATGTTTGATCGAAACCCAACAGTGGTATCAGAGCCCCGTTCATGTTGATTATTTCAATACCTAGATCATGTTATGTGTATATAAATTGTTTATGTGCCTTGCATGATTTGAATATTGGAATACATGTTGTTTATGTGTTATGTGATTTTATGTGGTTTATTGTCTTGCAACTTTAATCGCACGATTCAATCGCAATAAATAAATTATGGTGGATTCAGAATTGTTGGTTATTAATTTTTGATTGGATAAAAGTTTTAATAATCGGGGAAAAACAATTTTGAGACAAAATTTTCGAACTTAAAATACTGCACATTCTGATTGAACCGGGCGACCGCACGGAAGATACTGGGCGACCGCACGGTTTTTTGGGCGACCGCACAGGTCTTTTTGGGCGGCCGCACGCCAAGATCAGAATGTCTGATTTGCTAAAAAAATCAGAATTTGGAATTTTCGAGAGGTTCAACAAAACCAGTAACAGAACCAATCCAGACCTGCTGATCTGGAATGGGTTTTGGGTAGTTGGTTTGTGTGTGGATCTTGGGGTTTGATTTTCCTATTTTTTTGTCTTGTGATTCTAAGATTGGTTCAAGGTTTGGATGGCTAATCTGCGTTCATCGAGATTGTGTTTCCCAAACTTGATCGCAATCAAAGTTTCAAAGATGAAACGAAGTTAGAATTATGAAGAGTTCATAATTGCTAAAATTGAGAAACAAAGTTCTTGATTCAAAGTTAGGAGATCCATGTGGAATTGTGAATGCAATTGGCCTACGTTCATCGAGACCATCTATTGCTTAGTTTCGGCCACATGGACTACTTTCTTGGTTTCTTGAATTAGTGCGGGATTGTGGTTGCCTAATGGCTTAGTTCGACCGCGCTTCTTGTTGTCTTGATTTGGAGATAATAACCAAAGTTGAAATAGTCTCATCCTCATAATTATAGAGAAACTAATGACACATAAATATCATGCTTAAATTAATGAAGATTAATTTATTGTCTAAACTTGATGTGTAACATGTTAATATTATGTGCTCATAAATGTGTTATATGCTATATGTGATGAACCTTCAAAGAAAGTTTTAAGTCTTTTATTGCCATGCCATGATTAAAACACTTGTTAGTACATGAGTGATTTTAATGTAGATTCGCCCTAGCGAGATGCATTAAATTTGTTTATGTATGAGCAAGATAGATAGTGTGGGCACGCCCTAGCGGGACACATTAACTATACGTTTAAAATGGTTAGACTTAATTGGGCGTCAAAACAGTTTTGGGCCTAGGCAAAGATGAGGTTTAACATGCTTTTTGAAATTGGATTTCTTAAAGAATCTCATAAAAGGAACTAAGAGTCATATGAGATATGATTGACAAGAGTTGTCTACCTAATTAATTTGATTTTGTGTAATCCGCCTTAGCGGACTTGAAATTAAATTAAAGTTGGATCTTAACCCATTTAAATTATATTATACATTGGATGTATATGAAGGTTATATAATTTAGTGGGAGTATTTTGTTTGAAAAATACATTGTTAATCTCTTTAATGAAAATCGGTACTTATTAAATTTTGGAAATTTTGCATATTTGTAGATAATGACTAATAACACTCAATCAATGTCGTTGCGATCGATCCTTGAGAAGGATAAGCTCGAAGAGAATGGTACAAACTTTATGGATTGGATCCGTAGCATAAGAATCGTTCTTAGGCAAGAAGATAAGTTGTACATTCTCGATGGGACTCTCCCCGCTGAACCACCGCCTACTGCCCCTAGGGTAGAAAGAGACAATTATAAGAAACATCGTAATGATTCTAGAGATGTAAGTTGTCTCATGCTTGCTGCTATGTGTTCAAAACTCCAACAAAGTTTGGAACATTTGGAAGTCTATGAGATAGGCGTGGAGTTGAGAACCATGTTTCAAGAGCAAGCTAGGCAAGAGAGGTACAAGACCATTGTTGCATTCACTACTAGTAAAATGAATGAAGGGCAACAAGTGAGTCCTCACTTTCTTAAAATGAAAGGTTATGTAGAGCACCTTGAGAAACTTGGCTATCCAATCCCATTGGAGCTAGCCACGGATCTCATTCTTAATTCATTGCCTAAAAGTTATAATCAGTTTGTAATGAATTATAACATGCATGGAATGGATAAGAATCTCTCTGAGTTGCATGGGATGCTCAAAACTGCAGAGATGAAAATTGTGGAGAAAGGTTCTCCCGTGCTCTTGGTTCATGATGGGAAGAAGCCTGGTGCCAAAGGCAAGGGTAAGGCAAAAGTTGTCAAACCCAAGATAAGCAAGGCAAAGGTTGCCAAGGCTTCTGAGGCAAAACCCGATACACAAAAGGATGCAATTTGTTTCCATTGTCAAGAAATTGGTCATTGGAAACGTAATTGCAAGGCTTTCTTGGAAGAGCAAAAGAAGAAGAAGAGCAGCAAGGCTGCGTCGACTTCAGGTATCTATATGATAGATATTCTCCTTTCTACCACTGATTCTTGGGTATTGGATACCGGATGTGGTTCTCACATTTGTCTAAATGTGCAGGGACTAAAGAATAGGAGACTGCTTAAAGAAGGTGAAGTAGATCTACGCGTGGGGAATGGAGCAAGAGTTGCTGCATTAGCCGTAGGGACTTATGAAGTCACTTTACCTTCCGGATTAATTCTTGTTTTGAACAATAGTTATTATGTTCCGGATTTAAGCAGAAATATTATTTCAATTTCTTGTTTGGATAATGAAGGTTTTAAGTTTCTTATTGAGAATAAGAAATTTTCTATTTATTTAAATGATGTGCTTTATGGTATTGCTAATTCATTTAATGGCCTTTATATCTTGGATGTCAAGAATGAAAATAATGTCTATCATGTAAATAAGAAATCTAAACCTAATGATATAAATCATACTTATTTGTGGCATTGCCGTCTTGGTCATATTAATGAGAAGCGTATCTCAAAACTCTATGGGGACGGACTTTTGGGTTCATGTGACTTAGAGTCATATGATACTTGTGAGTCGTGTCTTCTTGGAAAAATGACTAAGACACCTTTTACCAAGTTGGGTGAAAGGGCAAGCGACTTATTGGGGTTGATACATTCCAATGTATGCGGACCATTAAGTAGCAATGCTAGGGGAGGATTTCAATACTTCATAACCTCCACTGATGATTATAGTAGATTTGGGTATGTTTACCTAATGAAACATAAAAGTGAAGCATTTGAGATAGTTAGAATATTTCAAAATGAAGTAGAAAAACAACTTGGCAAAAGTATAAAGGCACTTCGATCAGATCGTGGTGGTGAATACTTGAGTCAAGAATTTGATGATCATCTAAAGAATTGTGGAATAGTTTCACAATTGACTCCACCTGGAACACCACAATGGAATGGTGTGTCTGAGAGGAGAAATCGGACTTTGTTAGACATGGTTCGATCAATGATGAGTCAAGTTGATCTTCCAATATCCTTTTGGGGTTACGCTCTAGAAACCGCTGCTTTCACACTAAATCAAGTTCCAACTAAATCGGTTCAAAAGACTCCATATGAGATGTGAAGTGGAAAGAAACCTAGTTTATCTTTCATGAGGATTTGGGGTTGCGAAGTTTATGTCAAGAGACTTATCTCTGACAAACTAGCACACAAATCTGATAAATGTATTTTCGTGGGATATCCTAAGGAAACTAAAGGATATTACTTTTACAACCGAGAGGACAACAAAGTGTTTGTTGCCCGAACTGGTGTCTTTCTAGAGAAAGAGTTTCTCTCCAAAGAAATCAGTGGGAGTAAAATAAATCTTGAAGAAATTCGAGACCCAGAAAATAACATTGAACCAATGATGGAACAAGAACAAGAACCACAAGGAGTTGTGGAACCTGTTCAAAATACACTAGCATCTCGCAAATCTAGTAGGTTACGATCCGAGCCCGAGAGATATGGATTTCTCGTAACGGATAGTAATGAGGTAGAAATCATTGAGAATGATGAACCGTCAACCTACCAAGAGGCGATGTCCTCTCCTGATTCGGACAAGTGGCTTGGAGCCATGGAATCCTAATTGCAATCCATGCAAGACAATCAAGTTTGGAATTTGATTGATGCGCCCGAAGGTGTAAAAACCATAGGATGCAAATGGGTCTTCAAGAAGAAGACTGACATGGATGGGAAGGTGCATACTTACAAAGCTAGGCTTGTAGCGAAGGGTTATAGGCAAGTTCATGGTATTGACTATGATGAGACCTTTTCACCCGTAGCAATGATCAAGTCTATAAGAATTTTGCTTGCCATTGCCGCATATCATGACTATGAAATATGGCAGATGGACGTCAAAACCGCTTTCCTAAATGGAAAACTCCAAGAGGATGTGTATATGACACAACCAGAAGGTTTTGAACAAGATTCTAAGGTATGCAAATTGCAAAGATCCATCTATGGATTGAAGCAAGCTTCAAGGAGTTGGAATCTCCGTTTTGATGAATCGGTCAAAGAGTTTGGTTTCATCAAGAACGAAGATGAGCCTTGTGTATACAAGAAGATTAGTGGGAGCATAGTGCTATTCCTTATTTTATACGTGGATGACATATTGCTCATTGGAAACGACATTCCTACACTTCAGTCTGTGAAGACTTGGTTAGGAAAGTGCTTCGCAATGAAAGATATGGGTGAAGCCGCATATATTCTTGGCATTAAGATCTATAGAGATAGATCAAGGAGGCTACTTGGTTTAAGCCAAAGTACATACATTGACAAGGTCATTAGAAGATTCCGTATGGAAAATTCTAAGAGAGGCACCTTTCCCGTGTTACATGGAGTTTCTCTAAGCAAGACTCAATGTCCTAAGAAAAAAGATGAGCGTGAGAAAATGAATGATGTTCCATATGCTTCGGCAATTGGGTCCATCATGTATGCCATGATTTGTACTAGGCCGGATGTGTCTTATGCTTTGAGCATGACAAGTAGATACCAATCCGACCCTGGCGAAAATCACTGGATAGCTGTAAAAGCGATTCTTAAGTACTTGAGAAGAACTAAAGACTCGTTTTTGGTCTATGGAGGAATGGAAGATGATCTCGTTGTAAATGCTTACACGGATGCAAGCTTCCAAACCGACAAAGATGATAGCCGATCGCAATCGGGTTTTGTGTTTATGTTAAATGGTGGAGCTGTAAGCTGGAAGAGTTCCAAGCAAAGTACAACCGCTGATTCTACAACAGAAGCTGAGTATATTGCTGCATCGGATGCTGCAAAGGAAGCTGTTTGGATTAAGAAGTTCATAACTGAACTTGAAGTGGTTCCTAGTATTGCTAATCCAATAGACCTTTATTGTGATAATAATGGTGCTATTGCTCAAGCAAAGGAACCAAGAGCACATCAAAAATCCAAACACATACTTAGGCGTTTTCATATCATTCGAGCGATCGTTGATAGGGGAGACGTAAATATATGCAGAGTACCTACTGATAACAATGTTGCGGACCCGCTAACAAAGGGACTTCCACAAGCTAAACATGATGGTCATGTTAGGTCCATGGGTATTAGATACATGGGAGATTGGGCCTAGGGCAAGTGGGAGATTGTTGGTAGTGGTGCCCTAAGCACGTTTAATAAACGTTGTAATTGTTATCATTTATTTCATATCAATAAAGAGATGTTTTGATTATTATTATTGTTCATGTTTACTTATAATAATCTCTGTCCCTAGTACTTGTTAAGCACTAGTATAAAGGCTAAATGATCATGGGATGATCATGTTAGATTTATGGGTACTTGTTTGGAACAAGGTACTGGACATGACCCGCTTTATGAGATTTATGTCATGGTCTATGTCATACATATATCTCATATTAGTTATGTCATTTGAATCCTTAGACATGAAGTTATTATAGTCTTCCACTTGATGAACATTATGTTTGACATATTCAAACGCTACTTTTAACAGAGTAGTTATAAAGGGTATGATTGGCATAATCGGATTCACGTAGGGAAGAATAATAAGCTAAATGGATTTGTCCCTCCTCGGAGAGATGTCAAGCTTGGGCCACTCGTAGGAATGATGTTGATGAAATGTTCGGCCGGACTCAAATGAATTGATTGGATCAATGTCATTTGGATTATCAACATATTCGGAATCGAGAAAGTATTGAACAAAACAAGTCGACTGTTTGACCATGACTTGTGTTCAATGACATCGTGGACAAAGGGATTGTGACATATTCTAAAGGAATGCGAACTTGTATCTAGTTATACTAATTGGGTAGGTATGACGGTTTGCTAGAACCTAATCATATCTTATGGTTTCATGTTTGAACCCATTGCCAACTTAGTATAATCCTAGAGGGTCACACACAATAGAACGAATCTTTAAAAGGACTATATTGGAATTTTGGAAATTCTGGACATTCTGGAAAGTGGGCGACCGCACAGTATGGATTGGGCGGCCGCACACTTATCTCAGTTTTGTACCAGTTTTGCTTCAGATAGTTGTGCGACCGCACAAAGGCTTTTGGGCGGCCGCACAGTACTGTCGGGTGGCAGATTCCTAATTTGATTAGGAAACGAATTTTGGACGGATTTTGACACAAGTTTCCTATTTGGAATAGGTCATACTTATGTATAAAAGACTAAATTCGGCCAGCACTCAAAACTAATGATTTTGTGAGTCTCAAAGAGTTTGAGAGAGAGTTTATTTTGTTCCAAGACATTCTTGGTTGAGGAACAAAATAATACACAAAATAAATTCCATATAGTTCTTTTGATTGTGAAAAAGTGTTTCACAATTTGGTCTAGCAACCAAGATCAAAGAAGCTCCTTTGATATTCGTTCGAAGTGTGGATACCGCTAGAGGGTGAAAATCATCATCTTCAAAGTTCGTGTTCAAGCTTTGTGATCGTGATCAAGTCTTCAAACCTCCGCCAAAGACCAAGAGAATTTGATAGCCATCAAGGGTTAGTTTATTCCTTTATTCTTATGTTGTATTTGATTTAATCATATGAACGGTTCCATGGCTTTGGGTTTCAAAATTTTAAATGCTAATTTCCGCTGCGCATGTTTGATCGAAACCCAACAAGGAGAGGGTGCTAGGGCTGTGCAGGGACCTCGCTGCTATGACTAGAGATGCTGCTGGTGCTGTCTCTGGTGCTGCGAAAGGAGCTGCCCGAGGTGCTCGGGGTATGGGACGAGGCTGTAGGGATGCTGCACTAGATATTGATGAGGCTTCCTCTTCGGCAAGGCAGTCACTGAGTAGGAGTCTGAGCCGAGGAGGTAGCCAGAGTAGGGGCGGTGCCATTTCGTCAGGGAGAGCTGCCAAGAGGACCCAGCATGATGTTGTGGTGGAGACATCTGTGGAGGAAGAATCTGCTGATGATGATGATGATGATGACGACGACGAGACTGAGAGCGGCAGTGAGGGTGGGCACGGTGCTGCCGATGATAATTCTGAGTAGCCTTCTGGGGAGGATGAGAGACTGAAAACACTTTTTATTTACCTGTAATAAACATTTAGCATGTATTTACAATCCTAGCTATTTACTACGATTTTTTTAAAGTTATCTATCTAGACTCGGTCCTAAGTGCCGACTCTTTACAAATAAATGTGTGCCCAAATGTGTTCACTATTGTTGCTTGAACTCCTTTTCTGTCCTGGGATCTGGTTTCTTGCAGGTTGAAGGCGTTTGAACGCGCCTGCGCTTCCTTCTTGAACTGACAAGGGTATGTTCTATTTCTGTCTGCTGTCAAATGCGCGCGCGCCTGGATTTGGTCTCAAGAGGTGCACGCGGCTGGCGTTGCTTGTCAGAGCCGCGCGCTTCTGGCTTGCTGAATTCCAGCCCCTTTTTTTTCTGAGCAGGGCATTCCAACAGCTATAAATTTAAACCATTTTCGATCAGAATTGTCACACAGCAATATTCTGCATCTTTTCCTTTACTCTATACCTCAAAATTCTTGTAGCGATGGCCCCGATGACCTTTACTTTTGAAGTCAAAGTTTCCGTCCCCAAAGGAGATAAGTCCGGCCCCATTTCCCCGATTGTGAAGGCACGTCCCAGTATCTTTGACCGTTTGGGAAGGCCAAATGAGAGTGTTGTTGCCGTTGATACCGTGAAGCCGGTGGTCCACGTGAGGGATTATAGGCCCCGTTTCTTGCCTAAGAAGAAGAAGGGTGAGGGAAATTCTTCTCATGTGTGGAAGCGTCCCATAGTTTTTCCTGCTAAGGTTCCGCTTGACAAAGGTAAAGGGAAGGCCGTTGATGAAGCTCTGTCCCGTCCTAGTGTCTTCTCTCGTCTTGGTGGTCTCGAGAATGCTCCGTCCCCATCCAAGAAGACTAAAGGCCGTCCCCAAAAGCAATGGGTCCCCAAACCGAAGAAAGATTAGATATTTCTTTGTACCCATGAGATTGCAATTAGACCACTTTGTACCCATGAGATTCCAAGAAGACTAAATCCGTTGTAATGGCTTGAATGATTTGAGATTTGAATAAAATTGCATTTTGTTAATTTGAGATGATTTGGGTATTTTTTTATGTTTTAGACCGCACCCGAAGGTTGCCTATGTTCCTCCAGTGTAGAGGCTCAGGTCTCCGTAGTTCAAACAAACGGAGACCATTTTTTTTTGTGTGTGCACCCTGTTTTTTGCCTAGACCGCCCTTTCGGGTTTTTAATCTAGCGGGCTTCTTTTTTTGCACGTGCTCAAATTTTTGCTTAGGCCGCCCTAGCGGGTTTTCAACCTAGCGAGCCCCCTTTTTTTTTGATGGTCTTCATTTATTAAGCATAGAATCTCTTCAACTTGTCGAGGTTGACTTCTTTTGGCAGCTGGTCTCCGTCTAAATCCGCGAGTCGGACTGCACCGCCGCTTAGTATCTTCTTGACCACGTACGGACCGATCTATCGGGGTCCCCATTTTCCAAGGGGGTTCATGGAATTAGGAGGGTGTTGTCTTAGGACCAAATCTCCCACATTGATGTTTTGAGGCTTCACCTTTTTGTTGAAAGCCCTTGCCATTCTTTGTTGATAGGCTCTCGTACGTTCGAGTGCCCTTAGCCTTTACTCGTCGAGTAGAGCTAGCTGTTCATATCGACTTTGCATCCAATCAATTTCATTGACTTGGTTCTCGAGGACGACCCGTAGGGATGGGACTTCGAGCTCTATTGGGAGTACAGCTTCGGAACCATACGCCAATGCATAAGGAGTTTCTCCAGTTGCTGTTCGTATAGACGTGTGTAAGTACCCCAATCTGAAATGACCAAATTAGAGGAATTCTTGGCACCATTCAGGGACAAACTGATAGGCCAGGACCTCACTAGGATAAATTTGGAACACAAGGACCTTTCTGGAATAAAGAAATTGGAAAAATCCAGAAGGCACAATCCTTAGCCGTACAGCTACTTTGGGAGGTCACAACCCCTATAAATTGAACCCCTTGCTGATCATTCCATGGGGGAGAAACTATTATTGTCAGTGTTACTCTGCTAAAATTGGCCTAACTAAACATAGGTGAAGCCACCTTCTCCCCCACCCTTCTCTTCATCTTATCTCTTTTGTTTGTTCAGATTATTGTTGTTCATCTCCTAATTCTTGCAAGTCTTGTCCATTCAAGCAACTTAATTTCATTGCAAGTCTTGTCCTTCAAGCATTTTAATCTTAATCTTATTGCAAGTCTTGTCCTTCAAGCACTATATATATATATCTATATATATATATTATTATACATTATGGTCCAAACCATGGATGATTCAAGGTGCCCTTCACACTTTGTGTGAAAGTGGTTCGAACCTAAGGATGATCATGGTTTGTTGAATTTCTCACTTATAACAAATTAATGATCTATTTTAATGAAAAAAGGCACATGTTTTGGTTGATTATGTTGTTCATTGGTAGCAAGGATGGTCATTTGGATGATAAAGTTTCAATCTTTATCATCCAATCATTGATCTAGCTTCATAAAGATCAAATCTTTATGTCAAATAATGTTGTCCCAAGGTTGTATTTGGCTTAAGGATCCACTCTAGTGGTGAAAGTCCAAATCTTTATGTTGATTTTGTTTTGATTTGGCAACGATAATCATGTGGGATGATAAAACCTTAGTGTTTATCATCTTACCCTTTTGATTTAGCTTTGAAATCCCATTTTGGGTCATAAAGATTGAATCTTTATGCAATAATTTGGTCCCTAAGAGGTTAATAATGTATAAAAATGTCATCTTGATGATAAAGTTTCCATCTTTAATCATCAAATGGTCATTTTGTCTCATTTGGCCATGTTCATCACCTTTGTTTGATTTTCTCCAATGATTGCTTTGATCACACCTAAATACTCGTTTTGGGGTTCAATTGATGATCATTAGGCATAGGAATGATTTTGTTTAAGTTTGTTGTGTTGAAATAAAACTGGAATCAGAACTGTTTAAGTCCAGTTTCAGCAGAATGCTCTGTTTCTACCTGGAACTGGACTGTTTCTGAACAAACTGTAAAAATCCCAAGGAAGATCATCCCATCCGTACGGATGGTTTGGGTCAGAGGGAAAATGACTTTTTTGCCCCTTGTTCTGTTGTTTCTTGTGCAAATAAAACCTTCTTTTTCAGTTAAAATTGATAAACAGTAAAAAACAGAGATTTTCCGTTAACACACACACACGCGCATGAACTTTTGTTAATTAACAAGGGAGACTCGGTTTTGACCGAGGCGGCTTGGGTGACGTAAAACTCTTCCCAAGCCGTAACCTGACCTCCGAACCTTTTGTTTCTAACCTTTTTCATTTTGTTGGGTTTAAAATTAACAAAGTGTGGCGACTCCGTTAAATTGTGCCATTGTGTTTGGAACCATCCCGGACTTGGACACGTGTTGACCTTGTCGCGGGGCGGGGATCCTTACAGTGGCGACTCCGCTGGGGAAAAGTTTGTTTCCGGACTTCTTTCTAGAAGATCCGGGGGCATTCTTGTGTGGGTCAAACTCCCGCCCCCGTTAGTTGACCTTGTGCATGATTTTGTGTGTTTCATGTTTCTGTTTGAACTTTTTTGGGTGGATCTGTTCTGGAAATGCAATAAACTGGGGCTTGGTGATCAGAAGTTGGAAAAACTAAAAAAAAATTCAACCCTCTTGTCTTAGCCGTACGGCTACTTTAGGTAGGGGTCAGAATGTTGCAATTTAACCATTTTGTGCAGGAAGCAACACTATGAACACCCCCTTTGCTTCTGCTTGTCCAGGTTCCAAATTAACAGTCTTATTTGTGCACATTACCTCCTTTTCTTTGGCCAAAACTTGGTTCTTAAAGCTTGGTTATGCACAATCTTTTGGGAAAATAAAATAGGTTTTCAAAGCCTCATTGTGCATAACCCTTCTTGAAAAATTTCTTTGTTTTCAAAACCCTCTTTTTGTTGTGCACAACTTGATTTGTACAAATGGCTTTCAAATGAATTGCTCTTCTTGTAAAACTGTTTGGCTTTCAAAAATTCTTGGTTGTGCACAATTGTTACATGTACAAAGTTTTGGTCCTCACTTGTTCATATTCTATGATTGATTGCTTGTATAAATTGCTTATTCCATGCTTGCCCATATTTGTTCATATCTTGCTCATGTCTTGTTCATAATATTGAAAATTTCTATTTTGACTCGAAAGGGAATATAGAATTGACTTCACACAACGCGCACTTGACCTTGCACGTTCCAAATACCCTTTAAACCCGGGATGGATGCCAGATGCAGCTCGATTGGCGCTCTTGTTCCCTTCGAGCGCGCACGGGTCCATTCCACCTCCCCTTCCGAGCCGAGTCAACCACACATGTCCGTGACACACAAATACCGTGACTTTGGTTGGTTTTTGGTTTAGTTCACGTTGCCATTGTCTTTAAGCATGTGTCCAAAGTCAATTGTGGCCAAGTTAATGCCCGGGTTACGACTCCTTGATGTAATGCAAGCGTAGCCTAACCCGCCTTTAACCCATGTGTTAATAACGACCACAATTAATAAAGTTCATGTGCTAAAGATAGGGTAACACCATGTCGTTAATCCCTAATGAACGAGTCATGTTAATCATCCTTAAGCTCATGGTCGAGGATTGAGACACCTCATTCAAAATGAGGTCATGTCGGAATATCGGTGCAGCCTTCGGAACAGTCTCGATCCCGACTGGGGCTTAATCATGATTAGGATGACCCGCACATCGGGAACCTTGCAACGCACTAGACCTTAGGATCATTTCTTTCGGTCGGTGGAAGCTGCTTGCCCTATAGGACCCTCGCCCGGGACAGTCCATCCTTGGGAGTGTGTAAGGCAGGTGAAAAACGAGGGGTCTATAGGCGTAGTGATGGCCTCCACTAATCCAGGATTTAGAGTAGTTGCGAAAAAGAAGAGGAATCTTTTCCAACCATTTAGGAATAAAAATGCGTTTTAAGTAAAGTTAAATGTATAAATAATTGCACGTGGCATGAGCTTGCTCCGTTCTTTGTTTCTTGTCTTTGACACATTCTTACGTTAATAAATGCACTTTGTTAAGCCTTTGGACGGACCCCCGTTGTCCTCCAAGACCTCCGTTATGTGATTTCGTTGAGTCTTTGGACGGATCCCCGTTGTCCTCCAAGACCTCCGTTATGTGATTTCGTTAAGTCTTTGGACGGATCCCCGTTGTCCTCCAAGACCTCCGTTATGTGATTTCGTTAAGTCTTTGGACGGACCCCCGTTGTCCTCCAAGACCTCCGTTATGTGATTCCGTTAAGTCTTTGGACAGACCCCCGTTGTCCTCTAAGACCTCCGTTATGGAATTTTGTTAAGTCTTTGGACGGACCCCCGCTGTCCTCCAAAATCTCCGTTATGTGATTTAGTTGAGTCTTTGGACGGATCCCCGTTGTCCTCCGAGACCCCGTTAAGATTCCCGTCAAGACCTTAGGCGTTGTCCCCTAGGTCCCCGTTAAGATTCCCGTCAAGACCTTAGGCGTTGTCCCCTAGGTCCCCGCTAAGATTCCCATTAAGACCTTAGGCGTTGTCCCCTAGGTCCCCGCTAAACCCCTAGGAATAGTCCCCTAGGAAGTCAAGTCTTTGAACGGATCCCCCGTTGCCATCCAAGAAGTCTGTTACAACCTTGTAAGTAGACCCCCGTTTGAATCTTGGATGGATTTAAGATCCCATTTGATCCTGTCCACTTTTTTTTACCCCATAGGTCTAAGTCTAGCGGTCATTCCCCATCAGTAGCATGAGCATTCACCAAGTGTTTACCCAAGCCTAAAGCTACCTTTGTCTTCCCCGTAGCTCAGATGAAGTGGAAAAGAGCATCATATCGCCGCCTAGTGCGTGTGGAGTTAGAAAGTTCCCCTGTCACTACAACTTCTCCGATCCGGTACCTCAGAAAGGCCGCTTTGATGGATGGTAGTTTGGGAAACAACGTTGCAGACAACCCGGATAGCCTGACAAAAGGAGAGCCGCTCCAA
This sequence comes from Campanula takesimana, assembly GCA_026119855.1. NCBI lineage: Eukaryota > Viridiplantae > Streptophyta > Magnoliopsida > Asterales > Campanulaceae > Campanula > Campanula takesimana. The sequence continues at coordinate 1,162,691 of JAOWBW010000288.1, read as the reverse complement.
ACTCTAGAAGCCTCCGGGGCTACGGAGGAAGTCATCACGAAGAGCCACAAGGAAACACAGAACCCGTTCAATGAGTCGATGAGACAAAGAGATGTCACAACAGATGGGCCCTTCACCAAAGTGACCAACCACAATGAAAGGGTGGAAGCTACCCGACCTCCGGATTGTAACCGAAGATTGCCCCCTCCATCTCACCAAAATACCGAGGCTTCCATTTCTTCGCCCAACACGCCGTCATCCACAACGAGCCTCTCACTCAAATCTTCCTCACTCCGCCTTATCCCAAATCCAACACCTCCCATGAGACACTTCCTATAAAACCCCAAACACAATCCACTCAAAAGGCCCACAAACCACTGTTCACACCGGTTACGCCCCGAGCATCATACTCACAATACCATACCCTTCGGTTTAATGCCATCAACCAAGTCACTATTTAGACCATATGTGGATACCCAACCATGCATCACTAACCGACTTCCACTGGATTTCCCGATAAGATTGCATGGTGACCCGTATCATTTCTACAATCGGAGACCTCTTGGACCACAAGCTCATTGCATGCCTCCAATGTATATTCCTGCAAGCAACCAAGGTTATGGGTATGCCTACACCCATGCACTTCCACAGAATCCTCATGTTGCACCTCAGTCGGGTACGTTGTTAGGAAAGAGAAAGCAAATGGAGTCTGAGTTTGAAAGGACACTCGATGAGCACCCCTTTGCATTGAGTAGCGGTGATTCTCATCCCCACCATGCTCTGGTCAACAATGAAAGAAAAGCCAAAGGCCGAGCCAAGCTCCATTTCACAAATTTTGAGGATTTAGGAATTCCCATAAGCAAAGTGTTTGAAGGATTGGTCAAACAAGGCCTCATGTGGCCCCTCGAAGATTTCCGGCCAAAGAATCTTGAAAAACGTCATGACAAGACCAGAAGGTGTGCCTTTCACAACTACCATGGCTATGATACCAATGATTGCACCGCCATAAAATGCATCATCTCGAAGCTAATCGAGAAGGGAAAGCTTGGAGCGACGCCCCACGCCCCCGACACAGCCAATGACCCGAGCGTCAAAAGGCTCGAATTTGTGACTTCCCCGATGGTCGATAAATGGAGTGATGTCCGCCCCAAGGAAAATGAGTCCCTGATTGATGAAGTTGTAAATCCCGAAATAGGAGAGCCTGGTTTGGAAAAGTTGACAAAATCAGTGTCCAAGTTGGTGGTTCCTAAAATCAGTAAAGCCGAAATGGCGGAAGGTGTTTGGAAAGGATCAGTGGCACAAAAAATGTCTGAAGGGCTAAATGCCAGGGTTGGGAAATGAATGGTGCCGTGGTTGCCATAACAGAGGATGAAGTTTCAAAACCCCTTCCATCAACATCCCCTTAGGAAGAGTCAAAGTACATTGCTAGGATGTGTGATAAGCCCTTAAGAAAAGAAAAGGTGTCTGTTAGGTTTTGTTGGAGTCTTGACTCCTCGGTTGATGCCATGTGGTGACCATTTTGAATCCATTGTCAGTTTTCTTAATAAGATTATTATTATTATTGCTTTGTCAAAAGTTTGCATAAAATGTATGTGAGTCTTTCACTCAAAACAAAAGTGTGTCTTAAAAAAAAAAGAGTTTTCTTAAAATAAAAGATCAAGTTTTTTCCTAAAAGGATAATCTGCTAATGAAGCATGCTTCTCGAATCATGGTTATAATTTCACCTTGAGGTTTAAAATTCTAAAGTCATTTGCAGTTTTGTCCCCCGAAAACATCGACCAAGGAGTTCACATCTGAATTGGTGTCCGAGGCAACCGTCCACGTGAGGAAGAAAAGTTGGAATACCGATTGCAAGAAAATGCCTGTGTTTTCGGAAGCCTAAAGGCGGCTACATGAGCCCGGTAGTTACAACGCCAAGCCAAATGGAGGCCTCGCGACATCTTTTCCCGATGACACGGAACCCGAGTTCCCCGTAGAAGACATGGGATATGCCGCCGACAACCCCTCCAACAATTAAGGAAGAAAATGGGTCATCGCGCTTCATGGGAACCCATACCTAAAAAAAAAAAATGAGTCTTCCAGCCTCGTAGGATCTAGACTTTCGCCAAAAGTCTGTCCCAGACTGTGTCTTTTTATTTTTACAAAGGTCCGCACTTGGACATGTATGTACAAAGTTATCTCAATAAAAGAGTCATTTTCATTCTCTTCTCTCTAGACTTGAGACATTATTTGCAATATACATTTACTCTTGAAATTGCCTTGCTTGTTATTATCAATTGATTGCTACGTCCCCAAAATGATGAATTGACTTCTAAGTATACTAATCAATGACGACTCATTAAGGACGAATGGACCAAAACACAAATGAAAAATGCTAAATGCAAACAATTAATCATGATGTGAATAAATGTTGTGATCAATTGGTATGAAGAAACCATTAATGGTAAGTCTTCCCTCATACACTTCCCCGATACACAACCCGATACACCTTTCCAACACCAATTCTTGATGCGCATCGAAGGCATCCCGAGACAGTGAAAAGGTGAGGACGTTGTTGCTCGACCACCAAGATTTGACTGTGCTCACACGTGTGCGACCAAGCATAGGGCTTCTCGGAATCTTCAAAGTCAGCCCACCAAAGTAACAGGCACGCCACCAAGGGGCTACAAAAGAGCCAATGCCCGAGAAAGCAGCTGGGGCTAATGTTTACCTCCTCCCAAAAAAAAATATAAACAAAAAAAAAGGGGGGGGGGAGAAGGGGGAAAGGAAATGAATGTATGGAAAGAAGGAAAAGAAATCCATCTCAAGGAGTTCACCGCAAAGCAAAGTGAGCAACAACGTCCTCTGAGACAACATCGAAAGAAAGCCAATTTCAGCAAAAGACGGCCTAGGGCCGAACTACGGCGACCTGAGCTCCTCAAACTGAGGGGAACGTAGGCAACCTTCGGGTCCGGTCACAGCATGAAACAAAACCATAAAACCGTGGTCCTCTCAAAATGACCAAGTTCTCGTCCCTTGGTCCCTTCAGTGACCAATTTCCCAGACAATGACCAATTCCACCTACTAAACCAATTCTCCTCCCGATCTTGCCATTGATCGAATCTTAATCTTAATTGAGCACAACATTTATACATGTTAAGGCTAATTTCTTGCTATAATCCTGACTTAATGACAAACATGGTCCATTCAAGCAATCATTTGATGATATTAACTAAGGAAAATTTTAAATGTCTCCACAAGTCTTCTTTTCTCCATCTTAGGAAAGAGCTAAACACTTGTATTCTGTTAAGAAAGGGCTTCCTCCCATTTCATGATACATTGCTCAAAGAGCTCACTAGCATAAAGGGACTCTCTCCCAAATTAAATGCCCTTGCATGTTTCCTCCAAGAAAAATACTTTAAAGTCCCCGTTCTATCGAGTCGGCTGGATCACTTATAAAAAAAAGGCACCAAAAAAGTAGCCCGCTAGGTTGAAAACCCGTAAGGGCGGCCTAGGCAAAAAACAGGGTGTGCCATAAAGGACGCGAAAGAGATGCCCACTAGGTTGAAAACCCGAAAGGGTGGCCTAGGCAAAAGAAAGGGTGCGTCATGAAAAGGGATGGGTTCTTAACCTCACCTCAAAATCTGAAAAACGACAACGGGTCCACGTCAACATCAACAGTCGAAAGACGACATCGGGGCTACCTCCACGTCAACAAGGATAGGGGGTTACCCCGACATCGACGAAAACGACGACAATGGGGCTACCTCTACGACAACGAGGACATTGGGGCTACCTCCACATCAACGGTCAGGATGACATTGGGGCTATCCCCACAACAATGACGAGCAGATTCCCTACCGTTAGTAACTTCTCAACGAATGGACAAAATCCAAAGGACCTTATGCATAACAAACCTCATGGTTAAGTTAAAATCAAAAATTTGACTAAAATTCTTTGTTAAAAGATTTGCCTTTAGGAATAAGCATTTCCAAAATTTGCCCATCTGGCGTCATTTGTCAAAAACAATTTTTCAAGCAAAATGCTTTTGAATGATTTTCCAAAATTTTGGACCTTTTCGTCCACAATGAGTCTTGAAGGTCGCACCTAGGCTCTCCCCCGGTGTCAAGAAAGAGTGTCAACCGCCCCATAGAGTAGTGTTGACCCAAGTCAAACCTTGACTCAGAATAGTCATTATAGGTTCAAGCTTTTGCCCCGGCAGTCCAAAATGACGTAAGACCATCCTTGTTAGTCAACCATCTCGTAGTTAGAGTTGACCAAACCTTTAGGATTGACCATTGAGAGTCAAATCCGTTGTTGTCCCCGGCAGTCCAAAATGACGTAAGACCATCCTTGTTAGTCAACCATCTCGTAGTTAGAGTTGACCAAACCTTTAGGATTGACCATTGAGAGTCAAATCCTTCGTTGTCCCAGGCAGTCCAAAATGACGTAAGACCATCCTTGTTAGTCAACCATCTCGTAGTTAGAGTTGACCAAACCTTTAGGATTGACCATTGAGAGTCAAATCCGTTGTTGTCCCCGGCAGTCCAAAATGACGTAAGACCATCCTTGTTAGTCAACCATCTCGTAGTTAGAGTTGACCAAACCTTTAGGATTGACCATTGAGAGTCAAATCCATCGTTGTCCTCGGCAGTCCAAAATGACGTAAGACCATCCTTGTTAGTCAACCATCTCATAGTTAGAGTTGACCAAACCTTTAGGATTGACCATTGAGAGTCAAATCCGTCGTTGTCCCCGGCAGTCCAATATGACGTAAGACCATCCTTGTTAGTCAACCATCTCGTAGTTAGAGTTGACCAAACCTTTAGGATTGACCATTGAGAGTCAAATCCGTCGTTGTCCCCGGCAGTCCAAAATGACGTAAGACCATCCTTGTTAGTCAACCATCTCGTAGTTAGAGCTGACCATGCCCGGCAGTCCTTCGTAAGTCCAAACTTGTGTGAAAATAACCGGCAGTCCAAAATGACGTAAAACCAACCTTGTTAGTCAACCATCTCGTAGTTAGAGTTGACCATGCCCCGGCAGTCCTTCATAAGTCCAGTTAAGAAGCTAAAATTTGTGTGGAAAGTCTCGGCAGTCCTTCGTAAGTCCAAACTTGTGTGAAAAGAACCGACAGTCCTTCGTAAGTCCAGCCATTTAGTCAACCCTCTCCCATAGAGTCAAGTTGACCATGCCCCGGCAGTCCTTCGTAAGTCCAGCCATTTAGTCAACCCTCTCCCATAGAGTCAAGTTGACCATGAACCGGCAGTCCTTCGTAAGTCCAGTTAAGAAGTTAAAACTTGTGTGAAAAGAACCGGCAGTCCTTCGTAAGTCCAAACTTGTGTGAAAAGAACCAGCAATACAAAATGACGTAAGACCATCCTTGTTAGTCAACCATCTCGTAGTTACTATTGACCAAACCCTTAGGATTGAGGCGCTAAGTTCCTCACCCGACCTTGAACGGTCGCCCTTAGGCTTGAGACGCTAAGTTCTCCACCCGACCTTTTACGGTCGCCTTTAGGCTTGAGACGCTAAGTTCTCCACCCGACCTCGACGGTCGCCCATAGGTTTGAGTAGCCTTAGAATCTCTCACCCCTCTTCCGAACTACGCTAGCATTGATTCCCCGCGAACGGGATACGTAGGAATCCTATACCCCCAGGTCCAACCATTGGAATCAAATCGGCCATAGCCGTCCCCCCAGTCAGATTGGGATGCTTTATTTATCGACAACCCCGATTCTCCAAAGCGACGTTGCCGAGGGGCTCTGTAAGTACCCCAATCTGAAATGACCAAATTATAGGAATTCTTGGCACCATTCAGGGACAAACTGATAGGCCAGGACCTCACTAGGATAAATTTGGAACACAAGGACCTTTCTGGAATTAAAAAATTGGAAAAATCCAGAAGGCACCATCCTTAGCCGTACGGCTACTTTGGGAGGTCACAACCCCTATAAATTGAACCCCTTGCTGATCATTCCAGGGGGGAAAATGATTATTGTCAGTGTTACTCTGCTAAAATTGCTCCAGAAAGTATTTTGAGAGTGAAAGAGAAAGGAAGATTGGCCAAACTAAACATAGGTGAAGCCACCTTCTCCCCCACCCTTCTCTTCATCTTATCTCTTTTGTTTGTTCATATTATTGTTGTTCATCTCTTAATTCTTGCAAGTCTTGTCCATTCAAGCAACTTAATTTCATTGCAAGTCTTGTCCTTCAAGCACTTTAATCTTAATCTTATTGCAAGTCTTGTCCTTCAAACACTATATATATATATATATATATATATATATATTATTATACATTATGGTCCAAACCATGGATGATTCAAGGTGCCCTTCACACTTTGTGTGAACGTGGTTCTAACCTAAGGATGATCATTGGTTGATTATGTTGTTCATTGGTAGCAAGGATGGTCATTTGGATGATAAAGTTTCAATCTTTATCATCCAAACATTGATCTAGCTTCAAAATCCCCTCTGGGGTCATAAAGATCAAATCTTTATGTCAAATAATGTTGTCCCAAGGTTGTATTTGGATTAAGGATCCACTCTAGTGGTGAAAGTCCAAATCTTTATGTTGATTTTGTTTTGATTTGGCAATGATAATCACGTGGGATGATAAAACCTTAGTGTTTATCATCTTAACCTTTTGATTTAGCTTTGAAATCCCATTTTGGGTCATAAAGATTGAATCTTTATGCAATAATTTGGTCCCTAAGAGGTTAATAATGTATAAAAATGTTATCTTGATGATAAAGTTTCCATCTTTAATCATCCAATGGTCATTTTGTCTCATTTGGCCATGTTCATCACCTTTGTGTGATTTTCTCCAATGATTGCTTTGATCACACCTAAATACTCGTTTTGGGGTTCAATTGATGATCATTAGGCATAGGAATGATTTTGTGTAAGTTTGTTGTGTTGAAATAAAACTGGAATCAGAACTGTTTAAGTCCAGTTTTAGCAGAATGCTCTGTTTCTGCCTGGAACTGGACTGTTTCTGAACAAACTGTAAAAATCCTAAGGAAGATCATCCCATCCGTACAGATGGTTTGGGTCAGAGGGAAGATGACTTTTTTTCCCCTTGTTCTGTTGTTTCTTGTGCAAATAAAAACTTCTTTTTCAGTTAAAATTGATAAACAGTCAAAAACAGAGATTTTCCTTTAACACACACACACGCATGCACTTTTGTTAATTAACAAGGGAGACTCAGTTTTGACCGAGGCGGATTGGGTGACGTAAAACTCCTCCCAAGCCGTAACCTGACCTCCGAACCTTTTGTCTCTAACCTTTTTCATTTTGTTGGGTTTAAAATTAAAAAGTGTGGCGACTCCGTTAAATTGTGCCATTGTGTTTGGAACCATCCCGGATTTGGACACGTGTTGACCTTGTCGCGGGGCGGGGATCCTTACAACGTACGGTAGCCCCACAATGCTAGAAGTAGCTTTTCAGGCCAATCCCTTCCGGTGGAGGCCATTTTCTTCACAATGGTCTCGATTGTCTTATTAGCTGCTTCGACCGCGCCGTTTGCTTGAGGGCGGTATGGAGATGACTTGTGCTTGGTAATCTTGTATTCTACCAGGAGCACGTCCATCTCTTTCTCAAAGTGAGAACCATTGTCTGAGATGATTTCATGAGGAACGCCGTACCGGCATATGACGTGGGTCTTCACGAATTCGGCCACTTTCTTGGCGTTGATAACCCGGTAAGTCTGTGCTTCAACCCATTTTGTAAAATAGTCCACGATTACTAGGACGAAAGATTGTCCGTTGCTGCCAGTAGGGTGAACTTTGCCGATGATGTTTATGCCCCAACAAGAGAAAGGCCATGGCTTGGTCATATTGTAAAGCTGTGAGGGCGGAGCGTGCTGTAGGTTGGCATGGAATTGGTATTTGGCGCACCTTTTGACTTTCTCGATGCAGTCTCTTTCCATGGTATTCCAATAATAACCCATGCGGAGTATCTTCTTGGTAAACATAAACCCGTTCATGTGGGGCCCACATTCACCTTCGTGGATCTCATGCATTATTTCTTGAGCTTTGGTCTCATTTGCGCATAGGAGATTGATCCCTTCGTGGTGTCTTTTGTAGACTCGGTCTCCGATTAGTACATATCGAGAGGCTATTCTTTGCAACGCCATTTGAGACTTCTTATTGCTATCCTCGGGATAAGTGTCATTCTTGAGGAAATTCATGATATCTGAATACCATGGGGAATTTTCCTGGACCTCGTTGACCTTGATACTCATGCAGTATGCCGGACTGTTTCTTCGGGAAATTTTAAAGGGTTTCACCATTTTACCCTCGGGCATTTCGACCAGTGAAGCGATGGTGGCTAGTGCATCAGCAAAACGGTTCTTGTCCCTTGGCAGGTAGTTGAAGGTGATTTCTTTAAACTGTTCAACCAACTCCTCGAGATGTTGACCATACCGTTGCAAAGTCGAGTCTTGAATCTTCCACTTTCTAGATGTCTGATTGATGATGAGTAAGGAATCACCAAATACCTCTAAGCTTGTGACATTTCTCTCGAGGGCCGCTTCGATCCCCGCTATGCATGCTTCATACTCGGCGATGTTGTTGGTGGCTTCAAATTCGAGGCGGATAGCGATTGGAGTATACATGTCCTTTGGATCGACAAGTAACATCCCTATGCCATATCTATGCTTATTGGCCGCGCCATCGAAAAAAAGTTTCCACTTATCTTCCTCTGTTGTAGCGCAAATTAAATGCTCGTCGGGGAACTGTACGTCTTCCCCCTTCACTTCGTCACACAGAAATTCAGCAAGCTGATCACTGAACACTTTTCCCCTGATGGATTTGAGTGTGACGTAAGTGATATCGTAGTCGGCGAGCATGAAATACCATTTGGCTATTCTTGTTGACATGAAAGGTTTCTCGAAGATGTAGCAGAGTGTTGGGTTTTGGAGTAACATGCGCAGCGGAAAATAACATTTAAATTTATGAAACCCAAAGCCCATAGATCCATTCATATGATTAAGTCAAATACAACATAATGAATACTAGAATACTAACCCTTGATGCCTTTGATTTTGCAACCTTGAATTCGATGGAGGCTTGAATCTTGATCACAAACAAAGCAAGAATCACGAACTATGAAGATGATAAGTTTCACCCTGTAGCGGTATCCACACCACGAACGAATATCAAGAACACTTGATCTTGGTTGCTAGACCAAATTATGAAACACGCTTTCACAATTGTAAGAACTATATGGAATTATGAATATTCTTGTTCTTCACTTTTGAGATCTTAGAACGAGAAAATAACCTCCCAAAACCCTTTGGACGCACTCATAATCATCTGCTTAATGACTGCTGAAAGGATCCTTAAATAGGTCCTAATCCTTAACCCTTAAGGACTTAGGAAACCTAAATCCCCTCACAAAATTAAGCTGTAGAGTTTCTGGCCCGACTGCACTGGCACGGTCGTGCCCTTTAAGGCGCACGGTCATGTCCAGTACCTTGTTCCAAACAAGTACCCATAAATCTAACATGATCATCCCATGATCATTTAGCCTTTATACTAGTGCTTAACAAGCTCTAGGGACGGAGATTATTATAAGCAAACACGAGCCATAATAATAATCTTATTATCTCTTTATTATTATGAATAAAATGATAACTTATACAACGTTTAACAAACGTGCCTAGGGCACCAACACCAACAATTTCCCACTTGCCCTAGGCCCAATTCCCTAGGTATCCAATACCCATGGACCCAACATGACCATCATGTTTTGCTTGTGGAAGTTCCTTTGTTAGCGTGTCCGCAACGTTATCATTACTTGGTACTTTGCATATATTTACGTCTCCCTTATCAACGATTTCTCGAACGATAAGAAAACGCCTAAGTATGTGTTTGGATTTAGGATGTGCTCTTGGTTCCTTTGCTTGATCAATAGCACCACTATTATTACTAACAAGGTCTATTGGTTTTAGCAATACTAGGAACCATCTCAAGTTCACCAATGGACTTCTTAATCCAAATAGCTTCCTTTGCAGCATCCAATGCGGCAATATACTTAGATTTAGTCGCAGAATTAGTGACTGTACTCTGCTTGGAACCATTCCAACTTACAGTTCCACTATTTGACATATGCACAAAACCTGATTGCGAATCTATTATCATCTTTGTTGGTTTGGAATCATGCATCCGAGATCATCTTCCATACCTTCATAGATCATAAACGAATCTTTAGTTCTTCTAAAGTACTTTAAGAATCGCTCTCATAGCCATCCAGTGAATCTCTCCGGTGTCGAATTGATATCTACTCGTCATGCTCCAAGCATTAGATATATCCGGCTTAGTACTTATCATGGTATCATGGATCCAATTGCCGAAGAAAATGACATTTCATTCATTTTCTCATGCTCATCTTTTGTCTTTAGGACATTGAGTCTTGCTTAGAGAAAATCCATGTAACAATGACAAATGTCCTCTCTTAGAATTTTCCTTGCGGAATCTTCTTATGACTTTGTCAATGTATGTACATTGCCTTTAAACCATTTAGCTTCCTTGATCTATCTCTATAGATCTTAATGCCAGTGACTTATGCGGCTTCATCCATATTCTTTATTGTGAAACACTTTCTTAACCAAATCTTTACAGATTAAAGTGTAGGAATGTCGTTTCCAATGAGCAATATGTCATCCACATATTAGATAAGGAATAGCACCATGCTCCCACTAACCTTCTTGTATATACAAGATTCATCTTCGTTCTTGATCAAGCCAAGCTCTATGACTTATCAAAACGGAGATCCCAACTCCAAAAAGCTTGCTTCAATCCATCCAATGAATCTTCGCAATTTTCATACCTTTTAGAATTTTCTTGACTATCAAAACCTTTAGGTTGTATCCAATACATCCTTAAGTGAGTTCCCATTGAGGAACGCTTGTTTTCACATCATTTTGTCAAATTTCATATTCCAAATATGAACATGTGACTATGAAAATTCTAATAAGTTTCTTGCTACCCATGTAAGTTTTTCTCCAAGAAAAATCATTCATCTCCTTTGGTTTTTACATCTTAGGTTAGAATGATCAAGTTCCAAACTTGATTATTATACATGAATTGCCTTTTAGATTTTATGACTCCAAGCCATTAATCTAAATGTGGAGTTGATATTGCATCTTTGATAGGTGGTAAATACTTCATTCTAAATGAACTTTACCTCAATACTTTCTATTTCGAAATATCCAATATTTCTTCTAATAGATTGTATTTTATCATGTGTGCAAGTACTTGTATATCTTGAACGGATTTTCACAACCCCTTGTGAAAACTTGTTCAACTTCCATCATAGGTTAAATACTATTTTCTGGGTCTCGAACCATTCGAGATATATTTTACTCCCACTGATTCTTTTAGAGATAAACCATTTATCTAGAAAAGCATCATCATAATCAACAAACCATTTGTTTCTTATGAATAGAATTATGTCCTCAAGTTTCCTTAGGATATTCCATGAAAATATATTTATTAGATTTAAATGTGAGTGTGTCCCAGACAACTCCTTTCCAAAAGGTTTCACCATCTTAAATCTTTATGAAAGAGAAACCGAGTTTTCTTTCACCTTTCAACCTCTTTTGATGGAACTCAAATTAGTGTAATTATAGCGGTGTTCTTAGTGAAGTTAATTTGTGTACCATTTCACAACTTTAATGATGACTGTCAAATTCTTGGTTAAATTATTCATCATCATGATCCAATCAGAATCTTTGAATAGTTTTACCAAGTATAACCAAAATTCTCTTTTAGCATTGCTTCTTAATGCACCATATACATCAAAATGTATTAGGTCGACTAAGATATTACCTTTTACTATTCATAGTAAAAGATGGCTTGGTCCAAGTAAATAAGACTTGCATAAATCATGTGATTCCAAATCATATGACTTAAAACTCCGCTTCTTGGAATTTTAGATATGCATTTCTTATTTATTTGATCAAAACAATAATGCATAAAGAATTTGATCATTTATGTCATAACCTCAGTTATTATTTCGTTCTTCAAGATTTAGGATATAAGATTTATTTATATGATAATACAATTAAGTAAATCATAATAAATAAAACACTTTTCTTATTCCAAATAAGAAATAAATATCCTTCATTATCTTATGACAAAATAATAATTTCTTCTTCATAAGTAAAGTCACTTTACAAGTGTTCCACGAACAATGTTGCAACCATTGCATCATTACCATTCATAGATCAAACTTTACTATAAGTAGTCTTTCAATTTGCTAATTATTGCGATATCCAATACCCAATAATTAAATTTAGAAAGATTAATTTATAACATAAATATTTCCAAGCGGTAGTCCCACTACCATTTCTTTTATTGATCATCCAGAATTTTGACTAAAATCCTAAATGGTCAATCCAATTGCCATTTTACCAAATTGCATTAATTAGAGTTATTATTTTAACCATAATTATTTCCTTTAGGTTTGACAAATCTGTCTTACCTTTCCATTGGCATTTGGCCTCCTTTTCCATCATGAACCATGAGCATTGGAGAATCCATTCTCCACCATCTTCATCTCCACAGTTTTTTTCAGCATATCATGCAACTCAGAGAGATTCTTATTCATTCCAAGCATGTTATAGTTCATCACAAAGTGATTATAACTTTTGGACAATGAATCAAGAATGAGATCCGTGGCTTGATCCAATCCAATTGGACAACCAAGTTTCTCAAGATGCTCTACGTAGCCTTTATCTTAAGCATGTGAGGTTCCACTTATTGCCCTTTACTCCATTTGCAAGAAGCGAATGCAATAATTGTTTTATACCTCTCTTGCCTAGATTGCTCTTTGAAACATGTGACTCAACTCCACGCCTATCCAACAGGCTTTCACAAGTTCCAAACTTTGTTGGAGTTTGAAGCATATAATCGCGAGCATGAGACAACTCACATTCCTAGAATCATACTCATGATTCTTGTGATTGTCTACTCCCGGCATTGAGTTCTTTAGGAATAGGCCCATCAATAATGTACAACACATCTTCTTGCCTTAGAACGATTCTTAAGCTCAGGATCCAATCCATGAAGTTTGTACCATTCTTTTGAAGCTTTATCCTTATCAAGGATTGATCGCAACGATTTTAGTTGTCATCTACAACTTATGCAAAATTTCCAAAATTTTACAAGTACCAATCTAATTAAAGAGATAAATAATGTATTTTCCAAAAATACTCCCACTAAATTATATAACCTTCTTATACATCCAATGTATAATATAATTTAAATGGGCTAAGATCCAACTTAATTTAATTTTGAGTCCGCTAAAGCGGATTACACAAAATCAAATTAATTAGGTAGACAACTCTTGTCAATCATATCTCATATGACTCTTAGTTCCTTTTATGAGATTCTTTGAGAAATCCAATTTCAAAAAGCATGTTTAATCTCATTTTTTGCCTAGGCTCAAAACTGTTTTGACGCCCAATTAAGTCTAACCATTTTAAACGTATAGTTAATGTGCCTCGCTAGGGAGTGCCCACACTATCTATCTTGCTCATACATAAATAAAGTCAATGCATCTCGATAGGGCGAGTCTACATTAAATTCACCCATGTATTAACAAGTGTTTTAATCATGGCATGGCAATAAAGGACTTAAAACTTTCTTTGAAGGTTCATCACATATAGCATACAACACATTTATGAGCACATAATATAAACATGTTACGCATCAAGTTTAGCCACTAAATAAATCTCCATTAATTTAAGCATAATATTTATGTGTCATTAGTTTCTCTATAATTATGAGGATGAGACCTTTTGAACTTTGGTTAACATCTCCAAATCAAGACAACAAGAAGTGCAGCCGAAACTAAGCCATAAGGCATCCACAATTCCGCACTAATTCAACAGACCAAGAAAGTAGTCCATGTGGCCGAAACTAAGCAATAGATGGTCTCGATGAACGTAGGCCAATTGCATCCACAATTCCACATGGATCTCCAATCTTTGAATCAAGAACTTTGTTTCTCAATTTTAGCAATTATGAACTCTTCATAATTCTAACTTCGTTTTATCTTTGAAACTTTGATTGCGATCAAGTTTGGGAAACACAATCTCGATGAACGTAGATTAGCCATCCAAACCTTGAACCAATCTTAGAATCACAAGACTAAAACAAATAGGAGATTTAAACCCAAGATCCACACCCAAAACCCAAACCCTACCCCCCGCGCCAAACCCTAGGTCCGGCCGGGTCAAGGCTTTAGGTCCGGTCGGACCCCTTGCGAAAAATCTAAATTTTTTAAAGTTTCAAAATTTATCTCAATTTTTTTTTCCCGATTCAATTAGGATTTGGTGTTCTTGGTGATCCAATCACCATGATCATCAAAACATTGAATAAACGATTTATTCTTGAATCCCTAAAATATCAAAACTTTGATCCAATCAAAAATTGATAATCCAAACAATTTTAAATCCACCATAATTTTTATTGCGATTGAATAGTGCGATTAAAGTTTCTAAAACAATAAACCACATAAAACGCATAGACCACATAAACATCATAATCCCAATATTCAAATCATACTAGGCACATAAACAATTTATATACACACAACATGATCTTAGTATTGAAATAATCAACATGAACGGGGCTCTGATACCACTGTTGGGTTTCGGAGTAACATGCGCAGCGGAAAATAGCATTTAAATTTATGAAACCCAAAGCCCATAGATCCATTCATATGATTAAGTCAAATACAAAATAATGAATACTAGAATACTAACCCTTGATGCCTTTGATTTTGCAACCTTGAATTCGATGGAGGCTTGAAATCTTGATCATAAACAAAGCAAGAATCACAAACTATGAAGATGATAAGTTTCACCCTCTAGCGGTATCCACACCACGAACGAATATCAAGAACACTTGATCTTGGTTGCTAGACCAAATTATGAAACACGCTTTCACAATTGTAAGAACTATATGTAATTATGAATATTCTTGTTCTTCACTTTTGAGATCTTAGAACGAGAAAATAACATCCCAAAACCCTTTGGAGGCACTCATAATCATCTGCTTAATGACTGCTGAAAGGATCCATAAATAGGTCCTAATCCTTAACCCTTAAGGACTTAGGAAACCTAAATCCCGTCAAAAAATTAAGCTGCAGAGTTTCTGGCCCGACTGCACTGGCACGGTCGTGCCCTTTAAGGCGCACGGTCGTGCCAATAGGTGCGCATGTTGCCACCAGCCGTCCAATATTGGCACGGTCGTGCTTTAAACTAGGCACGGTCGTGCCACTCACCCCGCAAGACTTTGCCATTATTCTATTTATGGCACGGTCGTGCCCTTTAAAGCGCACGGCCGTGCCAGTTCAACTTTTAGGCATTTTTCCATAATTCCAATTCAGTCCTTCATGATTCGTTCTATTCGTGTGTGACCCTCTAGGATTACACTAAGTTGGCAATGAGCCCAAACATGAACCCATAAGATATGATTAGGTTCTAGCAAACCGTCATACCTACCCAAATAGTGTAACTAGATACAAGTTCGCATTCCTTTTAGAACATGTCATAATCCTTTTGTCCACGATGTCTTTGAACACAAGTCATGGTCAACAAGTCAACTTGTTTTGTTCAATACTTTTCTCGATCCCGAATATGTTGATAATCCAAATGACATTGATTCAATCAATCCATTTGAGTTTGGCCAAACATTTCACCAACATCATTCCTTCGAGGGGCCCAAGCTTGACATATCTCCGAAGAGGGACAAATCCATTTAGCTTATTATTCTTCCCTACGTGAATCCAATCATGCCAATCATACACTTTATAACTACCGTGTTAAGGCAGCGTTTAAATATGTCAAACATAATCTTCATCAAGTGGAAGACTATAATAACTTCATGTCTAAGGATTCAAATGACATAACTAATATGAGATTTATATATGACATCGACCATGACATAAATCTCATACCGCGGGTCATGTCCAGTACCTTGTTCCAAACAAGTACCCATAAATCTAACATGATCATCCCATGATCATTTAGCCTTTATACTAGTGCTTAACAAGCTTTAGGGACGGAGATTATTATAAGAAAACACGAGCCATAATAATAATCTTATTATCTCTTTATTATTATGAATAAAATGATAACTTATACAACGTTTAACAAACGTGCCTAGGGCACCAACACCAACACGGAGCAGGTCCACTTTTGCTACCAACTTGATTCAGAAGGCCTCCATGTAGTGCTTGAGTTTTTGGGTAACCCAAACCAATGCCGCACAAGACTTTTCTAAGACAGAGTAGTTCTTCTCAGCTCCTTGAAACCGGCGGCTGACAAAGTAGATAGCATTTTCTTTTGTGGAGTCTCGCTGTTCTTGTGCTAACATAGCCCCTAGGGCTTCATTATTGACAGTGAGATAGAGAAAGAGAGGTTCTCCTTGTGCGGTGGAACCAAAACTGGAGGGCATGTCAAATAATGCTTCACTTGGTCGAAGGCTTCTTGGCAAGCATCGGTCCATTCTAGAGCCACATTCTTCTTAAGCAGCTTGAAAATCGGTTCACATACGGAAGTGAGTTGGTGCACAAACCGACTGATGTATTGATGTCTGCCCATGAAACCTTTGATTTCTTTCTGCGTCTTTGGAGGAGGCATGTCAATGATTGCCTTGATCTTGGAGGGATCGGCTTCAATTCCCCTCTCAGTGACCATGTAACCGAGAACCTTTCCTCTGATGACCCCAAAATTGCACTTTGCGGGGTTGAGTCTCATGTTGTGTTGTCGGAGTCGTTCAAAGAACTTGCGAAGATCGATCAAATGTTGACCGTTGGTTCCCTTCGAATGGATGATCATGTTGTTTATATAGACCTCGATCTCTTTGTAAATCATGTCATGGAATAGATCCGTAACAGCCCTTTGGTACGTAGCCCCAGCGCTCCTTAGCCCGAACGGCATGACTGTGTAGCAAAAAGTGCCCCATGGTGTTGTGAAACCTGTCTTGTGTTGGTCCTCCTCGGACATGAGAATCTGATTGTAATCGTCAAAACCGTCCACAAACGAGCGGACTTCATAGTTGGCAGTCGAATCGACGAGCATGTCGATGTTTGTCATCTTTCGGGGAAGCTTTGTTGAAATCCCGGAAGTCCACACAAACTCGAACCTTGCCGTTTGCCTTTCTGACTGTCACAATGTTGGATAACCAAGTCGGATACTTAATGACTTTGATGAAACCCACACTGAGAAGCTTTTCAATCTCTTCTTTGACTTATAGGGACCATTCTGGCTTGATCTTTCTGAGTTTTTGCTTTACTAGCTTGGCGTCCTCTCTGATCGGGATTCTGTGCTCTGCGACCTTTCTGTCCAAACCCGGCATGTCTTTATACGACCATGCGAATACATCCACAAATTCTTTGAGCAGTGCAGTCAATCTGTCTCTGTCTTCCCCCTTGAAGAAGCTGCCTATCTTCGTTTCTTTCGGTTCTTCGTCGGTACCCAGATTAACAACATGCAATTCCTCATCAGCCCCTGGACCATTTTCACCACGACAACGAACCTGTTGAGCTAGTTCATTTAGGAATGTTATGTTTTCGTGGTCTATTTCATCATAATTTGAATCGTTATTAACTTGTTCATTCAGTTCGTTATTAGTTAATTTATCATTTATGATGTTAGCAATCTCGGGGTACTCAGAAATATCGAATTTTTCATTAGCAAAGAAAGGAAACACACGCTCAGCTATGGCCTCCATATCCTCTTGGGTGAGGGTATTAGAAACACTCTCGGACTCGAAAGTAAGTGTGAGCCGCTCTTCCTTTGTTGCTGTGCGGGGTATGCAACCCATTTATCAGACTAAAATTCCTCGGATACCATGAGCCCCTTCGTAGAATAAAAGTTGTTGATTGGCTCGGAGTTTGGCTGGATCTCGCTGATAGATAGACTCTCCATTTTTGTGTTGTCGGAGATGGCGTTGACTTGACAATCGTCCATGATGGCAAATTCTTCGAACATGGAGGCTAGATCGGATAGTTCTTCCCCCACGGTAATCTCTACCTCGGATTCCATAGTCACTTTCTTGCCCCACCACTCTCAGGGTGACATAGGAATAGGCTCCCTTTCTCGTGTTGGGATTTCGCAATCAGTGAAGATCTTGAGGCCGGGCTTTCTGACGCCCTTGTCGTTAACCCATGGCTCGGGAAAGATCATGTATGGAACATCTTCCCTTTGGCGAACAAAATAAACGTTCAGTGTGTTGAGGTAAGGCCTCAAGTTGGGGATTTCATATTGTCGACCTTCTTTGTGAGCTCGGGTCTTTTGATTCTTGACTGCTTGCTCGTACTTTAAGTCATCTTCAGTGGGCTCGTATCCCAAACCAAACTTGTTTCTGACAAAAGGAATCTCTACGGGGTACAATATCCCTTGTTGATGCTTCCCTAGGCCTAGACCGGGAAAGTGATTCATGTTCCTCATCATACGGAGGATCTAGGATTACCGAGGGTCCATTACCCGTTTCCCCCTTCTTTGTCGATGGTGTTGACGCCGGAGAGAGTGGAATCTTCTATCCCGTGTTGAACTTGGTGAACGGGTTGTCCCCCATTTCTGTGAATGGTGACATTCTCGGCCATGACGGTGACTATCTCGTCCCCATTTCTGATCTTGACACATTGATGGAGAGTGGAAGGGGCAGCATTGGAACTGTGGATCCAAGGTCGGCCCAAAAGTAAGTTGAACGAAGCTGGGATATCAAGTACTTGGAATGGGACGGACATGATCATGCTTCCAAATTCGATATCGACTTCTAGCATTCCCATGACTGTACTGGCAGTGATGTCATACCCTCTAATGACTTGGGTAGAAGGTCGTAAATCGGAGCTTTTGAGCCCCAGTATGCCCATGACTCGGCTAGGCATTAAGTTGAGTGCGGAACCACCGTCTACTAAAACTCTTGAAATGGGTCTCCCCCTTGCCTTTACTTTGAGGTAGATGGCTTCATTATGATCGGACCCAAATGGCGGGAGGTCCATGTCGGAAAAAGTGATGACATTGCCGAAGTGAATGTGACCTATCATTGCTGTGAGGTCTTCGGGAGTTGTGTCGGGAGAGACTGATGTGTCATCCAAGTTCTTGATGACGAGGTCTCGGTGCTTCTTTGATGATGCAATAAGGTCCCAGATGGATATGTTGGCTTGTGTCTTCTTGAGTTGTGTTAACAAAGGATCTTCGGGTATGTCACGTGCTTGCGATCTTGGAGAAGAGGTGTTGGTTGCTGTATTTGTGGGAACCGAGGCGCTCACTATTACCCGGCCACTGCGGGTGAGAACATTCACAGACCTTTGTAGCTTCTTCTTCCTATTCTCTAAGACTTCCTCATAATCTCATCATAAGTCACAACATAACAAGAATTATCAAGTTTATTCATGCAATCGGAGCCCTCATCCACAATTGGGATCGAATGAGTGGTTCCTTCAAACTCTCCTACCTCTATTACATTGACACCACCTTCATTAGGGATCATGAATTCCTTCTTGTCTATAAGGTCTTGGATGGTGTTGCGGATGGAGAAGCAATCCTCGGTGAGGTGGCCGGTGCATTGATGGTAGTCACACCACTTGTGGTGGGCATGGTTGGGACGGAGCGGTTGTGGTTGCTTGTACCCTTGAAGAGGAGTGATTTGTCCCTTGGCCTTTAGAGCTTCATAGGCCTCAGTGATGGTCATGCCATTGAGAGGAGTGTAGACGCGGTCATTTTGGAACCGCTTGCCTTGTGGTGGAGGGACCTTCTTGTAATTCCCCTTGTCGGTAGTAACGGCATTGACAGAAGCCTCTTTGTTTGAAATAGAGGCACCCTTATAACGGTAAGTATGTCACGACCCGAAATATAGGCTCTATTTTATTAGTAATTAAATGATTTTTATTTAATTATTTGCTTATTTATTTATTTAAATTATTATTTATTTAAATAATTATGTGTGCAATTTATGTGTTATAATATTTATGCCTAGCTTTTTATTTGGGTCATTTGGGCTAGTGTGGAAGCGTTGAGTCTTAATTGTTAGTCGGGAGTGTAAGTAATTGTGTTAGTATGGGGAGGGGGTCTAGTTGTAACGTTTCAAAATAATTTCCCCCTACTCCCTCACCTCCCTCACCTTCTCCCTCACTCTTTCACTCATTTCCCAGAAAAAAATCTCTCTCTCTCTTGGTATTGGGTAAGTTTTCTTCCTCTTCATCTCTCTTCATTTAAACCTTCTTCCTCTCATCTTCTCTCATTTCTTAAAACGTGAACCTTGTTTAGATCGTCGATAGGATCGTAGGAAGCCAAAAAGAATTGAAATCCATCAACTTTGAGAATTTGCATGTAAGTTACTTTTCCCCCATTTTGATGTTAGAATGTTCATATCATGTTTAGATAATGCTTAATGTGTTATATTTGAAGTTTGGTTGAGTTTTGAAATTGTTTGGAATTTATTTGGGTTTTTTGGTTGAAAATGGTGATACCTTGAATGTTGGATTTGATTCTTGAATTTGGTTGATAAATAGTGTTGTTTAGGCTCCCTTGATGTTTAGATGTTGTTTTGGTACCTTGGAAACTAGTTGAAAGCTTTGATTTTGAGCATTTATTGAAGATTTGTGTTTTGGCTCGAAAATGGTGAACCCAGCTCTGATTTTTCCGACCCAGATCATTTCCGAGCGCCCGCCCTTAAGCCCTTAGGCGCCCGCCCACTTGAGAATTTCATGACCATAAGTTTCTGCCACTCGCAAGCGCCCGCCTGCCCTATTCCAGGCGCCCGCCCGCCCCTGTTCCAGGAATTGACCTTTTTGCTTGTTTAAACTAAATGGCTTAACTAGTTTAGGTTTAATCCTTCTAATTAACTTAAGATAACACCGTGAAACACTTTATTGTGTGGATTTGATTCCTTTGTGAATAAATATGATATGGAGTTTGATTAATTATCATTTTTGGGAATGTGGTTCACCTTTGATGTGCAGTTTGTATTGGTTTACCTTTGTGGTGATTTAATTGGATTGGTTCCCTACTTTGGAATCTTAAGTTGTTCATTCATGATAAATTATTACTACTTAGCATTTATTTGGAAGCCCAGCTGGCATAATTGTTGCATCGGGCGATGCGAAATATTATGATGGCACAGCCAAGTCCATTATGATATTGACCATTGTTTTGCCCAATTATTACCCTCCTCCAGATTGGCCTTGGATGTGAGAAGAGCTAGCTCCTTTGTGTGCATTTTAGCTTTACTTGGAGCATGACTTTGTGGCATGTCTCCCGTCCCTTGTGACACTTCTTTTATGGTTATTGGTTCCGGTACCGGGGTTTTCTCTTCGGCTTTCATGCTATTATGAACATGATGGGTTGTTGATTATTGAAGCTGCGCAGCGATCCTTTATTTGGATGTTCCGGTTTGGAAAACCTTGGCTATATCCTTTGTTATGTGTTTATTTCCGCTGCTATCTGTTATGTGATGAATGCTATATGCTATGTGATATTTATTATTGCTTACTGTATATTGCATTATAGCATGTCATGTAGTTGCATTAGTAACTTATTGAGATTTATCTCACCCCCTTTCTTTTATCTTTGTTTTTCCTTAACCCCCCCCCCCCAGGTGCTAAGGATTAGTCTCGCTGATCACGAGAAAGAGGACGTCGAGTGTGGATCCGTTCTTTTGGGAAAGTTGATATAGGTTGGTTTACATTATGTAAATGTGTAACCATTTTGGGATAGTTGTATCAAACAATGACGTCACTAAGAATTGTACATTTGTATTTTGTTGGGCATAAACTTGTGGAAGTTTATGATAGTTGTAGTTGGTTTTTATCAAACTTGATTTTGTAAAACTTTGGTTCATCACCTTTTGGTGTCAAATGGAATTTTTAACTTCAGTATTTCTGAGTTTTGGTTTTAGATTCGACGTCCAGCTCGCGGTCCCGGGGCCCGCGGGGTCCGGGGTCGCGACAAAGTAGGAGTGGCTTTCTTAATCTCCTTGAGCAAGTCATCCATGCGTACCCCCGCCTCATACATTTGGGAGAAGTCGGAGTAGCAAGCCCCACTTAGGTGGGTGCGGAGATCAATCTTGAAACACTTGAGGAAAATTTCCATTTGCTCCTTTATGTTTGGCCTCTCAACAATTTCAGAGAGGTTGTCATTCCATCTCCTTGTGAAGTCAATGAAGGACTCGTTGTCTCTTTGAGTGGTGTTCTCGAGCTCTTTCCTTGTGGGCCGGTGAGTGGTGTTGCCTTGATATTGTTTTTTGAAGGCAAGCGTAGCGGCATCCCAATCAAGACGGACAGTGAGCGGGAGAGTTGCATACCAATCTCTTGCCGCCCCCTCGAGGGTGAGAGGAAAGCATTGAGCCATAACTTTTGGGGAGACCTTCTTCGGAACCATAGCCCAAATGTAAGTCTCGATGTGAGCCATCGGGCATGAGTTGCCTTTAAACTTGCTAATGTCGGGCATCTTGAACTTGTCAGGGAGAGAGGCCATCGTGCTCATAAGAATGGATGACTGATAAAGGCTTGTGTTGGAGCCTTTTCCCATGTTGAGGCCGTCAAATTTCTGATCAATGTAGGCCATGATGGAGTCGACCATTTTGTGGTTGTTGTTGTCGGTGCTTGGTTCCTCCACTTTTTTGGTACGGGCACTAACATATAGGCTTTCAAACAAGCCTTGGGTCCACTCGGATTCCTCATTGCCATTAACCCCCTTATTCTTGGAGAGCTTGAGAAGCTTGGCTTTCAATTGGTCGACCTCGGCCTCGTGGGCCTCCCTTTGACTGTCGACATGATCGTGCCACAAGGCTTCTTTGGTTTGAGCCTCGTTGTTGAGAGTGGTGACTTGTTGTTGAAGAGTTTGGACCATGGCAGAGAGTTGCTCGAGAGTCATGGTGTTGTTGGTGCTGGAGTCGCCGGCCATTGATGATGCAGAAGCTGTTGGAGTGATCGGTTCACGGACAAGCATGTTGGATGAATCCCTGTAGACGCGGAGAGTACCAATCGGACCTATAATTGGAGAAGTAGCCCTTGTCAGTCTCGGTTCACACTTTCGGTCCATGAAGAGGTTGAGAACACACAGGCACACGACTCGAACCACATAAGAAAAAGACTCTTTTTTTTCTTTTTTTTTATAAGTCGGAGGGAACGGGTCCCTTTTGGTGTTTCTAAGAAGATAATGGAATCGTCACACTAGTATATAGACCATCTCGCGGTTCCATATACTCATCGGATTCCATCACGTTTGTGAATCCTACATGTATAGGGATTAAACTAAATTAATGTAGTAAAGCATACATGCGGGGACGGATTTTTATTTTCGTCCAAGATAACAACTTTTGGGGACGGACTTTTATTGCGTCCATTTCAACAAGTTGGAATGTATGATTTGAAAACATTCGTTTAGGGAAATCTCGGTACATGAAAACCGACTTGGTCACGGAGTGGTAGACCCTAACTAGAATTGTGTGGTTTGTGCTCAGCTAAAGAGAGGCTTAAAGGTCATCCCCGGCATTTAGTCATGAACTACGCCACGGGCTGAGGTTTACCGCTTCGAAAGAGTCAAGGTCGAGTGGAGCTTGAAACTTTCTAGGACGGGCCTCGACGGGTTTGGGGTTGGACTTATGCGACTCGATAGTGAGCAATTAATAGGAGTAATGTGCATGTAGTGTGAGGTCTATCACGTGACAAAATTTTTTATTTTTTATTTTTTTGAAAAGAAAAGATAAAAAACACATAAGCACGTAAATTACAACTCCCGAATCACCCGTGTGACCGGTAAATAAACACAAAATTAAAACAGTTCAAGGGTCCAATTATGTTCTGATGCAGGCAACTGTGCCCACACCCCACTGTTCGGTTCAGTCCCTGAAACCTGTTCTTGTCTTGGAAATTGGCCCAGAAGCGCGCGCTTCAGGCTGGTGTTGTGGAAAGCGCGCGCTTGGCGCATTGTATATGGGAGGCGCCCGGTTCTAGGCTGACCTGTCAGATTGTCAGAAACTTATGGACTCAAGAGATTTCCCTGATCCTGATTGTTTGATGAAACCCCTGCAATGTTTGTTAGCATGAAATAATAGGAAGAATAGGAAGAACACATGGAAAGTGGGCGATTCTGGAATTTGATGTGGGACGCGCGCGCTTTGGACAATGAAGGTCCAATGCGTGCGCTTCCCATATCAATTTCCAGAATGCCCAAAAAAGTGAATTATGAACAGAAATACAAGTTTAACCCTCAAGCAGTCCCCAGCAGAGTCGCCACTGTAGATACCCCGGGGGAGCCGCGGCTTGGCTAGAGCGCGCGGGTCACGCTAGGATGTCCACTTGGTTTTAAGAGTCGCCACCCACGTTTTTGAGGAACGTAAGAAAACCTAAAGAAAGCCAACTTTTGTACGAAAACCAGAGATTCGGGAGAGAAGGGTTTGGGGGTTAGGTTACGAAATGGGAAGTACTTAATCACCCATTTTGCCCGAGCAAAGTCGGTCTTGTTTGTTCATAATTCACTTTAAAGATAAATGTGTTCTTCCTATTTGAATAGTGATAAAAAAAAAGGGTTTTATTGTTTAAAATGTAGGGAGATAACTCCTAGGCCAATTCAATGTAATGAAAGGGCCATTGGTGTCATGTCCCAAATGGTTTTGGGGTGATTGCACATTTGATTGAAGAAGAAGAAGAATTAGAAGAAGAAGAAGAAGAAGAAGAAGAAGAAGAAGAAGAAGAAGAAGAAGAAGAATAATAATAAAGTCAAGACATTTTACCTATAATATCCTTCAAAGAGAACTTCTTGAAATGTCTTGAAGAAGAGGTTGAATACTTGGAGAGAATATCTTTAGTAAATTGCCTAGAATAAGGTTCAAGGTGGGAAATTCTTAAGGTGCCAAAAGAAGTCAAAAAAGGGTCTAAAAGTCCTCCCTCCAATGATGGATTGGAGGGGTTTTTATAGTTGAAAGAGGGGAGTTTTTGAAGCCAAACGGAGTCTCCAAGAAATCATTCCCGGGTAAAATCATGTATAATGAGCAAGGGAGAGATTCTTGGGCATAATCTGTAACTGACGCACCCCAGAAGCGCGCGCATCCCACCTAGGCGGCGGAAGGCGCGCGCGTCTGGCCTCAAGGGGCGGAGGCGCGCGACTCTCAAAGGCAAAATCTGACAGAATGGACTAGAAAGTTAGAACTGTTATTCAGTTTAGTCCCTGGACTTAACGGAGCCCGTCTGGAACTTAACCAAAGTAACAGAAACTAACAGAAAACACTTAAAAGAGGGAGAAACACAAAATCAAGTGTGTAATCGGGGTGAGCGGTCCAAGGCGGGGTGTCTACAATATCCATAATCCCGCTTCATCTCTCCCTATTCTAATTCATCAATGAACTACACCGACCTGAGCTTCTCATGATGAGAAAAATGTAGGAAATCTTCGGATCCGGTCTCAAACACTAACACACACACACACACATTGATCATGATATAAAGACCGATTCGTCGGGCAATAGGAGTGATAACTTTAATATTCTTCTTCTATTGTAATTTGACCCCCGAACCCTATTATTCTCATAAATGGTTTTCTCAATGATTTAACAACAAATAAAACAATGTGGCGACTCCCGATTTTCATCTCGCGTATTCACAGTGGCGACTCCGCTGGGGACTTGTTTTCGAAAAAACCTTTTTTCAAAACTTAAGAGGGTCTAACTTTCATTAACATCATGATTTTGTGTGTGTTCTAACTGCCCCGCGCACCCCTTTTCTGCAAATCTGTTGCTAACGATCTCTTGCAGGTTTTTTGTGTTTGTAGCATGCTTCAAATGTTCTAGATCTGCTCTAATTGTGTTTGATTCATGCTTAAATACTATTACTTTGAATTTTTATGCTAGTAGACTTCTCTCCTGCATGGCATTCCTAAAAATACGTAATCAAATGGCACACTACCACTAGTCTGTGTCACACTGCACACCCTACTAGATACTCCGCTGAGTGCACAGATTTTGGTGATCCTGTCGCCTCTATCTTCGTGGCACCCGGGCTATCTAACTCGTCGTTCTCACTTGTGAAGCGGTCGAGGTTAATCCCTTATTCATTTCTAAAGCCATGCACTTTGATCGAGTTAAGAACACTTATCAAAACAAGTAATCCTAATCTTAACTAAAATCATTCATCATATTGTGTGTGTCTACCCTAGGTCAACTCTAGTCGAACCTTAAACCCTTCTAGGTCAACCTAGTGTACCCTAGATCAACTCTAGTCAAACCTTAGACCCGTCTAGGTCAAACCGACATCTCGACCCGTCTAAGTCAAACCATCATTCTCGACCCATCTAGGTCAAACCCGTTATCTTGACTAAATACCGAGTCATCTCCCTTTCTTTTTGACTTCTACGGTCATCTTATAAAACTTATGGTTTTCAAAAATCACAGACCTCTATGGTCATCTTATAAAACTTGCGGTTTTCAAAAGTCACAGACCTCTATGGTCATCTTATAATACTTACGGTTTTCAAAAGTCACAGACCTCTACGGTCATCTTCTAAATACTTATGACTTTCAAAATCACTGACCTCTGCGGTCACTATCTCACTTGTTTTACTTAACCCAAACTACGGTGACCTGAGCCTCTCATTCTGTGGGACCTCTCCTGCATAGTAAGGGGAACGTAGGCAGCTACCAGCCCGGTTAAACTTTTATTCTTTTCACTCAAAGAATATTTCAAAAAATACGGAGATCGAGTCTTTTCATAAAAAATGATTTTATAAACGATGCCTTGTCATTAATTATGAGTCTAATTCAATTCAAAGACTTAACTTCTCCACCAACAACTACAGAATCCTGCATCATGTCTACCGAAGAGATCAACGCAGTCACAACCGAAGCTACCACCCAAGATGTTGAGACAATTCTCCACCCCAACACTACCCTCACTGAACAAATGGCCCACTTCAACGCCATCCTCAACGAGCAAGCGGTCCATCTTAACACCACTCTCAACAAGCAAGAAGCCTTCTATGAGACCATCCTCAACAAGCAAGCGGCCCACTATGAGACTATCCTTAGAGAGAAAGCAACCCTCTCCCGAACTCTTCTCGATGAACAAGAATCCTTCTTTGAGACTGTTCTCCTCAAACGAACAGACTGCTTCCAGAAGGTGGTGTACAAAGTTCTAAAAGACACCAAAGAACAACTCCAGTCTGACATCTATGGCATCTATGAGTATCTCAACCGCACTCTTCCTCATGCTCAGTTTCAACACCCGTACGCTTCTCAAAGGTATGGACCACCATGGACTTCCCCCACTAGGATGCCTCATGTGATTACTCATCAGCAAGGAATACTAATGCATAAACCGCCCTCCAAGATGATCCGTGACAAGCGCAAGTTTGATGATTTGGGTATGCCATTAGATGAATGCTTCAAAAATCTAGTTCAAGCCGGCAAGTTATCTCCTCTTCTCGACTTTAAACCAAACTTTGCAAGACAAGACTTGGATCCCTCCAAATACTGCAAGTATCACCAATACATCGAACATGACACCGAAAAGTGCTTCCAACTGAAAAGGACGATCCAAAGTCTCATTGATAGTGGAGCCATCATCCGCCAAGGGAACAAATGGGTATAAGCAAAGTCCAAGCAAGCAAGAAACTACACTGGGGCTACCTCCTTCTAAAAAAAAAAAAAAAAAAGTCTTTCAGTCTTCGTAGGTTCTAGAGAGTCTTTTAGTCAAAAGTCCACCTCGGACATTAGTCTTTTACTTTTTACTAGCAAAGGTCCACTCTGGACATTAGTTAGATTGTTAAAGTCCACCTCGGACTAGTTAATTAGAGTCTTTAGTCGCAATAAAAGTTTCTTTATTTCTTTTCTCTCTAGACTTGAGACATAATCTTGCATATACATCAACTCCCTGAAAATTGTATTAATCTCAATTATCAATTGATTGCTATATCTTTATATGACAAATTAATCGCAAATCTACTCGTTAATGAAGACTCATTAAAAGGTAAATGGACCCACAAACCATTATACATAACTAAACAAACAAATAATCTCAAAATAACAAACGCTTTGATCAATCGAACTGTTTTATCTTTTCTATTTGTCCTCTCTAAAGCGACCCTCATATAAAACTTGTGTGCACCCACTGTGTGCACCCTCTATATATTCTCCTTTTGTACACCCACTGTGTGCACCCTCCATATATACTCTCCTCGTGTACACCCACTATGTACACTCCATATACGCTCCTCGTGCACACCCACTGTGTGCACCCTCTATATATTCTCCTTGTGTACACCCACTGTGTGCACCCTCCACATATACACTCCTCGTGCACACCCACTGTGTGCACCCTCCATATATACTCCTCGTGTACACCCACTGTGTGCACCCTCCATATATACACTCCTCGTGTACACCCACTGTGTGCACCCTCCACATATACACTCCTCGTGCACACCCACTGTGTGCACCCTCCATATATATTCTCCTTGTGTACACCCACTGTGTTCACCCTCCATATATACACTCCTCGTGCACACCCACTGTGTGCACCCTCCATATATACTACTCGTGCACACCTACTGTGTGCACCCTCTATATATACTCCTCGTGTACACCCACTGTGTGCAGCCTCCATATGTTCCCCTCGTGCACACCCACTGTGTGCACCCTCCATATATACTCCTCGTGTACACCCACTATGTTCACCCTCCATATATTCCCCTCATGTACACCCACTGTGAGCACCCTCCACATATACACTCCTCGTGCACACCCACTGTGTGCACCCTCCATATATGCTCTCCTCGTGTACACCCACTGTGTGCACCCTTCACATATACGCTCCTCATGCACACCCACTATATGCACCCTCCATCTATACTCTCCTCGTGTACACCCACCATGTAGACTCCATATATTCTCCTCGTGTACACCCACTGTGTGCACCTTCCATATATTCCCCTCGTATACTCCCATTGCGTACACTCTCCTAAATACTCTTCATATACACTTCCATCTTCCCATGAAGAAGACGACGACTGCAGAGCCGCTCACCATCGAAGAAGCCTCCGTACAAAATCCGTCCGTTCCCATGACGACACACTGGGGCTGTCTGTCCTCCTCGAAGATATCAACGAAATGCAAGGGGCTGTTCAAACCTCCTCCACGAGTTCTACCTCCCAAAGACGAAAGCGAACTAGGGGCTCACCTTGCCCAACGTTTCAATATGTAAATGTATATATATAAAAAAAAAAAAAAAGATCGCTAGGTCGAAACCCACAACAGGCGGCTTAGGCAAAAATTAGAGCAAAGTCACAAAAAAAGAAGCCCGCTAGGTCGAAAACCCACAAGGGCGGCTTAGGCAAAAATAATGGTGTGCACAAAGAAATAAATCAAAGCAAAGAAAAATAGAAGTGGCTATCATCATTGGAAAAGTAAAATTCCCGCTTTCTTTTCACTTCATATTTTCTATTTTTCTTCCTTTTCAAAGGAGTTCAACTCAACTCGACAGCAGCAGTCCAAAGCTACGACTACAAATGACAAAGCGGTACAAAGCAACAAACAACAACGGAGCATACCACCACTCAAACCCGGTATCAATCATTAAACCGGATCATCCTCGAACTACGCGGACCTGAGCCTCTCACACTAAGAGGAACGTAGGCAACCCCCTGGTCTGGTCTACAAAATATATACAACCCACCTCGAGCCAACTTTTATTCTTTTCTCTCTTCCCCATATACTACAATTTCTATTCTATTTCTCGATTAATCAAGGCGTTTATTATTTCGAGACTACTAGTCTAAAACATTATCATAAGATACGTAACTAATCAACGATGTCTATTCTCGAGCAATCAAAAGACAATTCTGAATAAAACAATTTTCAAATATCTCGACAAGTCTTCTGTTCTACAATCTAGGAAAGAGCTAAACACTTATTTTCTGTCAAGCAGGGGCTTCCTTCCTTTTATACACATACCTCCTGTAAGGTCTAAATGCGAGAACTCCCTCTCTCTTTCTCTCTTCTCTCACTATAACAAAAGGCTCCTGCAAGTCGTCTGTACGTTTCTGTTTTTTACTTTATTTCGAGTCGACTGAAATAATAATAATAATAAAAAAACGACGCTAAAAGAATATACCCACCTAGATTGAAAACCCGCAAGGGCGGTCTAGAGAAAAAATAGGGTGCATCTAAAAGGAGGTAGGATTCCCTCACCTTATGCCCTCACAAAGCTGGGGCTGTCTCAATGGAATTTGTCCGAGTACTGATACTCCAACAAGATCATTCCCCGCAGAAGGTCATATCTCTCCATCGAAGCTCAACATGGATGACCTTTTTTTAATACCCTCACCAAGCCGGGGCTACCCTAACAGAACAGGATCAACTACCGATGCTCCAACGGGATCACTCTCCAATAAGGCTACTCCACACAGAATGTTATCTCTCTCCACCGGTGCTCGACATGGCTCACCTCTCTCAAGAGCCCCCCATTCAAACTGGGGCTTTTTCAAACAAAGTTAGGACAACTGCCTGGCTACTCAGAAGTCACCGGAAAACCCGATGAAATCTTACTCACCCGAAGGACTACCCTAATCAACAAATCCTAACGAAGGACAAGTACTTGAATTGATTAGACTGTAATTAATTATAAGGAATTTTTATAAAGTCGTTACATTTTCAAAAGTGTTTTCTATCACGACACGTTGTTTATAAACCCTCACACTCGGTCTCCACTAATTTATAAATTGTCTTTTTGTCTCGTCTCCGTGACGTCCTAACTGACTCAGTCCTACGCCATGTACCCTACAAGCTTAGGATACCTTTGGGTCCTGCATCTCGTCTCCCATATGTCAAAAGCCCTAAATCTCCTTTAGGCGACTCGTACCAATAGATGTCAAATAGTTTATTAACCCAACTAGGGTACCCTTTGCCTGTGTAATGCACTCCTATAATATTTACATGCTATTTACATGCTATATGCTACTCTACATGCTACACGTTATTTACACGCTACATGCCATTTACGTGCTACTTTTTACTCTACATGTTGCATGCTACTGTACATATCATAATGTAAATCTTTATACATCCATGTATATATATACTATTCTACTGTCTGTGCTACAACTAACAAAATGCAAAAACTAAGAGGCTGATTCACTAGCGTCACCCCGAGTCCACTTCCGCATAGGGGGATACCTACCGGTCAAAGCACCATCATCACCGTGACTAAAAATATCACTCTCCGCCAACTGCTGAATGACCTTCGCCACTTTCCTGTGATGCCTCCGAATGATCACCCGCAGTTTCTCCTCTACCACAACGCGTGAGCCTCAAAGGCACATCCCAACAAAGTCATCATACGAGGCTCCCTCTACGACAAACTGTCTAGCATCAAGGCCCTTGGTCAACCTAACCCGGTCAGACAAAGACGTTGAAACAGTCATAGACCACGGAGGATCCACCGAAACCAAGTAGACGCTACCTACTCCATCCTAGGCTCATGCCTTATCACCCAAATAAAGGACATCTCCGCTGTAGCCGATCAATAGCCTCCTCTGGCCCGTCGCCTCAATAAGCCGTAAGCAACTCAAAGTCTAGCTCCACCCACGGATGGAACGTCATGTCTCTCGGACAGGGTCCCCACAGAAGAGTCTTCAAACTAAGCCTAAGTATAGTGCTGAGATGTCTCGTTTCCCTATACTCCTACAGCTTGGCGCCCATCAACAAAGTACGGCAATCAAGCACTGTTTGTCCCAAATTGACCCATAGTAACAATCTCGTAGGTCAACACTACATGGGTAAGTCATCAACAAGAAGAGACTGAAACCAGAAGCAGACAAAGAACGGTTTATACCTCCAAGACAAAGTGTAAGCAGTCGACTGACTCCAACTGAGACCGACAACTCCGATCTAAAGAACGGTACAACTCCGTCAAACCCGTTGCTCGACAAGCAAGTCTATTCACTACATCCAAGTCCACTAGGCATCCCAACAGCGGAATCATCGCCGTAGTACCGGCATTAGCAAATATGGGAGGTTACTTCTACATCACCGACTCCTACCTCAAGAGCCACCAGCATCTCCTCATGTTTCCCCCAAGCGCACCACTCTTATTATCGGTGCAATCAAGCTCAGAAGTCCATCCGCACTCCCATCGGAAAGCAAGGTATCATCACTCCACACTAGGGCTACCTGTGAACCGCAACCCGGTAAGAGCCGTGAAGTCTGAAGGAGCCACCATAACCTCTCCCCAACCAAGGTGGAATGTATGGGTGGTATCCCACAAATGCTCCCGTAGTGCCATGAACAGATCGGTGCTATTGGTCAACTCTTCTTGACCAGTCAAGCTCTCGAAGAATAAACCCAAGCCGGTAACCCGCACCTTGCTCTGTACAGTCTCTAGAAGTCCTTTCCCACAAGCTATGCACAATGCTACATGAGCCCCTCGACTTCAAAGGTGGCAATACAACATGCAAGCATATACAGGTATACACAGCAAAGGTATGCAATCAATCTAGCAATTTATCTTATGATGCATGCTCATATATAAACTGTTGCATTAGGAGAATCCCCAAAATTCCCAACGAATACTATAAATAACTCACAATAAAACCCTAGTCTACCTAGGAAAAGACAAGTCAACTCAAAATAAATCCAAGACAAGTCAACTCAAGACAAATCCAAGACGAGTCAACTCAAAACAAATCCAAGACAAAGTCAACTCCGAACAAGTCCGAAAGCATTTCAATAATTAACGGACAAAAATATGACTTCATCCAAAGTAAGCCTTCTCTTCGAAACACTAATGTACATTACACTCTAATAAAAGTCAAACAAACACAAAAAGCACTTTTAACAAAGTCAACCAAGTAAAAGATCGGTCAAAGATTACTTAACACAAAAATTGTGTTTTTAACAAAACCACTAAAATCGATACATCAATCAACTTGGGTCGAAATCTACAAGCTTCATGAAAACCCCAATTTAAGGTCATTAAACCCTAAGTACAAAATTAATTCAATCAAACCTTCCCGTACGAAGTAATTAACAATCAAACCTTCTCATTCGAAGTAATTTAAAACCAAAACCCCATATCCTGGGTAACTTATAATCGAAACCTTTACAATCAAAGAAAATTCACTTAAACCCTAAACCTTGGGTAATCCACAACTAAATCCCTTACGATCAACAAATTTATCAACAAAACCCCACACCTTGGGTAATTTACAATTGAAACCCCAAACCTCGGGTAAAATACAAATAAATCCTCCTATCATGGGTAATTCGTAAACAAAGCACCTCAACTTAACATTATCCAAATCCAAACCCCGTAACTTTGGGCAAATTACAATCAAACCTTCTCATTCGAAGTAATTAGCAATCAAACCTTCTCGTTCGAAGTAATTAACAATCAAACCTTCTCGTTCGAAGTAATCAACAATCAAACCCTTCATGCAAGGTAAATTCCAATCAAGTCCTTCGCTCCAAAAGTCCATAAAATTAATCTATAATTAAAGGTCCTAAACCCTGAAAATTATAAATTAAAGGTCCTAAACCCTAAAAATCCTTAAAATTAATCTATAATTAAAGGTCCTAAACCCTAAAAATTATAAATTAAAAGGTCCTAAACCCTAAAAATCCTTAAAATTAATCTATAATTAAAGGTCCTAAACCCTAAAAATTATAAATTAAATGTCCTAAACCCTAAAAATCCTTAAAATTAATCTATAATTAAAGGTCCTAGACCCTGAAAATTATAAATTAAAGGTCCTAAACCCTAAAATCTCAAAAAAAAAAAAAATTAATCTATAATCGAAGGTCCTAAACCCTGAAAATTATAAATTAAAGGTCGAAACCTCCGTAAGCCCTAACTGGGTCCGTAAGACCTCTATAAAAATTACAAATTGGGTTCAGAAATCCTCTATAAAATTTCTAAAATCTAAAATTGGGTTCAGAAATCCTCTATAAAATTTCTAAAATCTAAAAATTGGGTTCAGAAATCCTCTATAAAATTTTTAAAATCTAAAATTGGGTTCAGAAATCCTCTATAAAATTTCTAAAATCTAAAAATTGGGTTCAAAAATCCTCTATAAAATTTCTAAAATCTAAAAATTGGGATCATAAATCCTCTATAAAATTTCTAAAATCTAAAAAATGGGTTCAGAATCCTCTATAAAATTTCTAAAATCTAAAATTGGGTTCAGAAATCTTCTATAAAATTTCTAAATTAATCCATAATGAAAGGTCGGAAACCTCTGTAAGCCCTAATCCTCTAAATCAATCTATAAATCGATTACGTGCGCTCTATGGGAGGTTAGAATTCATCCCTAATTCTTTTCTCGATTCTTAAAACTTCTTGTCGAACTGTGCGTATGGCCTTCCCTCCTTTCCCCAATAGAGTCCATCTGCAACGACTTTATTGCTTTACGAATGTTTGTCGATCTCAAGCGGAAAGACAATGTCTCGTTTCTTTTTTTTTTCCTCCCCAGTAGGGTCAACGCGACTTTATTGTCTGACGAATGCTTGATTATCCCCAGCGAAAGATGGCGTCTCGTTTCTTTCTTTCCCCATAGGTCTCGAACTACGATTGGCTTGATTCCCTTTGGATACGTAGGTAGCCTAACATAGGTTCAGCCGCTTGACCAACCTGGTCACCTTCTTACCTTTCTCTCCCATGATTTGGAACTCATGTTTTAGATCGGTTCCTTCTCTTAATCGACGACCCTCCATGCCTTGGAAGAAGCATCGCCAAGGGGCTACTGTTAGTACCCAACCTGAAAATGAGTTATTAGGCATTCTAGAACTCACAGGGACCTCCCAGGTATTTATGTGCTGCGCAGGACTTATCCAGGATTTCCCGAAAAACCCAGATAAGAAGATATCAATGACTGATCGGATGAGGGATCGAAGATAGGCTTATCTGATCATCCTCCAGAGTCCAGATAGACACACCTCAAAAATTGTGCCAATATACTGAACCGACCGGGTGGCCACTTCCCCGGCCGGGCGGCCACTCCTCCCGGGTCAAGTTTTCTTATAAATAGCTTACCTCAGTTCATTATTTCGATACACAATCCATTCTACGAGTTCCATAGCCAAAACTGACGAGGAAACTCTTAGTTTAAGCCTTTTCGGCACCCTCGAAGCCTCTTCGAATCTTCAAGAAGCTTCAATCATAGTTCTTGCCGATCAAGGTATGTCTTCTTACTTTTCTTATTATGTTCTTGTTATGTTCTTAGGCTAGATCTATATTATGCATGTTTTTATTATGTTTATGCATCCATATTCATATGTTCTTCATGCGTTCTTCATGTTCTTAGTCTAGATTCATAATATATGCCATATTTAGGGTAGCGATCTTCATGTTTATATGTTCATTCATATGTATTCATGATGTTCTTGTTATTATGCTAGATCTAAATCTTAAACATTCATAATATGCTATATCTAGGATTGTAATCCCTATTTATGTGCACATGCCATAGACTATGATGATCCTAGGGTTTCATCAAACCCTAATACGATCTAGGAACTACTTCTATCCCTAACATTCCCCCTCTATATGCATGATCTCGCTTCATCTCTCCCTATTATAATTCATCAATGAACTACACCGACTTGACCTTCTCATGATGAGAAGAATGTAGGCAATCTTTGGATCTGGTCTCAAACACTAACACACACACACACACACATTGATCATGATAGAAAGACCGATTCATCGGGAAATAGGAGTGATAACTTTAATATTTTTCTTCTATTGTAATTTGACCCCCGAACTCTATTATTCTCATAAATGTTTTTCTCTCATAAATGGTTTTCTCAATGTTTTAACAACAAATAAAATAACGTGGTGACTCCCGATTTTCATCTCGCGTAATCATAGGGTCAAACTCACATAACTCTGAAAGTTGTGAATTGCTTGACACTACTTCTAGTGAGCAAGCCTATTTTGTTGCCTCTAATGGACAAATAGGGGGTATGTATTCAAACACAAACAACCCAAAGTGGAAAAATCACCCCAATTTTTCCTATAGAAGCAACAGTGTTTTAAACCCACAACCTTCTACACAACCACCGGGATTTGAACAAAAGAATTTCAACAATAATAATGCTTTCCCTCCCCCTAAATCTAAGTTTGATCTTTTAATGGACTTTATTGTGGAAAATAAAAATGCACAAGAAAAGATTAACAATGAATTTAGGGAATGTTTTAAGTAATTAAATGCTAAGTTTGATAACTTAGCCGCACATAATAAGATGCTTGAAAACCAACAAGCTCAATAGGACAACATCTCGCATAGACCACAAGAGAGTCTTTCCGGTCAACCGCAAAGGCCTAATGAGCACGCTAATGCAATAATCTCGGTGAGCAAACAAGTAGAGAACCATGATCCGACCCCATCGATGGTCGAAACTAATAAAGAGGTTAAAAACGAGATTGAATGCCCTAGTTTTTCTAGATATTTTGTTCCCCCGATACCCTATCCTCAAAAGTTAATCAAGAAAGGGGTTAATGATCAAAATGCCGAGTTTTTGAAAATTTTGAAGTCTTTAAATGTTAGAGTTCCTTATTCTGATGATATAAAACAACTGCCTTCTTAAGCAAAACCTTTAAAAGAAATGCTTTCAAAAAAGAAGTCTTTAGAAGAATTTGAGAACTTCATTTTAGCGCAAGATATGAGTGCGATTTTACAAAATAAACTTCCCCCAAAACTCAAAGACCCTGGCACTTTTTCAATCCCTTGTAGTATTGGTAGGTGTTGTGACGACCCCAAAACCCGGATCTATTTTAAAAATAAATTTAGTATATGTGTATATTTTGTGTTGCATATCATTTCTTGCTTAGAATTATTTATTTAATTATTTGTGTTAGTTTTAATCTATTAGATTAATTTCCTTAAGGAGATGAGGGATTATAGTTGCATCTTTAGGGGTCTTAGTGAAAATTATAGTTTAGGGGTTTAGTTGTCCATAGTTGAACTAGGAGGGCTTTAGTGGAAATTGGCTAAAAGCTTATCATTATCTTCTTACCTCTCTCCCTCTCTGCGTATACCACACACACACATACGAAAATTTCTACTTTCCCAATTCTCTCAGTGTTCATGGAAAAAAAAGGTGAGTTCTTCACAAATTGATTTTCTTTCTTTGTAATTACTCCTCTATTTTAAAATCTAATTACACCAAAATGTTTAGGGTGGTGAGTAGATCATTTCTATCCGATTAGAATATATTTTCATCGATACTTTCCCCGTAGTAGGTAATTTACTATTCCCCCTTTTCATTATTAAAATGTTCATATATATATATATATATATACATATATATATATATATATATATATATATATATATACATATATATATATATATATATATACATATATATATATATATATATATATATTATATGGTACTTTGTTTGGTGAATGTTGCTTTGTGATGTGTATTGGTGAAAGTTGATGTTGGTGGTGTTAAAGAAGCTATTTTGTGTTGTTGAATTTAGTTGTGTTGATTCATATTTAGTAAGATAGAAGTTGGGGTAGTACTTTTGAGACGGTGAATAAATATTAGAAAAAAAAAAAGAACAAAATTCTCCATTTCAGGGGTTTGAGCGGCCGCCCAAAAGTGGGCCGGAGACCACCCGTACC
The DNA here is from genome assembly GCA_026119855.1 of Campanula takesimana. Taxonomy (NCBI): domain Eukaryota; kingdom Viridiplantae; phylum Streptophyta; class Magnoliopsida; order Asterales; family Campanulaceae; genus Campanula; species Campanula takesimana. The sequence goes on along the minus strand of JAOWBW010000288.1, from coordinate 1,125,090 downwards.
ATCTGGGAGGAAGTAGGGCTTGAGAGGTATAGTTTGGGCGACCGCACACCATGTTATAGGTGGCCGCACAGTCTAGCTGAAAAAGTTGAACTGTTCCAATTCAATTGAGATAGGGTTAAATCATTGTTTAGGCTTCGGGTCCTACTCTATGGTATCTAGGTAAGCGTTATGGAGTTTAAAAGTATTAAAGAATGTTTTAAATGGTCAACGTTGTTGTGCTCTTTATGAGTAACCCCGGTTTATCATCTTTATGATGTATTTGGTATGGTTCCCTACTTTGGAATCATATATTGGTTGTTTATGCTAGTATTTATTACTATGCTTCCGTTTATAGTCCAGCTGGTCTTACTTGGTTGAGTCAGGCAGTGATGGATATTATAATGGCACTCATGTCAAGTTCATTATAATGTTCTTCACTGGTAACCCCTTTTTACCCCTTCCTGATGGCGTGGTTAGGTTGAGCTAGCTCCATTGTGTGAGTATTCTAACTACACATTTTAGGGTTATGACTTTGTGTCATTTTCCCACCATTGTTACTATTATTTTTTGGTTCCAGAACCCCTGCTTCAGCTCTTTGATGCTGCTCTGTTGATACTGCTTAGATTTTTATATCCTTTTGGAAGAACCTTGGCTCAGTATCCTTTGTAATGTGTTTATTTTAGCCTGATGTGCTACGTTATGAGTTGGCTTCGCCTCTCCTTGTTATCTGCTACGTGATTGCTTATTATAAATTCTCATTTGAAATTATTATGTAAAGCATGTCATGTAGTTGCATATTTGTAACTTACTGAGATTTATCTCACCCCGTTCTTTGTTTATTTGTTTTCCTTAGATAAGGGCGAGCCAGGGGCTAGGTCACGTTGAGCACGGGGAGGACGTCGTGTCTGGTAAGCTATTTTGGGCAGGAGATGTTTTTGGGTTGCATTATGTAAATGTATAACCTTTGGGGTAGTATACTCGAGATCCTAATTTCTATCACCATTTTGGTACACTTCTAGGATTTGTAAATATTGTAAGTAAAGTGTCTAAGCCTTTAAGGTTATGGATTTACAATCGTGTGCAGTTTGTAAATGTGGTATTAGAAGTTTCTAAAGTTTCTAAAGTTTTGGTTTATTAAATAATTATGAACGGACATTTCGAAAATAAAATGTGAATTATGACGTCTTCCGATCGTGTCTCGAGCGTAGGGCCAAGTAGGACCCGGATCGGGGCATGACAGTTGATATCAAAGCCTAGGTTGTAGATGGTCTAGAATGATTACGTGACCTAGGAGGGTAGTTGTGTGTGGAGTGAGTAACGTTGAGTGTTTTATGCAGGTACTCAGTTAAAATGGTGAGAACTGATGATGATCCGGAAAATATGAGGGATGAGACTCGGAATATGTTTCAAGGAATGTTTGAGGCAGCAATGAAAACTATGAATGATCAGAGATAGGGAGGAAATCAAGCACCTCCAAGGTATGGACTTGAGCAGTTTCTGAATATGAAACCAACTGGTTATGATGGTGAACCGGATGTGACTAAGGTCGAAAGATGGATTGAAGCAATGGAGAAAATATTTGATGTTTTGGGATGTCTTGATGAAGATCGAGTTAGATTTGCTACTTATAAGCTGACTGGGGCTGCAGAACATTGGTGGAAAGCGTTAAAGACTAGTTGGGATGATGCTCACGTACCTTATACTTGGGAAAATTTTCTAAAAAAGTTCAAGGAGCATTTCATTCCTAGAGTGGATCAAGATAGAAAGGAGGTGGAATTTCTTAACCTGGAACAAAATGTTATGTCAGTGGGTCAGTATGCGGCTAAGTTCACCAAGCTATCCATGTATTGTACTCATTTAGTTGCAACGGAAGAGAGGAAAGCAATAAGGTTTGTTAAAGGATTGAGGACAATGATCCAAACTCAGTTAGTATCTCATAAACTTCAAGATTTCCAGGATGCGGTAGATCGTTCTTATCAAGTGGAATATGATATTGAGGAGCATAAGAGGAAAACTGAAGTGTTGAATGTTGGAAGGCAAGGAGGTCAAGGAAGATCACAACCACAACGTGGGGATAGTCGAGGAGGACAGAAAATGCCATCACAGTATAGAGGGCAACCAATTTTTAGAAGCCAAGGTAATCCTCCAGGGAATCAAAATAAGACGATATGTACCTATTGTCAGAAGGCAGGGCATACAAAAGAAAGATGTTGGAAGAAGCAAGGGAAGTGCATGAATTGTGGACAGCTTGGGCATTTTCAAAGAGAGTGTCCTAAACCAAAGAGTCAACCATCTGGGAGTGGCACCGGGACTTCATAAGGTCAGAAAAGGGATGCTTCGGGGAGGCCTAAAGTTCAAGGCCGTGTCTTTACCATAAATCAGCAACAAGCATCGGATGCCTCAACAGTAATAGGAGGTATCATTTTTATATCGAGTTTGAGAGCGCGCGCACTTATAGACCCTGGCTCATCGCATTCATATGTTTCTTTGTATTTTGCATCTCAGTTGCATTATTCTTCTGAGTCTTTGCCTTATGTGCTAGAAGTGTCAACTCCTATGGGACAATGTTTGATTACTGATAAGGTGTTACGTGCTTGTGATGTGCTTATATGTGATCATGTGTTATATGCTGATTTAGTAGTGTTACCACTACAAGATTTTGATGTTATTTTGGGTATGGATTGGTTAAGCAAGTATCATGCTTCAGTTGATTGTCATAAGAAAGTTATTATATTTTCCGTCCCTAATATGCCTGAGTTTATTTTTAGGCCGTAACATCGGGTAGGGATATACGTGTTATTTCTTATGTGAAAGCTAAAAAGTTATTACTTCGTGGTTGTGTTGGGTATTTGGCTAGTGTATTGGATACAACGAAAGAGTTCCCTAGGTTAGAGGATGTGCATGTGATTAAAGAATTCCCTGGTGTGTTCTTTATAGAGTATGCTATGTCTCCCGATAGGAAAATCAAGTTTTGTATTGATTTACTTCCAGGTACAGCTCCAATATTTGAGGCACCGTATAGAATGGCTCCGACAGAGTTAAAAGAATTGAAGGTTCAGTTACAAGAATTGCTCGATAGGGTATTCATATGACCCAGTGTTTCACCGTGGGGAGCTCCAGTTTTGTTTGTTAAGAAGAAGGATGGGTCTTTGAGATTGTGCATTGATTATCGGAAACTGAATCAGGTAACTGTGAAGAACAAATATCCATTGCCTCATATTGATGATTTGTTTGATCAACTCAAGGTTCAACAGTCTTTTCAAAGCTTGACTTGAGGAGTGGTTACCATCAGTTAAAAGTTCGTTCAGAAGATATTCTCAAGACTGCATTTCGTAGTAGGTATGGTCATTTTGAATTTCCTGTCATACCGTTTGGGTTAACAAATGCGCCAGCAGTTTTTATGGACATGATGAACCGGGTTTTTAAGCTTATCTTGACACTTTCGTGGTTGTATTTATTGATGATATTCTGGTCTATTCTAAATCGTGGGAGGAACATGAGCAACATTTGCGAATGGTTTTGTCTGTGCTACGGGAGAAGCAGTTATTTGCAAAGTTAAGCAAGTGTGCTTTTTGGCTTGATGAGGTTTCTTTTCTGGGGCATGTTGTTTCGAATAAAGGGATATCTGTTGATCCTTCTAAAATTGAAGCCATTGTTAATTGGAAGAAGCCGGGAACAGTAACCGAGATTCGAAGTTTCTTGGGTTTAGCGGGGTATTATCGAAGATTCATTGAGGGGTTTTCAAGAATTGCTACAATGTTGACTCAGTTGACTCGGAAAAATGTACCATATGTGTGGAATGAAAAATGTCAAGTAAGTTTTGAAGAATTAAAGAAGAGGTTGACCACCGCTCCTGTTCTTGCATTGCCTAATGGGAATGATGACTTGGTTATTTACAGTGATGCTTCAAAGGAAGGTTTGGGTTGTGTCTTGATGCAAAATGGGAAGGTAATTTCATCCGATTCATGACATGGAACTTGCTGCGATTGTTTTTGCGTTACATAAATGGAAGCATTATCTTTATGGAGCAAAGTTTGAAATTTTCACAGATCACCAGAGTTTGAAATAACTTTTCTCACAAAAGGAATTGAACAACAGACAACGTAGATGGATGGAGCTTCTGAAGGATTATGATTGTACCATTTCATATCATCCAGGCAAGGCAAATATGGTTGCAGATGCTATTAGCAGGAGATCTTATGTAGCTTCAATGATGGTTCGAGAATGGAAGATGTTAGAGGATGATCCTGAGTTAATGAAGATATTGGATAAAATCAATGATAGAAAAATTGAAGATTTCTCTCTTAGTTCTGAAGGAGTATTAAGTTATAGTGGTCGGTTATGTGTGCCTAACATTGATGGGATTTGTTGGATATTATGCCCTAGGCCCTTGAGAAAGGCTTATGCGTTATATCATAGCTTCATTGTTATAGAGATAACAAACCTGATTATTATATCTTTTGCATGTTTATTATAATGATCATTGTCCCTAGCACTTATGAAGGGCTAGCATGAGTTTAATGGGTAATCATATGATGATTATAGCGCATAGGATGCGGATTAAACTTGTGGGTACATGTTGGAGAACAAGTACTGGATAGACCAGTTATGAGATTTCTGTCATGGTCAAATGTCATAATTATATCTCATAATAGTTATATCATTTATCCTTAGACCTGAGATTATCATAGTCTTCCACATGATGAACATTATGTTTGACGTACTCAAACGCTACCCCTAACCGGGTGGTTATAAAGGCTACGATTGGCATAATCGGATTCCTGTAGGGAAGAATGATAAGTCAAGATGGGATTTATCCCTCTCTCAAGAGAGATATCTGCTTGGCCACTCGATGAGTGAGATTGATAATAGTGTACGGCTGTACCCAAATGAATTGAAGCGTTCAATGTTATTTGCTCATATCAATCTACTCGAGATCGAGAAAACATTGGACAACATAAGTTGACGTGGACCATGACTTATGTCCAATATGATATCGCGTGATAAAGGGATTGTGATATGTTCTATAAGGTTACTTTGGGCTTTCAAAGTTATACTAATTGGGTAGTCATAATGGCTTGCTAGAGTCCGCTTATGACTTACGGGTTCTGACTCTTTCAGACTCGTTGCCAACTTAGTATAATCCTATTGGGTCACACACAATAGAACGGATTGAATAATGCACAGAAAACGGGAAAAACTGGATCCTGCTGGAAGGATCCGTACGGATGGTTTGGGAGCCACCCAACCAATCTGTACGGATGGTTTGTCCAGATGGAAAACAATTTGTTCAGATCTCTTGTTTGACAAGGAATTCTGATCCCAAAAGGAATTAGTTTTATACCCTATTATATATGTGTGCAGTCGGGTTTGAGAAACCTAATGGTTGATTTTAGAAATCATAACATGTTGTTTGAGAAACAATTACACACATATAGAGAGGGGATTATTAGTTTTGAGATTTAGAATCATCATAATTCAATAATCAATGAAGCAAAATAATTCTTACGAAGAAATCGTTTCTTCATCAAGCCTTGGGTCTAGCAATCCAGATCAAGAAGGTGTTCTTGATATCCGTTCGACGTGTGGATACCGATAGAGGGTGTTTGCTTTAACACCTAAAAGTTCGTGTTCATGGATTCGATCTTCAAGGGTATGTTTCTTTCATCTTGTATTTAATTTAATCAACATGCACGGTTCTGGGCTCTTGGGTGTTTGATTTTATCTGTTTATTCCGCTACGCATGATGCATCAAAACCCAACAATGGTATCAGAGCCCCGTTCATTTTTGATTATTTTAGTATATCATGTTGAAATTGTTTAATTCGATTATATAATATCTACATGATAATAAGATGAATGTGTGATTTGAGTTTTATATATGAGATATAAAATTTATGAGCATGAATATGAGGATTATGTAATTATTGTATTGATTTGATCCATATGAATAATTGCATATTTGGGATATCAATAAATAATTGGATTATGTGTATTGATAATTTGAATCTAATTTGTGTATGTAATAAATTATTTATTCATGGTATTGATTAGATCTAATTAAATTCGTAATCTGTAAATTCATGTTTCTGTAATCTGATTATGTATAAACATGATATTGGATTTGGTCGAATTTCTGAAATTCTAAAAAAAAAAACTGGAAATCTGGGATCCTACCAATGGATCCGTACGGATGGTTTGGATGATGCCAAACTGATCCGTACGGATAGTTTGGAAATTCTCAGATTTGATTTTGTTTTCTGGTGTTCAGATTATTCTGTAAATTGTTTACAGAATTCGAATCTGGAAACTGGAAACTGGAAACTGCTTTCAGACGGCTGGTTTTCGAAACCGTGTTTCCCGAAACAATTTTCAGCCGAAGAATTCAAAAGGAATTGCAGAAATCAGAGTTCTAAAGAGTTTAGAACTGCTATAATCTGTGAGATTAAGAGACAATGAAAGATCTTGAAACAAGTATCCAATCTATACGGGAATGTGGATGCCTTTTGGCTTAGACCGTATAGAGAAGTTGCTTGGTTTCTTGATCTTAGCACGGAAATGTGGATGCCTTTTGGCTTAGTTTCGGCCGTGCGGTTTGTGCTTTTAATTTCAAGATGCTCTGCGGATATAGTTTCAGATTTCTGAAGAGTTAGAGTTTATGTGACCTGTATGAAAGAGCTGTACGGATAAATCTGGATGCTTCCAGAAACATCCGTACGGATGGTTTGGGCATTACTGATTCTGATCTGTTTCAGACGGCAGGTTTTGGAAACCGTGTTTCCTGAAACAGATTTAAGTTCAGAAGTCCAAACTGTTAATGAGATCAGAATCTTAAAGGAGTTTAAGATTGGCGTAATCTTAAAGTTTCAGAATTTATCCCTATACAAAGTGCAAATAGTTTGCAGAGAAGGAAATTATATTTGGATTAATTCATTGCATGGACCAATGGCAGGCTTACGCCTTGTTTCTGGGAATGCGAATGAAATATCCAATCTGTAAATTGTTTACAGATAATTTAGATTCCGTCCCCATAATGTTGCTTCATAATTGAATCACAAGATTTTGCTTCTGTTAATTAATTTGATTAGTTAACCTTGATTATGCAAAGACTATATTATATTATGACATAATTAAATATATGATGCATATCTCTAAGAAATAAACCTTCTTAAAACTTAAGTCATGTGCTAATCCATTATTAAAACACTTGTGAGTACACCGGGTATTTTTATGTGGGCTCTGCCAAAGCGAGGTGCATTAATTCTATCAGTGTATGAGCAAGATGAGGAATGAGAGTTTCCTATGCGTTTAACGTGATTTGACTTAATTAAGCTATCAAAAGACAAAGTTTTGGGCCTAAGACACAAGATGAGATTAAAACATGTTTGACATAAAATGTCTAACAAATCTCATAAAGGATCTAAGAATCATATATGATATGATTGACAATGAGTTGTCTACCTAATTAATTTAATTTTGAGCAGTATCGCCAAAGCGGACTTGAAATCAAATTAAAGATGGATCTTAGCCCACTTAAATTATATTATACAATTGTTGTATTTGAAGGTGTATAATTTAGTGGGAGTATTAATGAAATACATTATATGTCTCTAAATGATAATAGTATGAAATATATGTGTATATTTATTTGCATATTTTGTAGAATGTCAAACTATAATCATGTATAATTACTGCAATTGACCCCACTTCAAGAGAATAAGATTAACTTCCTTGACCTAGTCATGAGCTTAAGAATTGTTCTAAAGCAAGAACGGAAGTTATGAATTCTTAATAAATCCTATTCCTAAGAAACCTAAACACGGACAAAGACATAATTTAGAATCATGTGGATGAATCTATGGATGTCAATTGTTCTACGACTTGTTACCATATGTTTAGAACTTTAGAAGTATCTGAAACATGTGAATGCTTATGTGATAAGCGATCATGTAGGAATCGTTCCTACAAGCAAGAAGCAAAACATAAAGTTTGAGATTGATTAAAGCCTAAACAATCATGTGATGAATGAAAGGTATGTTAATAAGTTCTCATGTTTTGAACATGGAGACACATATTAATTACCTTAGTTGGCTTGGTTATCAAGTTAGTTTGGAACTAACAAACGGATTTGATATTAATACATAAGCGACATTTAATGTTTAAAATGTTATGTCTTAGTACCTCTGTCCCTAAATGAGTGTCCAAATTTCATTTTAAGGGACACTGAAAATCTCAACTTTTTGAACAATTTGGTAACAACGATTCATATATAATATTGTAATCTCCTTTCCAAACCTTTAGTTTTGCACATATAAAGAAACCGGTGAAATTTTTTTCGAAAAAAAACGTTTAGGGAGAAAGTTATGTTCAAAAAAGACACTCATTTAGGGACAAAGATTTCTTGAAAATGGACACTCATTTAGAGACAGAGGGAGTAATATCAAATGGAAACCTTCTCAAACTTCAAGGTTAATAAGGACAAGAATTTAATATAAAGGCAAGACAAGAGTTATCAAGCCTAAAGGAAACATTTGTGGCTAAACCTAAAATCCAAATGATATAATTGCTACCATGGCAATATGATTGACCATTGGAAGAATTACAATTTGAATTAAAAGATCAAAAGGAAGTGTAGTAGGACTACCACTTCAAGTATTTATGTTAAAATTCTATTTAAAATGATAAAGATTAACCTATGTGTTGATAATGATGCAATGGTTGCAACATTAATCATAGGAACTTGCGAAGTGTCTTCACCTATTGGGTTCATATTTGTTTTGAACAAATATCATGATGTTCCCACTTTAAGTAGAAATATTATTTTGGTTTCTTCATTGCAAGATTATGGATATTTCCTATTTCGAATAAGAAAATGTTCCAATAAATATGATTTGCTTTATTGTATTGCTATTCATATAAATGGGATTTTATATCATTATCTTGGAAGAACAAAAATAATGAGTATAACGTAAATAATGGAAATCTGAATCTAAGGGTGTAAGCGTTGCATTCTTAAAAGCATTAATGTCTATATCAAATGAAAAGAAACGCATATCTAAAATTCCATGGGACGGAGTTTTAAATTTGCATGATTTCGAATCATATGATTTATGTGAATCTTGTAATTGATTAAGACACCTCTTACTAATAGTAGTAAAAGGAAGTACTCTTTTGGACTAATATATATTGATGTATGTAGTTTATTAAAGTAACAATGCTTGGAAAGGGATTTCAAAATCTCATGGAAAAAGTATTATTGTACTCTGATCTGATCAAAGTGATGAATATTTGAGCCTTGAACTTTACGAGAATTCTACAGAAAGTCTGCAGAATAAGAAAAACTGATACTGGGAACAAGATCCGTACGGCTGACTATCAGGTGTATGCCTAATCTGAAGCCGTACGGACCCTGCTCCAGAAGTTTATAGATTGTCTTAAAACTGTAGTTTTTCGCCTCATGATAAGTCAAACTGATTTTTTAATTATCCTTCTGAATTATGTGCTGGAAACAACTGTGATTACACTAAATTGAGTTTCATCTAAGGAGGTTCGACTGATGCCATATGAGATATGGAATGAAAGAAAAACTTGGTTTGTCTTTCATAAAGATTTGTGATGTGATACTTTTGAGAAAAGTTTTGTCTTGGACAAAATCACACCTAAATCTAATAAATGTATTTTATGAGATATCTTAATGATATTAATTTTACACCCTTTAGAGTACAAATCGTTTGTTACTCTAAATAACACTTTCTAGATAAACCATTTATCTCTAAAGAGCTAGTGGGAGTAAGATGTATCTCGAAGAGTTCGAGACCCACAAAATGACATAGAACCTAAGATGGAAGTTGAACAAAATTTCACAAGGAGTTGTGGAAATTCGTTCAAGTATACACAAAGTTATTTGCATAAATGATAGGATACTATCTATAACAAGAAATATTGATTTCTCATAATAGAAAGTAATTAGGAAAATATCATTGCGAATGATTGACCTATTACCTATCAAGATGCAAAGTCCGCTCCGGATTTAGATCAATGACTTGAAGTCATAAAATCTAAAAGTGTATATTGATTAAGCAAGACTAATTGAGAAAAGTTAATTCATAATGTCGATTATGATGAAACTTTATCACCTGTAATCATGCTTAATATTATTAGAATTCTTATTGTCATGACCTCATATTTTGAATATGAAATATGACAAATGGATAATAAAATAGCATTCCTTAACAGGAACATACTTTAGGATGTGTTTGATACAACCTAAAAGTTTTGATTGATCCATAAAATTCTAATAAAATATGCAAGTTGCAGAAATTCATGAGATGGATTGAAGCAAACTACTTGGAGTGAAATTTAATTTTGATGAAGTATTCAAAGAGTTTGAATTCATCAAAGATGAGACTTGTGATTACAATAAATTTAGTGGGAGCGTAATAGTATTCCTAGTCATATATATGTGGTTGACATATAATTCATTCTGAAAGAGTTTCTAAATGAAAGACTTGGATAAAGCCACCTATATCATTGGAATTTAGATTTATGGAGATAAATCTAAAACGTTGTTTGGTTAAAGTCAAAGTACTAGTAAAGACAAGATAGTGAAAAGTTCACTATGCAAGACTCTTGGAGAGGTTACTTATAAAAGTCTAATGGCATTAATCTTTGCAAGATTTAGTCTTACTGGAAGACTAATGAGCAAGAGTACATGATTAGGATTCCATAAGCTTCGACAATTGGTTCTATCATGTAAGCCATGTAAATGTACTAAGACCGTATGTCTCATATACTTGGAGTATGATGAGATGATACCAATCGGATCCTAGTGAGAGTCACTAGTTAAGAAACAATCTTATGTTCTCTAAAAGGAACTAAAGGATGCGTTCTTGATCTTTGATGGAATAAAAGATGACTTGTAATAGTTACATAGATGCATTCTTACAAACCAACAAAGATAAATATTGCAGTATAAATACATGTTTACATCTAATAATGGTGTTAGAAGAGTTCTAAATTGACCATTACTATTCTACAAAAGGTTAAGTATCTAGTGGCATGAGATGCAACTAGAAAAATGTTAAGATTAAGATTCTAATTAGTAAACTAGAAATCGTTTCTAGTGTCACTAATTTAATGTACATTCATTGTGTCAATAATCGTTATTACACAAGTCAAGGGACAAATATCTTGTCTAGACATATACTCATACATTTCTATCTTACTCGAGAAATCGTCAAAGATGGGAGATGTCAAAATATGTAAAATACCTCATTATAATAACAAGCATAATTATCCTACATAAGCTCGTTTGCAATTATTATGGAGATCATAACTAAGATCAATGGGTATTGGATACGCGTTGATTGGGCCTAGTGCAAGTGGGAGATTGTTTGATATTATGCCCTAGGCCTTTGAGAAAGGCCTATGCGTTATATCATAGCTTCATTGTTATAGAGATAACAAACCTGATTATTATATCTTTTGCATGTTTATTATAATGATCATTGTCCCTAGCACTTATGAAGGGCTAGCTGAGTTTAATGGATAATCATATGATGATTATAGCGCATAGGATACGGATTAAACTTGTGGGTACATGTTGGAGGACAAGTACTGGATAGACCCGTTATGAGATTTATGTCATGTCAAATGTCATAATTAAATCTCATAATGGTTATATCATTTATCCTTAGACCTGAGATTATCATAGTATTCCACATGATGAACATTATGTTTGACGTACTCAAACGCTACCCCTAACCAGGTGGTTATAAAGACTATGATTGGCATAATAGGATTCTTGTAGGGAAGAATGATAAGTCAAGATGGGATTTGTCCCTCTCTCAAGACAGATATCTGCTTGGCCACTCGATGAGTGAGATTGATAATAGTGTACCGCCGTACCTAAATGAATTGAAGCGTTCAATGTTATTTGCTCATATCAATCTACTCGAGATCGAGAAAGCATTGTACAACATACGTTGACGTGGACCATGACTTATGTCCAATATGATATCATGTGATAAAAGGGATTGTGATATGTTCTATAAGGTTACTTTAGGCTTTCAAAGTTATACTAATTTGGTAGTCATAATGGCTTGCTAGAGTCCGCTTATGACTTACGGGTTCTGACTCGTTCGGACTCGTTGCCAACTTAGTATAATGCTATTGGGTCACACACAAAAGAACGGATTGAATAAGGCACAAAAAACGGGAACAACTGGATCCTGCTGGAAGGATCCATACGGATGGTTTGGGAGCCACCCAACCAATCCGTACGGATGGTTTGTCCAGACGGAAATAGTTTGTTCAGATCTCTTGTTTGACAAGGAATTCTGATCCCAAAAGGAATTAGGTTTATACCCTATTATATATGTGTGCAGTCGGGTTTGAGAAACCTAATGGTTGATTTTAGAAATCATAACATGTTGTTTGAGAAACAATTACACACATATAGGGATTATTAGTTTTGAGATTTAGAATCATCATAACTCAATAATCAATGAAGCAAAATAATTCTTACGAAGAAATCGTTTCTTCATCAAGCCTTGGGTCTAGCAATCCAGATCAAGAAGGTGTTCTTGATATCCGTTCGACGTGTGGATACCGATAGAGGGTGTTTGCTTTAACAGCTTAAAGTCCGTGTTCATGGATTCGATCTTCAAGGGTATGTTTCTTTCATCTTCTATTTAATTTAATCAACATGCACGGATCCGGGCTCTTGGGTGTTTGATTTTATCTGTTTATTCCGCTGCGCATGATCCATCAAAACCCAACTGGATTAAATGCCAAGTTCTTGATGAGGGCCACAAGTCTAGATATATCATTCATCCCAGGAGTACAAAGATTTATCAGAATTTGAAGCAGCATTTTGGTGGAATAATATGAAGCGGGAAATAGCAGAATATGTATCAAAGTGTTTGACTTGTCAACGAGTTAAAGCCGAACATCAGAGACCCGCAGGTTTACTTCAACCTTTAGAGATACCGGAGTGGAATTGGGAGCATGTTATGATGGATTTTGTAATTGGATTGCCTCGTACTCATAGAAAACATGATGCAGTTTGGGTAATCGTGGATAGATTGACAAAGTCTGCTCACTTTTTACCTATTGATATTGGCTATTCGATGGAGAAGCTTGCGACTTTGTATATTCATGAGATTGTGAGATTGCATGGAGTTTCTGTTAGTATTGTTTCAGACCGAAATCCCAGGTTTACTTCCCGATTTTGGCAGGCATTTCAAAAGGCATTAGGTACAGATTTGAAATTTAGCACAACGTTTCATCCTCAAACTGACAGCCAATCCGAAAGAACGATTCAGATTCTTGAAGATATACTTCGGACTTGTTCGGTTGACTTCTCATATTTTTAGGATACTCATCTACCACTTGTCGAGTTTGCTTACAATAATGGTTATCAGTCGAGTATTGAGAGTTTCGCCAAAGGTGGGAATTAGAAGGTTCGGTAAAAAGGGTAAACTTGCTCCAAGGTATATTGGACCTTTCGAGATTTTGGAAAGAGTTGGAAATCTAGCTTATCATCTTGCGTTGCCACCTTCTCTAGGCATGATGCATAATGTGTTTCATGTTTCAACGCTTCGTAAGTATGTATACGATCCATCACATGTAATGTCAGAAGTATCGGAGGATATTGAGCCGAATATGTCTTATAAGGAGCAACCAATTCAAGTGATCGATACCAAAGTCCAATAATTGAGAAACAAAAATATTCCACATGTTAGAGTGGTATGGAGGAACCACAACATTGAAGAGTCGACTTGGGAACTTCGGGAAGAGATTGAGCGAAAGTATCCGTGGTTATTTGATCATCTTGGTAAGTATCTTTAAAATTCGGGTTGAATTTTTTTAAGGGGGAGTGATTGTGACGACCCCAAAACCCGACTCAATTTTAAAAATAAATTTAGTATATGTGTATATTTTGTGTTGCATATCATTTCTTGCTTAGCATTATTTATTTGATTATTTGTGTTAGTTTTAATCTATTATATTAATTTCCTTAAGGAGGTGAGGGATTATAGTTGCAACTTTAGGGGTCTTAGTGAAAATTATAGTTTAGGGGTTTAGTTGTCCATAGTTGAACTAGGAGGGCTTTAGTGGAAATTGGCTAAAAGCTTATCATGATCTGCTTACCTCTCTCCCTCTCTGCGTATACCACACACACACATACCAAAATTTCTACTTTCCCAATTCTCTCTCAGTGTTCATGGAAAAAGAAGGTGAGTTCTTCAAAATTTGATTTCCTTTCTTTTTAATTACTCCTCTATTTTAAAATCTAATTACACCAAAATGTTCAGGGTGGTGAGTAGATCATTTCTATCCGATTAGAATATATATTCATCGATACTTTCCCCGTAGTAGGTAAGTTACTATTTGTAGACACCCCGCCCAGGAACGCTCACCCCGATTGCACATTTGATTTATTGTTTCTCCCTATTTTAAGTGTTTCTCGTTAGTTTCTGTTACTTCCGTTAAGTTCCTGACTGACTTCTTTAAGTCCAGGGACCAAACTGAATAACAGTACTGACTTTCTAGTCTATTCTGTCATTTTTGCCATCTCCAAGGCGCGCGCTTTCACCCTTTGGGAGCAGAGTCGCGCGCATCCCGCCACCAAGGCAGGAGGCGCGCGCACCTGGGCGTCAGTTATAGATTTCTGTCCAAGAATCCCTCCCTTGCTCCTTTTAACAGGATTTGCCCGGGAAACTGACCTTTGTGACTTGGTTTTGACACCAAAAACACACCTTCTTTACCTATATAAACACCTCTATTTCACCATGGAATGGAGGGAAGATTTGAATCATTAACAACAACTATACACAAATACTTACAAGGCATTTTCCTAAGAACCTCTTAAAGGAGTCTTTGAAGTTCTTTGAAGTATAGGTAAAAGACTACTCTTTTCTCTCCTTTTCTACTTCATCTCCTCTCTCTTTCGTTTGCTTTAATCAAAGGTGCAATCACCCAAAAAATTTTGGGACATGACACCAAAGACTACTTCACTTCATTGAAGCTAGTCACGGAGTCATCTCCCTACATTTCAAACACCCCTTTTTTTTTAACCCCCCCCCTTTTATCATCAAGAATAAGAAGAACATTTCATCATTTATGTAGATTTTGATCAAGCAAGACCAACTTTAGTTGGGTGAGATGGGTGTTTAAGTACTTTTCATCTTGTAACCTAACCCCCGAACCTCATAACAAAGAATCTCTGTTTTCGTAATCAAACTTAGGCTACAAACATTAGGTTTTTCTTATGTTCCTCTAAAACATAGGTGGCGACTCTAAAACAAAAATAGACAATAGGGTAACTCACCGCTCTAGCCAAGCCGTGGTCCCCCGAGGTATCTATAGAGGCGACTCCGCTGGGGATATTTGAGGGTTAAACTTGCGTTTCTGATCAAAATCTACATCTTTTCTGGGCATTCTGATTCCTGATGGGGGAAGCGTGCGCCTCTGGCCTTCTTGGCCTAAGGCGCGCGCGGCCCACATCAAGGACCAGAGTCACCCACTTCCTGATGTTCTTCCTGTTCTTCTTCTTTTTTCTACACTAATCATTTCTGCAGGGGTTACAATATACATTCAGGACCAGGGCAGTCCCCTGAGTCCGAAGTCTGACAATCTGACAGGTTTGCCCAGAACCGGGCGCCTCCCATAGACTCTGCGCCAGGCGCGCGAATCCCACAACACAGGCCAATGGCGCGCGCTTTTGGGTGGTTGTCCAGAGCAGGGACAGTTTCACAATAGAGCAGAATGATTGGGGTGTGGGCACAGTTGCCTGCATCATGGACTGATTTGGACCTCTTAACTGTTTCATTTTGTGTTTTGTTTTATCGATCACACGGGTGATTCGAGAGTTGTAATTATGTGCTTATTTACTTTTCTTTCATAAAACAAAAAATTAAAAAAATGTTTTGTCACATGTTGGACCTCACACTACGTGCACAATGTCCTATAAATTGCTCACTATCGAGTCGCACAAGTTTATAACCCCAAACCCGTCGAGGCCCGTCCTAGAGAGTTTCAAGCTCCACCCGACCTTGACTCTCTCGAAGCGGTAAACCTCAACCTGTGGCGTAGTTCATGACTACATGCCGGGGGTGACCTTAAGCCTCTCATTAGCCGAGCACAAGCCAACACAATTCTAGTTAGGGTCTCACACTCCGTAACTGAAGTCGGTTTTCATGTGCCGAGATTTACCTAAACTAATGTCTTCAAAACATACATGCCAAGTGGTTATCATGGACGAAATAAAACTCCGTCCCGAAGTGGTTATTATGGACGAAAATAAAAATCCGTCCCCGCATGTATGCTTACTACATTAATTTAGTTTAATCCTGACATGTGTAGGATTCACAAGCGTGATGGAATCCGATGAGTATATGGGACCGCGAGATGGTCTATATACTAGTGTGACGATTCCATTATTTTCTTAGAAACTCAAAAGGGACCCCGTCCCTCCGACTTATAAAAAAAAAGTCTTTTTCTTATGTGGTTTTGAGTCGTGCGCCTAATGTGTGTTCTAAGCCTCTACATGGACCGAAATTGTTACTCAAGACTGACAAGGGCCTCTTCTGCAATATAGGTTCAATTGGTACTTACAGTGTAACGCCCATCCTTAATCTCGTTAAATATTTGACTTATTTGTTAAATTCT
The DNA here is from genome assembly GCA_026119855.1 of Campanula takesimana. Taxonomy (NCBI): domain Eukaryota; kingdom Viridiplantae; phylum Streptophyta; class Magnoliopsida; order Asterales; family Campanulaceae; genus Campanula; species Campanula takesimana. The sequence continues at coordinate 1,108,437 of JAOWBW010000288.1, read as the reverse complement.
TGAAATGCTTGTTAAATTCTTGACTAGCATATTTATATGCTATTTTATTTGAGTTAATTATTTAATTACTTTAGAAAATTAAGGTGGTTAAATGTTAAAGTTGAAAGTTTAGGGGCCTTTTTGTCAAAGTTAGAACTTGAGGGGCCTAGTTGCAATTCTTGGAAAGTTCCAAGTATATAAAGTGTGTTTGCCTGAGAAAGGAAATTCCTTTCTCAAACATTCTCGTTGTTTCTCTCTGTTTCACGAAGGGAGTTCAATTTTACCCTACTCTCGACTCCTCGAGCTTAATTATTCATCTGTTCGTGATTCTGGTCCCGGATAAATATTCGTGGCGTTGAATAGAGCGTTCCAGGCCGATCAGAAATTAATTTGGGTCAACTTGATTTTTGACTAGGTAAGTTATTAACTCCCCCTTACTTGTAATAACATGTATATATGTTATTCCCGCTACTTGTTCTTGTTAAAATTGTGTTTTGAGCAATTTTAGTGATACTTGTAATTTTGGGACGGAGGGAGTATAAATATACGCAGTGCATATGAAAGAAACTTAAAAAGTGTTTAACTTGGTTAGCCTCCTGGGTGTGTTCAAAATTAGTAGGAAAATTACTCCTATTCGTGAGACGGTAAAATAGTAACTTGATTTAAATATTATTAGAAAAATTGTACCATTATTTGTGGTACGGGGAAATGAATGGAAGTATCCCTAAATGGGTATAGTAGTATAAAATAAAATTGTACTTATACTTTTGGAGACGGTGAAATATTGAAATGGAATAAAAGGAAATTGTCCTATTATTTATGGGACGGTAAAAGAAATGAATTGAGCCTGAAATAATGTTTTGGGTATTGCCTAAGAATTAGTAAAAGTTACTCCTATGCTTGGGACGGGAAATTTCTTAACCTGGGAAAGAAATGAAAATTTCGTATTTTGGTACCTTGTGCGACCGCACAAAAATACTTGGGCGACCGCCCAACTTTCTGAAAGGTTTTTCAAAGGAATGGACCTGCTTGTGTGCGACCGCACATTACATTTTAGGCGACCGCACAGTTACCTGGAAAACAAAATGTTGTTTAAAGTTTGTATAAGTTGGAAGTAACTCTAGTTAAGGTATATAACCTTAGTATAAGATGTCCTAGCAAGTGTTGTGACACCTTAGGGGCATCAGAACTTGGTTTTAAACGTGTATACTCATTGAATTAAAATGAGAACTTAGTCTTGTACATGAACACTTATAGAACTCAAATGAGAACTTAAGTATAAGAGTAACAACTCTTTTATATGTCTTGAAAGTGCTATGAACAAGCACTTATGTGTTATGCTTGTCTTGAAGCCAATGATTGTGCACCTTAGGGGCATTAAAACAATGACTTGAGATTGAATATCCTATGTAGGGGATTAAGAACTCGTAAGTATGAGTTGTCTAGCTCATTGACTTAATTTGAACTCGAAGTATTCTTGGTCTAGGTTTAGGGTACTACCCTAGATGGCCTAGATGAGTGTTGTAGAACACTCTAGTACTGAAAAATAGTCCCTTTGTGAATAAATGAAATGTGGACTTGAATCATAATTAAACGATAACTTGAGTATAAGAGTATGAATGCTCTTATGTGTCTGGAAATCAACGTCTTGTGTACCTTAGGGGTATAAAACAATGTTTTGAACTTGAACATCCTAAGAATAGGATTGAGAATTGGTAAGAGTAAAGTGTATAACTCTTATACATGATTGAATGTCCAAAGATTGGAATAAAATCTTGTAAAAGTCTTGACTGTCTTGATTGTCTTGAAAGTCTTGTATGTCCTAAGAAAAGGATTGGAAATTAGTACGTGAAAGATGTATAATTCATCTACCTAGCTTGAACTTGAAGTATAAGATAATTAACTCTTGTACATGTTTAACCATCCAAAGAAATGGATTGAGAACTTGGATATAAGATGATAAAATCTTGTATATGTATTGAATGTCCTGAATGTCTTGAGCTTGAATGTCTTGAATGTCCTGAATGTCTTGAATGTCTTGAATGTCTTAAGTTGAGACAATAACTTGAAGTATAAGACAATAAAATCTTGTACATGACTTGAACATCCAAATAATTGGATTAAGACTTGAATATAAGATTATGAAATCTTGTACGTGCCTTGACACAATATATGTGTATGGTAATAAACTTGAAAGAGTCTTGATGTGTACATGCAAATCTTGCATATATTTACTTGATAGAATGTGGCTTCTTGATTGATTGATACATGGTATGAATAACCAAAGAATTGGGTTATGGAACTAGATAGAGAATGATTAACTCTACTACATACTTGAACTTGATATGTGTGTATTGTAAGTGTTATGAACAAATACTAAAGTGCTAGTGATTGGTTTTAATCGTGTATATACTCAGTGAAGTATATAAAGTATAAGAAGATATCTTGTCTTGAAATGGGTTCCTAAAGAAAATAGGGACTAGTGTAATATGAAGATAATTCATATAATCGTGAATACTACGATTTAAATTAATAAGAATGGTTATAGAACACAATATGTGTTAGAAAATGTATTCGATTATTAACGATACATATACGTGAAGTATGACTGTGTCTAGGTACAATGTGACCTATTCTATTACGTGTTTAGAGTCTAAGGTATTGGGCTCTACTTGATAGTAAGGGTATCGTGATAGACACCTTAATGTGTTAAACGTGACATAAATATGTACGTGCAAACTTGGCATGTAACAAAGTGATATACCCTACTACTTGACTGAAGTCTGTTATTAATGGACTCTTACTTGGCTTGATCGTGTTATATGGACACTTATGTGCCATAGTTAAACTTGATTGGTATTCACAATAATTGAGTACGTGTACTTATATTCTCGTGAGCACATGATACATAATTACATGGTGCATATTCTCGTGAGCACATGATACATAATTACATGGTGCATATTCTCGTGAGCACATGATACATGATTACATGGTGCATAAAGACTGGTCCACTATTATGGGACTTAGTTCTATTCCCGTAGTTCAAGTAAATATCTACTTGTGCATTCTTGGTGAGTCCAGCTGGTTCTCCTTGCTTGTTCGAAAATATATAGGTTCACGCTTGTCGCGAGAGCTGAGGTTTAAGTGACAATCGGGTCCCTATGTATTTCCGCTTGACCCCTTACTACCGGCCATAGTAAGGGCATAGCTTCCTTGGTTGGAGCAATAAGCCTGACCTAAGTGAATGCTAACTCTTGTCTTGTACACCACGTGGATTTGTTCTTGTGGTTGACACTGGTTACCAGGTCTTCTTATATACTGCACAGCAGTTCTTGTTCTTGTTCTTGGTTGTCCTCAGCTAGAAAAGCATCGACAACAAATGGTATTCTTGGGAGGAATAAGGAAGGATTCAGGTACAATGCGTGATAGGCTTATGTGCATCTTGTGAGCTGGTCTAGCCTCTCGCACTACTTGACTACTTGTTACCTGATCATATCTTGAGCTTGATTACTTGTTGGGTTGGCTTAGCCTCTCCTATACTTGTTACTTGATGATACTTGATATATGTTTAGTTGAGTATCTACTTGTATTGCATGATAACATGACATATAGTTGCATGTTAATAGCTTACTGAGATTTATCTCACCCTTTATTTGTTTAATTGTTTCCCCCCCCCCAGGAAAGCAGGGGATAATACGCAGTGAGGCTCGACTTAGCTGGGAACTTACTCAGCAGGGTATTGTTGTTCGAAGTTAGTGTCCTTTTATATTTTGGTAAGGACGATCTTGTATGAGTTAATTAAACTCTGGGCTTGTATTGGGGTAGTATTTGTTGTCCCTAGACGGTTCTTGATGCCAGCTTATTTGCTAGGCATGTCTTCCGCTGTATGTAACATTGTTTGGTTTTAATTTTCTTGGTCTAGAACTCGTGTGAGCTATCTTAGCTCCTTACTCTTGAGTATACATATCATGTCAGTTTTGTTTTTAGCAGGTATTATTCCTGTTTTCCGTTAGTTTCTTGTTTCTTGTTAGTTACGCGCACCAGGTTCGAGGTTCTATTAGGGAATCCCGGAACTTGGGGCGTGTCATACAGAGTCTACCGGGATTCAGCGAATCGGTTAGTTCGTGAAGTGATTACTCCAACAGCTCCAACAACAACCATGACCGGCAGCAGCAACACCATGTCTCTCGAGCAACTTTCAGCTATGGTCCAAGTGCTCCAAGATCAAGTCTCCACTCTTAATAAGGAGACCCAAAATAGGGATGATCTTTGGACATCCCACCTCGACAATCAAAGGGAGGCCCACGAGGCCGAAATGGAGCAAATGAAAGAAAAGCTCACCAAGCTTGCCAAGAGTAAGGACAAGAAAGACAATGAAGAGTCCGAGTGGACCCAAGGATTATTTGAGACCCCTATGTCAATGCCCGCACCAAGAAAATGGGGGAACCAAGCACAGAGAACAATGAGCACAAGATGGTTGATTCAATTATGGCTTACATAGATCAACGCTTCAACGGCCTCAACGTGGGGAAAAGTCCCGACACGAGCCTTTATCAGTCCTCCATTCTCATGAGCACCATGGCCGCTCTCCCCGACAAGTTCAAGATGCCCGACATCAGCAAGTTCAAGGGAAACTCTTGTCCCATTGCACACATCGAGACTTACATTTAGTCTATGGTACCAAAGAAGGTCTCTCCCAAGGTTATGGCACAATGCTTCCCTCTTACTCTCGAGGGGGAGGCAAAGGATTGGTATGCTACTCTCCCGCTCACAGTCCGTCTTGATTGGGACGCCGCCATGCTTGCTTTCAAAAGTCAATACCAAGGCAACATCACCCATCGGCCAACCAAGAAAGAGCTCGAGAATACTACTCAAAGGGACAATGAGTCCTTTATTGACTTCATAAGAAGGTGGAATGACAAGCTTGCTGAAATTGTTGAGAGGCCTAACACCAAGGAGCAAATGGACATCTTTCTTAAGTGTCTAAAGATTGATCTCTGCACCCACCTAAGTGGGGCTTGCTATGCCGATTTCTCTCAAATGTATGAGGTGGGGATCCGAATGGATGAGTTGCTTAGAGAAATCAAGAAAAGTGCTCCTAGCCTCCGTTATAAGGCCGCCTCCAACTCTACAAAGGAAGCTTCGGTTAATGCCGTTACTACTGACAAGGGGAATTACAAAAGGGTTCCTCCTCCACAAGTCAAGAACTTTCATGATAATCGTGTCTACACTCCTCTCCATGGCATGACTATCACCGAGGCCTTCGAAGCTCTCAAGGCCAAAGGGCAAGTTACTCCTCTCCAAGGGTACAAGCCTAAGACAATACGTCCCAACCATGCCTACCACAAGCATTGTGACTACCACCAACATAGTGGCCACACCACCGAGCAATGCTTTGTCCTCCGCAACATCATCCAAGATCTCATAGACAAGAAAGAGTTCATAGTGCCTACTGGCGAGGATGTCAATGTAATAGAGGTAGGAGAATTTGGGGAGACCACTCATTCAATCCCAATTGTGAATGAGGGCTCCAATGTCATGAATAAATTTGACAATTCTTGTTACGTTGTGACTTACGATGAGGTAATGAGGGAAGTACTAGAGAATAGGAAAAGGAAGAAAGATGGGAACGTCAATATGCTAACTCGATCCGGACGAGTCATAGCAAGCAACCCCACTACTTCTACACCAAGCACTTCTTCTTAAAGACCGAAAGCTCACGACACTCCCGAAGACCCTTTATTGGTTCAACTCAAGAAAACTCAAGCCAACATCTCCATTTTGGACCTCATTGCATCCTCAAAGAAGCACCAAGATCTTGTCATTAGTAATCTCGACGACACGTCGATCTCTCATGGCACAACTCCCGAGGACCTTATTACAATGATAGGCCACATCCACTTTGGCAATGTCATCACTTTTGCCGACATGGACCTTCCACCATTTGGGTCTGGTCACAGTGAAGCCATCTACCTCAAAGTAAGAGCAAGGGGGAGACCTATTTCAAGAGTTTTGGTTGACTGTGGTTCCGCACTCAATTTGATGCCCGGCCGAATTATGGTCATACTGGGGCTTAAGAATTCAGATTTAAATCCTTCTACTCAAGTGATCCGAGGTTACGATAGCACTGCCCGCACAATCATGGGTATGGTGGAAATAGACATTGAGTTTGGGAGCATGGTCATGTCCGTCCCGTTCCAAGTACTCGACGTCCCTTCCTCATTCAATTTTCTCTTGGGCCGACCGTGGATACACAGTTCTAATGCCGTCCCTTCGACTCTCCATCAATGTGTGAAGTTCAGAAATGGGGATAAAATAGTAACCGTTATGGCAGAAAACGTCACTATCCACAGAAAGGGGGAACCCATTCAGCAAATTCAGCATGGTTTAGCAGACTCTACCCTCTCCGGCGTCTCAATCAACGCCATTGACAAATAAGGGGGAAACGGATCACAGACCCTTGGCAATCGCAAAGTCCTCCGTATGATGAGGAATATGAATTACTTCCCTGGTTTAGGCCTAGGGAAATATCAAAAAGGAATGATGCAACCTATTGAGGTTCCTTTTGTTAAGAACACGTTCGGTTTGGGATATGAGCCTTCCAGAGATGACTTGAAACATGAGCAAGCCATCAAGAATGAAAATGCCCGAGCCCGAAGGGAAGGCCGTCATTATGAGATTCCCAATTTGAGGCCTTACCGCAAGACACTGAATGGCTACTTTATCCATCAAGGGTAAGAGGTTCCGTACGTAATCTTTCCCAAGCCATGGGTTAATAGCAAAGGCATCAGAAAGCCCGATCTCAAAATCTTCCCCGACTGTGAGATCCAAAAATCCGAAAGGGAACCAACTCCCATGTCACCCCGAGAATGGTGGGGAAAGAAAGTTACCATAGAATCCGAGACAGAGGTTACCGTGGGGGAAAAATTGATGGATTTAGCCTCCATGTTCGAAGAATTGGCCATCATGGATGAGTGCCAAGTCAATGCCATCTACGACACCGACATGAGAAATGAGACAATCGGTGAGATCCAGCCAAGCTCTAAGCCAATCAACAACTGGTAATCTACAAAGGGACCCATGGTATCCGAGGACTTCTTGGTCAAGAAGATGGGGCGAATCCTGCGCAAAGTTACAAAGGAAGATGTTTTCACATTCACTTTCGAGTCTGAGTGTGATTCCGATACCCTCACACAAGAGGATATAGAGGCTATAGCCGAGCGTCTGTTCCCTTTCTTTGTTAATGAAAAATTTGATCTTTCTGAGTACCCCGAGATAGCAAACATCATGAATGATGAATTAACTAATAATGAATTTAATGAACTAGTTAATAAAGACTCAAATAATGATGAAATAGACCACGAAAACATAACATAATTAAATGAACTTGCTCAACAGGGCCGTAGTCGTGGTGAAAATGGTCCAGGGGCTAACGAAGAACTGCATGTTGTTAATCTGGATACCGACGAAGAGACGAAAGAAACCAAGATCGGAAGCTTCTTCAAGGGGGACGAGAAAGACAGATTGACTGCACTGCTCAAGGAGTTCGTGGATGTATTTGCATGGTCGTACAAAGACATGCCGGGTTTAGACAGAAAGGTCGCTGAGCACAGAATTCCGATCAGAGAAGATGCTAAGCTGACAAAGCAGAAACTCAGAAAGATCAAGCCAGAATGGCCTTTACAAGTCAAAGAAGAGATAGAAAAGCTTCTCAGTGTAGGCTTTATCAAAGTTATTGAGTATCCAACATGGCTAGCCAATGTGGTCACAGTCCGAAAGGCTAATGGTAAGGTTCATGTTTGTGTGGACTTCCGGGATTTGAACAAAGCTTCTCCAAAGGATGACTTTCCACTACCCAACATCGACATGCTAGTCGATTCCACTGCTGCCTACGAGGTCTGCTCATTTGTGGATGGTTTTGCTGGGTACAATTAGATTCTCATTGCTGAAGAGGATCAACACAAGACTGCTTTAACAACACCGTGGGGCACCTTTTGTTATATAGTTATGACGTTTGGGTTAAGGAATGCTAGGGCTACTTATCAAAGAGCCGTGACAGACTTGTTCCATGACATGATTCACAAAGAGATCGAGGTCTATGTGGACAACATGATCATCCACTCCAAAGGGACCGACGGTCAACACTTGATTGACCTCCGTAAGTTCTTTGAAAGGCTTCGGCAACACAAAATGAGGCTCAATCCCGCAAAGTGCACTTTTGGGGTTATCCGAGGAAAAGTTCTTGGCTACATGGTAACATAAAGGGGTATTAAAGCAGATCCCTCAAAAATCAAGGCAATCATTGACATGCCTCCTCCTAAGACACAGAAAGAAATCAAAGGTTTCATGGGCAGACTTCAGTACATCAGCCGGTTTTTGCACCAGCTTACTTCCATGTGTGAACCAATCTTCAAACTACTCAAGAAGAATGTGGCTCTAGAATGGACTGACGCTTGCCAAGAAGCTTTCGACCAAGTGAAGGAATATTTGACATGTCCTCCAGTTTTGGTTCCCCCTCACAAAGAGAAGCCTCTCCTGCTCTACCTTACAGGGAACGATAAAGCCTTTGGGGCTATGCTAACACAAGAGCAACAAGACTCCACAAGGTAGAATGCCATTTATTTTATCAGTCGCCGGTTTCAAGGAGGCGAAAAGAACTACTGTCTTAGAGAAGTCATGTGCAGCATCAGTTTGGGTCACTCAAAAGCTCAAACATTACATGGAAGCCTTTCCAATCAAGCTAGTAACAAAAGTGGACCCACTCCGCTACATGTTTGAGAAGCCTTTCATGTCAACAAGGATAGCCAAGTGGTACTTCATGCTCACCGGCTATGATATCACTTACGTCATACTCAAATCTATCATGGGGGGAAGTGTTCAGTGATCAGCCTGCTGAATTTCCGTGTGACGAAGTGAAGGGGGAGGACTTACAGTTTCCCGACGAGCACTTGGTTTGCACTACATCCAAGGAAAATAAGTGGCAACTCTTTTTTGATGGCGCGGCCAATAAATATGGTTATGGGATAGGAATGTTGCTTGTCGATCCAAAGGACATCTACACTCCAATTTCCATCCGTCTTGAATTCAAAGCTATCAATAACATTGCTGAATATGAGGCATACATAGCGGGGCTAGATGCGGCCCTAGAAAGAAATGTCACAGATTTAGAATTATTTGGTGACTCCCTCCTCCTTATCAATCAGACGTCAGGTAAATGGCGAATCCAAGACCCGATTCTCCAATAGTATGGTCAACACCTCGAGGAATTGGTTGAACAGTTTCAAGACATCACGTTCAATTATTTGCCAAGAGACAAGAACCGCTTTGCCAATGCTTTAGCCATCATAGCCTCATTGGTTGAAATGCCCAAAGGAAAAATGGTGAAACCCTTAAAAATTTCAAGAAGGACTAGTCCGGTATACTGCATGAGTATTGAGATCAACGAAGTCCAAGATGATCCTCCGTGGTAAACAGATATCATGAACTTCCTCAACTCAGGCAGCTTTCCCGAAAACAGCAATGGGAAAACTCGAATGGCCTTACAAAAGCTAGCCGCCAGATATGTATTGATTGGGAACCGAGTCCACAAAAGACATCATCAAGGGATCAATCTCTTGTGTGCAAATGAGACCGAAGCTAAAAAAATCATGCACGAAGTCCATGAAGGCGAGTGTGGACCCCACATGAATGGGATTATGTTAGCCAAGAAGATACTCCGTATTGGTTACTATTGGACTACAATGGAATGAGACTGCATCGAGAAAGTCAAGAAATGTGCCAAGTGCCAGTTCCATGCTAATTTGCAACATGCTCCGCCTTCCCGATTGTACAACATGACCACACCTTGGCCATTCTCTTGTTGGGGCATAAATATCATCGGCAAGGTCCACCCTACGGGAAGCAATGGACAGTCATTCATCCTTGTGGCTGTGGATTAGTTCACAAAATGGGTCGAAGCACAAGCTTACCGAGTTCTCAACGCCAAGAAAGTGGCTGAATTCGTGAAGAACAACATTATGTACCGATACGGTATTCCTCATGAGATCATCTCTGACAATGGATCTCACTTCGAGAAAGAAATGGATGCACTTTTGGTTGACTACAAAATTACCAAGCACAAGTCATCCCCGTACCGCCCCCAAGCTAACGGAGCGGTCGAAGCAGCAAATAAGACAATCGAAGTCATCATACGAAAAATGGCTTCAACAGGAAGGGATTGGCCCGAGAAACTACCACTAGCATTATGGGGCTACCGCACATCAATACGGTCGGCAACGGGAGAAACTCCGTACTTATTGGTTTATGGTTCTGAAGCCGTACTCCCCGTCGAACTCGAAGTTCCTTCTCTACGGGTCTTACCCGAGAACTAAGTCAACGAGGTTAACTGGATGCAAAGTCAATATGAGCAACTAGCCCTACTCGACGAAAAGAGGTTAAGAGCATTTGAACGCACAAGGGCTTATCAACAAAGAATGGCAAGGGCTTTCAACAAGAAGGTGAAGCCCCGAAATATCAAAGTGGGAGACTTGGTCCAAAGACAACATCCTCCCAATGCCATGAATCCCCTTGGGAAGTGGGGACCTCGATGGATCGGTCCTTATGTGGTAAAAAAGATACTAAGCGGCGGTGCAGTCCGACTCGTAGACTTGGACAGTGATCAATTGCCAAAGGAGGTCAACCTCGACAAGCTCAAGAAGTTCTACCCTTAACAAATAAAGACCATTAAAAAAAAACGCTCGCTAGGTTGAAAACCCGCAAGGGCGGCCTAGGCAAAAATTAGAGCAAGTGCAAAAAAGAAGCCCGCTAGATTGAAAACCCGAATGGGCGGTCTAGGAAAAAAACAGGGTGCACATTTAAAAAAATGGTCTTCATTTGTTTGAACTACGGATACCTGAGCCTCTCTACGAGAGGAACGTAGGCAACCATCGGGTGCGGTCTAAAACATAAATTTTACCCAATCATGTCATAACAAAAGGAAATTTTTATTCATCTCTCAAATCATTTTGATCATTACAACGGACGATGTTGAGCAATAAAAGACATAAAAACATTAAATCCTAACAAGTGGTCTACTAATTGCAATCTTGGGGTACTAGGAAAAATCTAATTTTCTCTTAGCTTTTGAAGGGCCACCCGAACGGCTCTCAATCCTATTCTTCTTCGGAGGCCTAGGAACACTGAGACGGACTGAAACCTTCTGCACAACAGAGTGTCTCCTAGCATAAAAGTCATCCAAAGGAGTACCGAAAGGGTCAGCCAGAATATTGTTCGAATCAGCATCAGCTTCCTTGTACCTCAAAGCACTACTAGGCTCAAATCCTCTCCTAGAAACTCGGCGCGAAGTACGTCTACCCAAGTGATACCACGGTAAAGAGTACCAAACAGATAGTCCAAATAGCTCTCGGGGAGAAATATACTACCCCGATGAATGGGGGCAGAAGCCCACCGATGAAAGTCATCTCCCCAAGCCGATTGGAGCTCTCTCGAAAAGTCCGGACCTATATACGAGACAGGACAAAGCACCCCACTCCTAGGGAAGGGAATTATTTGCTGACGGCCGAACTGCCTCAGAACCCACTCCGGCTGATAAAACGAAGAATCCCTGAGGCTAGGAAGGACCACATGCCCAAAACCCAAAGTCCACTCCACAAAAGGACGAGTACCCCAAGAGGGAGGGCACCACTCGATGTCGGCCGATGCCCGAGAAGAAAAGAACTTCTTCCAACTATCCTTGGTTAAGTCTCGAATTAGCAATTTTCTCCTGTGAACAGCAAAGGGAGACAGATCACCTTCCGAAGAATAAATCCTAAAGTGTTCCCGGAGCCATATGGTTAGAAGCAAGGGGATTCCCCGACACATCTCACCCGACAGATGAAACTCATCAAGGCCGTGCAGGGTCTCCCCTACTATAAGGGGGATTATACTGAATTGTTGCTCCTTGGCCTGCAAGATAATCTCAACCAATTGCGCGTCCGCTGTCCCAAAGGATGTAATGAAAAGAACTTCACTGAAAAAGCAAGCCGCCATGGCACTCCTCTTGAAAGACTGAACCGCCGGATCCTCTGAATACAAACTGAAGAACATTGGCAACTCGGTTATATCTACCACGGTACCATGCAACATCTTTCTCACATCTCCACTACGAAGGTTCAACAAGTCGAACCAAGAATCGATCACTCCACGATGATATTTGGGGATGGCAATTTGACCCACCAGCGGCATGCCAAGAATGGCACCAAAGTCATCAACAGTCGGCACCATTTCATTTGCCGAAAAATTAAAGGTGTGACTATCGCAATCCCAAAAAGCTGCAGCGGCCTTCAACAAATCCTAGTTCGGCTTCAACATCCGTAACGTGAAGAGAATGCGGAATCCAATGTCTTTGATAAAAGCCTTCTTGGGGTGGGTCTTAAAAGACTACACAAAAGTTGACAAATCCTTCTCATATTCACCAATAACCTTGGTATCAAGGGTGAAAGAATTGGAGGCCATGGCAAAATTAGATTACAAGCTAAATTGAGCAAAGAAAAGATGTTCAAGAATGGCAGAAAAAGAGCTGTTGGAAGAATGTGTTCGAACAAAGGTGATATTATAGCTGTTGGGGATCTTTTGGCCAGCAAATGTCAGGCCCCGAAATTTACTCCCCAGAAGCGCGCGCCTCCCGACACCCACTTGGGAAGCGCGTGGATCCCACATCCACCATCTGAGGCGCCCACCTCCCACTTCAGAAGTGCCTCAGACGGCCCTTGTCAGAAGAAGAAATCATACAGAAACAGAGTCCAGAGGCTCCCAAAATCAGCAGGATCTACATTCTTCTTCAAAGTCATGGCAACTCCTCCCTTGGAGACACATTTGGGCATACATTAATTCGGTTCGCCCCTAAGGCATGTCTAAATCGAAATAAGAGAAAAAGTCCCACTAAAATTAAAAGTAGGGTGCGTCTTTTAAGTCAAAGTCAATCTCGATGTCTTCCATGGTCCACGGTCAACTGTGCCCGCACCCCGCAAAAGTCAACTGCAGACGCTACTCCAGGCAGCGTACATCAAAATACAGCTTCAAAATAGTAAAATTTGGTCCGCGGTGAACCACTGAGATCACCTCCTCATCAGTAAAGTCTACTCAACAAATTCACATTCATCAGCAGGCAGACTTTCGAGTCCCTTTACATTGGCAGGCAGACTCTCCAGTCCCTCCAAATCAGCAGGCAGACTTTCGAGTCCCTCTACATTGGCAGGCAGACTTTCGAGTCCCTCCAAATCAGCAGGCAGACTTTCGAGTCCCTCTACATCAGCATGCAGACTTTCGAGTACCTTTACATCAACAGGCAGACTTTCGAGTCCCTCTACATCAACAGGCAGACTTTCGAGTCCCTCTACATCAGCAGGGAGACTTTCCAGTCCCTCTACATCAGCAGGCAGACTCTCCAGTCCCTCCAAATCAGCAGTCAGACTTTCGAGTCCCTCTACATCGGCAGGCAGACTCTCCAGTCCCTCCAAGTCCTTTATAGGGACTCTAAATTTTAGCCACGGTGGGCCGATTTCTATCACCGCACCCCTACTATCAGCAAAAGAAGCTCACACAGGGAGCGCACTCCTATCTCTTGTAATTTCAAGATTCTTTTTTTCATCGAGTCTTTGCTTTTTTCCTGGTGATGTCCTCGGCGGATGTTTTGTTCTTTCGTCGACGCGTTTTGCTTTGCAATCCACGTCGCCGAGGGGCTCTGTAGACACCCCACCTTGGACCTCTCACCCCGATTGCACATTTTATTTTGTGTTTCTCCCTATTTTAAGTCTATCTCATTAGTTTCTATTATTTCCGTTAAGTTCTTGACTGGCTTCGTTAAGTCCAGGGACCAAACTGAATAACAGTGCTGACTTTCTAGTCCATTCTGTCATTTTTGCCATCTCCAAGGGGCGCGCTTTCACCCTTTGGGGCCAGAGGCGCGCGCATCCCGCCACCAAAGGAGGAGGCGCGCGCACCTGGGCGTCAGTTACAGATTTCTGTCTAAGAATCCCTCCCTTGCTCCTTTTAACAGGATTTGCCCGGGAAACTGACCTTTGTAACTTGGTTTTGGCACCAAAACACACCTTCTTTACCTATATAAACACTTCTATTTCACCATGGAATGGTGGGAAGATTTAAATCATTAATAAAAACTATACACAAATACTTACAAGGCATTTTCCTAAGAACCTCTTGAAGGAGTCTTTGAAGTTCTTTAAAGTATAGGTAAAAGACTACTCTTTTCTCTCCTTTTCTACTTAATCTCTTCTCTCTTTCTTTTGCTTTAATCAAAGGTGCAATCTCCCATATATTTTTGGGACATGACACCAAAGACTATTTTACTTTATTGAAGCTAGTCACGGAGTCATCTCCCTACATTCCAAATGTTGTTCAAAAATATGCTTAGGACATTGAATTGCTTAATCCCAATCATAGCTACCACTTAGGATCCCCCAATTTTATTAGAACCCTTATAAGGTACTCTTAGGATTCTTGGTGACCAGCACAGGTGTATTCCAACTCTTCAAACAAGGCAAACCAGCAAGAGGAAGCAAATCAGCAGACCAGTAAACAAGTTGCCGATCAACTTGATAAACAAGTTGCCGATCAACTTCATTCTCAACTTGCCGATAAAGAAAGACAGTCTGTACTGTCAGTCAGGTTACATCGTTTCACCTTAAAGTCAACCTTGCTGATTGTCCCTGTCCTTTCTTACTGTTTTATCTAAAAGTAGTGTACCTGCTCTGTAATGATTTCTGCGCCGTCTGACACATAGCTACTTTTAGCTATACTCTGTCTCTACTTGCTTTTTGCAGGTAACCGGTTGAGACAAAGGGGTCCTTACCTATCAGACTTTTGCGAGCATGTGTGTACCACATATCTTCGCCATTAATGCTAAAGATACCGCATTTAATGCTCCTCAACTACCCAGCTGGATATTCAAAATTACAAGCCTTCTTCTACAAGACTCAAGACATTTGCTCCTCTTATAAATAGTGGACTTGGAGCATTGAAGAAGGTTAGTGAAAATAGGGCATTGAAGAGAGTTGAATGTTTTTGAGTATTCATTAAAGACTCAAACATTCTGTGTCCATATAATCATTAGATCATTTAATAGGACATACACTTGTGCACCAACTCAAACAACATTGTTAGTATTCCCGAACTAGATTATATAAGGAATACGTTGTTTAAGTTATTCACACACCCACCTGAGTGTGATAAGTTCTCTTGAACTTGCCGCTCAAATACACTTGGTCAGAATTGTTTTACGATCCATTAGAAATTTATAGAACTTAGTCTTTGTATACCGGCAAAGCTGTGCTTGTAATAGACTAGAAAAATATAATAGTACTCTTAACCCAAATCCAAGTTCTGACCAAACTTGGTAGAGGACGTAGCAGTATTTACACTATGAACCTCTCCAAATCCTTGTGTCTCTGTTGCTTGCCTTATCATTGCCGGTTGGAATTCTATCACAGGCAGATTGCATATGCTTATACTGATTCATTGTAATTTCCTTTGACCAATCTCTTGAAACTGCATTGAACCTTTAGAAACAACTTTGTGTCATAACTAAGCTCTGAAAATCTTTTATACACAGATTTTGTGTGAGTTAAAAACTAAGTCATATATTACCCGCTGCGCTTACTGATAATAGTTTGCAAACTGATAAGTGACTTTGCATTTAAAAGTGTTTCTTTGTAAAAGTTTTAAAAAGGCTATTCACCCCCCCCTCTAGCCTATTTTCCTACCAATTGGGCCTAACAATTGGTATCAGAGCTTGGAATTTTGAAAGAAATTTCCAAGCTTTGCAGCTTGTATTGCCGATACCATGGCAGGAAAAATCATGCAGTCATTTAACATCACCACCATACCGTTGTTAAATGTCAACGAGTTTGGTGTCTGGAAATCTCGTATGATAAAGTATATGAACTCAATCGATGATCGGTTGATGAAGGTCATAGAAGGTGGTCCAATCATTCCTTTAAAAGTCTCAACCACCTATAGACCTATTCCCTCCACTCCGCTGACACAACATGCTGATCGTGACACTGAACAAGAAACCCATGTTCAGATTGAAGAAACCTTGGTTGAAAAACCAAGAGAGGAATGGACTGAGGATGACAAACTTTCAGCCGCCCAAGATGGAAAAGCATGCCACATTATTTCTTGTGGTTTGGACGACAAGCAATATAAACTCATTGACTTGTGCTCCACGGCTCAAGAATGCTGGAATAAGCTCCTTGCATACTTTGAAGGTGATGAGCAGGTAAAGGACAACAGACCCTACGATTGTATCGCTGAGTTTGAATCCTTCAAGAAACAAGATGGTGAATCACTAAGGAGTGCCTACGACAGATTATGCGAGGTAAGTAATTTATGTGCTTCATTAGGAAAGATTTATACTATGAAAGACCTGAATATTCATTTTCTAAGTTCTTTGGGAAATGAGTATCATACCAAGGTCACCGCTGTTAGAGAAGTGAGAGACTTGAACAAGACTTCTATTCAGAATCTTGTATCTAGTCTATTTCTGTATGAGAGAGAACTGCAAAAACTTAACGTTCTCGATAAAAATTTCAAAAACTTGTCTCTATCAGCTCAGTCACAGATATCCTTTCCTTCAAACAAATTCCCTCCTATAGATCCCCATCCTATACCCTGCAGCTCCAAAACCCCTGCAACTACCTCAGAACAGCCTATGGAAGAAGACGAATTTGCCACCTTCGCTAGGAACTACAAAAGGTTTAAGGACTTCAAAAGGATGCAGAAAGGAAACTACCAGCAACTAAAATCATTCACACCAACTTTTCAAAAACCAGCAAGTTACAACAAACCATCAACAAGTGCTACCGACGGAAAGAACAACAAAGGTGATCTTGTTTGCTTCAACTGCAGAAAACCTGGTCACTTTGCTTCTAAATGTCCTCAACCAAAATATGAGTATGTGAGGAAGTCATTCAACAAGAGACATCCCAAGTCTCGAAGCTTTGTTGCCGATGAAAGCACAGAAAAGGCCTTGCCGGTTTAGTGTGAAACTGACTCAGATGAAGATGCCGATGAAGATGAAGATGCCGACGTAAGCTTTGTCGCCCTAGACTAGGAAGATACCAATACATCTACATTGCCGACTCCAGTCTACCGAGATCCATCCCCTCCAAGATCTCCAGTCAGAGAAGAAGCTACTGGAAGACCTCAACCACACTTCAAAGAGATTAGTGTCAAAGAAGAGAACCCAAATGGATACAGAGTTCACCAAGTGGGAACCTCTCTCTATGGTCAATGTAACTCTATTCAATTCACTACCATCAAACCAAAACCCTTTACCAATGACCAGAAAATTCTCATTCACCGAGCATCCCAGCATTGCCAAAAGCTTATCTAAACCCATCTCTTCTCTACCTGACTTCTCTCCCAAACCTATTCCCTCTGCCCCCAAAATTTTAGCTGATCCCTTTCCTGAAATATCCAAAGCTGAAATGGTAGAAACAATGGATGAACTTTTTATTGATCATGAGAAGCTGAGTAGCGTTCATAAAGTGATGGCTGCTGATTTCAATAGAATTTCTGCAGAGAATGACCTGCTTGTGTCTGAACTTAAGGTTCTCAAAGTACATGAGCTTGAGTCTGTTCTTCTAAAGAAAGAAAACCTGGATCTCAAAAGCCAAGTAGCAGTATTGATAGCTCAGATCGAAGATCTTGTGAAAAGAAACAATCATCTCTCAAGGATTGTTGATTCTTAAACAAAATCTAGAGTTGCCATTGAAACAATCCTACAGACCCAAATGTCATATAAGGACCAATCTGGGTTAGGATTTGATTCCAGCAGCAGTAGCTCTACTGAAACTTGTGCGATCGAGAAAAAGGATGAGAAAGTTGAATGTAGTCCTGTTAACTCAGTGCATAAGGATGCTAAGCGAATATACAGTACTGTGGCAATGAAGTATCCTAAGAACCAGAACAAAAGGAATGATAAGCACAAACAAAGATGTGTTAAGGTTGCCGATACTGAGTCTGCCGATAATGGTATTCTTGGTGAATACACCAGCAGAGCTAGTTCTGCCGGCCTAACCACATCTGCTGCCGATGGACAAGTACCTAAAGAGGTAACTGCCAAAGGTAAACAGAATGGAAAGAAAGGCAACACTAGCACCTTTAAACACACTAAGTTTGTGCTGGCTCAATTCCCTAGTTCTTCCAATGCACTGACTAAACAGAATGACGTACTACCGACTCCACAGCCTATCAATCAAGTGAGATGTTTAAATTGTTTCTGATTATGGTCACAAGGCTCATGAATTCCTCTTGAAGCACCTATCTGGACCCACTGAGGTTACATCCTCTAGTGGTGGCCAGATGTGGTTGCCAAAGAGGAACTAACCCTCGGACCCAAGAATAAGGGGGACCATAAGCATACCGTTTTATTTCAGGAATGCTTCATGGCCTCAACTGGTGCAAGCAAGGATTTGTGGATTCTAGATAGTGGCTGCTCAAGACACATGACAGGATTTGTAGATCTACTTGCCGATATCTCAGAAGCATCAGGTCCTCCAGTGGTTTTCGGTGATAATGCCAAAGGAAAAATCATCGGTATAGGTACCATCAAGAGAGGTGCAGTTACTGTACAGAATGTCTCTCTTGTGGATGGTCTGAAACACAACCTTCTATCTATATCACAATTCTGTGATAAAGGAATGAAATGTGTATTTACTACTTCCAGTTGCTATGTGAAAGACATTGCTTCCAATGAAACTCTTCTCACTGCCAAAAGAAAAGGTAACATTTATGCAGTAGACTTAAGTGCTATTACTGGTGTTGCTAATGTTTGTTTTGTAGCTAAGAACATCAGTGAGAACTCATGGCTATGGCACAAGAGACTCAGTCACTTGAACTTCAAATATCTATCCAAGCTTGCCAGTTCAAATCTGGTTACCGGTCTGCCTCAAGTGTCTGCTGATCAAGCAAAGAAAGGCAAGGTCTGCCAGCTTGGAAAACAACATAAATCATCCTTCCGAAGCATGCCCTGCATGTCAACATCTAAGTGCCTCCAAATGCTATATATGGATCTATTTGGCCCCACAACTATAGCAAGTATTGGGGGGAAGTAGATATACCTTGGTTGTAGTAGATGATTTCTCTAGATATACTTGGGTGGAAACTTTCAGTCACAAAGATGACACTTATGCCGTTGCTACCAAGTTATTCAGACTACTACAAACTCAAAAAGAAAGCGATATCATCAGCATGAGATCAGACAAGGGCACTGAATTCAAGAACAATGGTATTGCTCAGTACTGTGATGATCATGGCATAGACCACAACTTCTCAGCTGCCGGTACACCACAACAAAATGGTGTCATTGAGAGAAAGAACAGAACTCTCATTGAAGCTGGTAATACCATGATTGCTGAAGCCAGGCTGCCGAAATATTTTTGGGCTGAAGCCATCAATACCGCCTGCGTCACTCAGAATAGATCTCTCATCAACAAATTCTATAACAAGACTCCTTATGAACTCTGGAGAGGCAGAACTCCCAACATTGGATTCTTCAAAATATTCGGCTGCAAATGTTACGTGCTTTACAACGGTAAAGAGCACAGAGGTAAATTTGATGAGAAAGCTGATGAAGGAATCTTTGTTGGATACGCTAAACACAGTAAGGCCTTTCGAGTTTTTAATAAGAAACTTTTGAAAATTGTTGAATCTGTTCATGTAACCTTTGATGAATTTGATTTGCTAGAGTCTGACAAGGCTCCAAATAGTACTAATGCTTCTAGTGCTCATGAGACAGGTGAATCCAGTAATTCTAACCCTGCAGGTCAAGTACCAGCTGCTGATCCAGTCATTTTAGTAGAAGAAACAGCAGATACTCACTATTTCCCATCATCGGCAGAACATGATCTTACCGATAACTTTCATAATCCATTTGCCGATGCAAATTCTACTGATCATCCTGAAGACAGATCTAGCCCTCAACCAATTTCTGTTATAAGACCCTTCCCAACAAGCTCTCAATCTAATCCACCTCACACTCAGAACTCTAATTCTACTTCTCCATCTGCTGATCTTAATCCTCCTCTAGAATCATTCCAACAAGATACAGTCAGAAAAGATTTGCCGAGAGAAGTTAGACCAGTTCGTGATCATCCACTAGAAAATGTGATTGGTGATGTCTTTGGACCAAGATTGACAAGAAACCTTAGTAGAGCATTCGCCTAGTGTCTCTTCTCATCTGCTATAGTTTCCAATATAGAACCAAAGAAGACTGAAGAAGCTCTTGTTGATCCTGGCTGGGTGGAAGCTATGCAGGAGGAGCTAAATCAGTTTGAAAGATGCAATGTGTGGGAACTAGTGCCAAGACCATCATCTCAACAAGTGATCGGCACAAAATGGGTCTACAGGAATAAATTGGATGAAGCTGGGAATATTATTAGAAACAAAGCAAGTTTAGTTGCTAAAGGCTACCGACAAGAAGAGGGAATTGACTACGATGAGACATTCGCTCCTGTTGCAAGATTGGAAGCTATAAGACTTTTCCTAGCCTATGCTGCCTTCAAAGAATTCAAGTTATATCAAATGGACGTGAAAAGTGCCTTCCTAAATGGAGAACTCCAAGAACTTGTGTATGTTGAGCAACCACCTGGTTTCGAGGACTCCAAGAAGCCTGATCATGTCTACCGATTGAAGAAAGCTCTCTACAGCCTAAAGCAAGCTCCAAGGGCATGGTATGAAACCCTATCTAAGTTCTTACTTAGTGATGGCTTAGGTTTCACTCGAGGTAAAATCGATACTACTTTATTTGTTGCCAAGCACAAGGGTCATTCATTGTTTGTTCAAATATATGTCGATGACATTATTTTTGGTTCTACTAATGAATCACTTTGCAAGAGATTTGAGAAGCTAATGCAGAGCAAGTTTGAGATGAGCATGATGGGAGAACTAACATATTTCCTTAGACTTCAAGTCAAGCAATCCAATGAGGGAATATTCATCAGTCAAGCCAAGTACGCAAAAGAATTAATCAAGAAGTTTGGCTTTGACAATGCTCACTCTCAAAGCACACCGATGGGCACTAACATTCACTTAGATAAGGATGAGTCTGGTAAGAAAGTAGATATGACACTCTACAGAGGTATGATCGGCTCACTCCTCTATCTTACTGCCAGTAGACCAGATATTATGTTTGCTGTTTGTGTTTGTGCCAGGTTTCAAGCGGACCCTAGGGAATCCCATCTGCAAGCTATTAAACGTATCATTAAATATCTA
Source organism: Campanula takesimana (assembly GCA_026119855.1). Classification (NCBI taxonomy): domain Eukaryota; kingdom Viridiplantae; phylum Streptophyta; class Magnoliopsida; order Asterales; family Campanulaceae; genus Campanula; species Campanula takesimana. The sequence continues at coordinate 1,087,182 of JAOWBW010000288.1, read as the reverse complement.
TGTGGCACTGCTAACCTTGGATTATGGTATGCTAGAGATTAATCTTTTAATCTAATAGGTTATTCAGATGCAGACTTTGCAGCTTGTAGGGTGACCAGAAAAAGTACTAGTGGAACTTGCCAATTTCTTGGTGATAGATTGGTGTCTTGGTCTTGTAAGAAGCAAGCATCAATTTCCACTTCTACTACTGAAGCTGAGTACATAGCTGCCGGCAGTTGCTGTTCACAGATCCTTTGGATGAAGCAGCAGCTTGTTGACTATGAAGTTCCATCTCAAGTTTGTCCCATCTATTGTGACAATCAATCTGCTATCTCAGTTTCAAACAACCCGGTCATGCATTCCAAAACCAAGCACATAGACATCAAGTATCATTTTCTGAAGGAACATGTTGAAAAGGGAAATGTGGTGCTGCTCAAAGTTCATACCGACTACCAGAGAGCAGACATACTGACAAAACCCTTAGATCAGAAAAGATTTGAATTCCTCAGAGGTGAACTAGGTATGATTGATTATTATGGTTAAAATTGTGCTGACTTTGCTACTTGTGTTAGTCTGCCGATAAAATCAGCAGATCAAAAATTATCTTGCCGACAAACATCATGCCGGTAAATATCTTGCTGATCAATAACTTGCCGAACCATGTCTTGCCGATTTTTCAAACTTCAAAATTAAAATTCATCGGTAGATCTCAATTCAAACGGATAAGGATTCTCTGACACATGACGTATCAACTTGATAAACAAGTTGCCGATCAACTTCATTCTCAACTTGCCGATAAAGAAAGACAGTCTGTACTGTCAGTCAGGTTACATTGTTTCACCTTAAAGTCAACCTTGCTGATTGTCCCTGTCCTTTCTTACTGTTTTATCTAAAAGTAGTTTACCTGCTCTGTAATGATTTCTGCGCCGTCTGACACATAGCTACTTTTAGCTATACTCTGTCTATACTTGCTTTTTGCAGGTAACTGGTTGAGACAAAGGGGTCCTTACCCATCAGACTTTTGCGAGCATGCGTGTACCACATATCTTCGCCATTAATGCTAAAGATACCACATTTAATGCTCCTCAACTACCCAGCTGGATATTCAAAATTGCAAGCCTTCTTCTACAAGACTCAAAACATTTGCTCCTCTTATAAATAGTGGACTTGGAGCATTGAAGAAGGTTGGTGAAAATAGAGCATTGAAGAGAGTTGAATGTTTTTGAGTATTCATTAAAGACTCAAACATTCTGTGTCCATATAATCATTAGATCATTTAATAGGACATACACTTGTGCACCAACTCAAACAACATTGTTAGTATTCCCGAACTAGATTATATAAGGAATACGTTGTTTAAGTTATTCACACACCCACCTGAGTGTGATAAGTTCTCTTGAACTTGCCGCTCAAATACACTTGGTCAGAATTGTTTTAAGATCCATTAGAAATTTATAGAACTTAGTCTTTGTATACCGGCAAAGCTGTGCTTGTAATAGACTAGAAAAATCTAATAGTACTCTTAACCCAAATCCAAGTTCTGACCAAACTTGGTAGAGGACGTAGCAGTAGTTACACTGTGAACCTCTCCATATCCTTGTGTCTCTGTTGCTTGCCTTATCATTGCCGGTTGGAATTCTATCACCGGCAGATTGCATATGCTTATACTGATTCATTGTAATTTCCTTTGACCAATCTCTTGAAACTGCATTGAACCTTTAGAAACAACTTTGTGTCAAAACTAAGCTCTGAAAATCTTTTATACACTGATTTTGTGTGAGTTAAAAACTAAGTCATATATTACCCGCTGCGCTTACTGATAATAGTTTGCAAACTGATAAGTGACTTTGCATTTAAAAGTGTTTCTTTGTAAAAGTTTTAAAAAGGCTATTCACCCCCCCTCCCTCTAGCCTATTTTCCTACCAATTGGGCCTAACACCAAACACCCTTTTTTTTAACCCCCCTTTTATCATCAAGAATAAGAAAAACATTTCATCATTTATGTAGATTTTGATCAAGCAAGACCACTTTAGTTGGGCGAGATGGGTGTTTAAGTACTTCCCATATCGTAACCTAACCCCCGAACCTCATAACACAGAATCTCTATTTTCGTAATCAAACTTAGGCTACAAACATTAGGTTTTTCTTATGTTCCTCTAAAACAGAGGTGGCAACTCTAAAACACAAATAGACATCCTAGGGTAACTCACCGCTCTAGCCAAGCCGTGGTCCCCTGGGGTATCTACACTATTCCCCCTTTTTATTATTAAAATGTTCATATATATATTATATGGTACTTTGTTTGGTGAATGTTGCTTTGTGATGTGTATTGGTGAAAGTTGATGTTGGTGGTGTTAAAGAAGCTATTTTGTGTTGTTGAATTCATTTGTGTTGATTCATATTTAGTAAGATAGAAGTTGGGGTAGTACTTTTGAGACGGTGAATGAATATTAGAAAAAAAAAATAAGAACAAAATTCGCCATTTCAGGGGTTTGAGCGGCCGCCCAAAAATGGGCAGGCGACCGCCCATACCATCTGGGAGGAAGTAGGGCTTGAGAGGTATAGTTTGGGCGACCGTACACCATGTTATAGGCGGCCGCACAGTCTAGCTGAAAAAGTTGAACTGTTCCAATTCAATTGAGATAGGGTTAAATCTTTGTTCAACGTTGTTGTGCTCTTTATGAGTAACCCCGGTTTATCATCTTTATGATGTATTTGGTATGGTTCCCTACTTTGGAATCATATATTGGTTGTTTATGCAAATATTTATTACTGTGCTTCTGTTTAAAGTCCAGCTGGTCTTACTTGGTTGAGTCGGGCAGTGATGGATATTATAATGGCACTCGAGTCAAGTTCATTATAATGTTCTTCACTGGTAACCCCTTTTTACCCCTTCCTGATGGTGTGGTTGGGTTGAGCTAGCTCCCTTGTATGAGTATTCTAGCTACACGTTTTAGGGTTATGACTTTGTGTCATTTTCCCACCGTTGTTACTATTGTTGTTTTGTTATGGAACCCCTGCTTCAAATCTTTGATGCTGCTCTGTTGATACTGCTCAGATTTTTATATCCTTTTGGAAGAACCTTGGCTCAGTATCCTTTGTAATGTGTTTATTTCAGCCTGATGTGCCACGTTATGAGTTGGCTTCGCCTCTCCTTGTTATATGCTACATGATTGTTTATTGTGAATGCTCATTTGAAATTATTATGTAAAGCATGTCATGTAGTTGCATATTAGTAACTTACTGAGATTTATCTCACCCCGTTCCTTGTTTATTTGTTTTCCTTAGATAAGGGCGAGCCAGGGGCTAGGTCACGTTGAGCACGGGGAGTACGTCGTGTCTGGTAAGCTATTTTGGGCAGGAGATGTTTTTGGGTTGCATTATGTAAATGTATAACCTTTCGGGTAGTATACTCGAGATCCTAATGTCTATCACCATTTTGGTACACTTCTAGGATTTGTAAATATTGTAAGTAAAGTGTGTAAGCCTTTAAGGCTATGGATTTAGAATCGTGTGCAGTTTGTAAATGTGGTATTAGAAGTTTCTAAAGTTTATCAAGTTTTGGTTTATTAAATAATTATGAAATGACATTTCGAAAATAAAATGTGAATTATGACGTCTTCCGATCGTGTCCCGAGCGTGGGGCCAAGTAGGACCCGGATCGGGGTGTGACAGGTGTAACATGGAGAACGCAATGCTTGATCTAGGGGTTAGCGTTAGTATAATGCCATTTTCGGTAAGTGAGAGACTAGGTGTGGGGGAACTCAAACCCACCACCATTTCTCTCCAATTGGCGGACCGCTCCATACAATACCCAATAGGTGTTATGGAAAACATGCCTTGTCGTTTAGGGAACCTAATCATCCTTGTCGATTTTGTAATCCTCGAGATTGAGGAAGATTAGGAAATTCCAGTCATTCTTGGATGACCTTTCATTGCCACCGCAGGAGCAAAAACTTGATGGAGAAAAATCCCACGGTAATAAAAACCTTGCAAGTGTACAAGTTCCGAAGCAGCAGTATACAAAAGTAAGGGTCGAACCACAGAGACTCGAGTGAAACACAAGTTGATTTAATTAGTGTAAAGTAACCAAGGGGGTTTTTGATTTGATTGATTAAAACTACTTTAACAACTAAGCACTGAAAGTAAACTAATGATTTAAGATCACAAAATAAAGCAAGGATTGAATTCAAGATTTGACAACGGGATTCACGGATTAGGGTTCACAATTGTTATCACTATATGCTATTTCACAATCAATTCATCAATCTCAAAACAAGGATTCGTTCACTTGATTAAGAATTGGAACGGTTCGGTCTCCGGATTACAACTCTATAGCTCTTTTTATGAAATACCTTCTATTACGACAGTATAACAAGCGAAGAACGCGTTAAGATTTTAAGAACATATGAACCTACAATATTATGATTTCTATTATGGCCTCAATCAAGTGTAATTATCAATTTAGTGGTCTAATGTATTAATTGCCAATATTACTGCAACAAGAAATACCCAATAATACTAGGGCCAAGAATATCTTAGCATAAACATGAAACCCTATAACTGAATCTAATTAAATTGATAAACAAGTTGAGATTGAATATTATGATTATGAAATTCACATATAGATCAAACAATTGCTACTACCAATCCGCAAATCACAAGAGAATTAGCTACTCATACTCATAATGATTATCACAAGAAAATGAATTAAAATTCATAAACCTGGATATTACGCTTGGGTAAATCAAACCTTCAATCTTGTTACAATCTTCCAAACCTAGAAAATAAAGCATAAGAAAACTAATGGCTGGAGTCCTCCTATTTATAATAGGGTCCCAAGTAGGGTAAAAATTAGGAAATAAGTCCAAATCCTGTCTTAGAATGAAATCCCAAAAAACTGGTGCGGGGGTAGTGTGCGGCCGCCCGCTCTTGTTATGGGCGGTCGCCCAAAGATATAGTCTGTTCTTCTCTTTTCACCAACTGAGTATGCGGCCACCCACTCTTGCTGTATGCGGTCGCCCAAACTGCCTGGACTGAAATCTTCGTTTTCTTCTTTCTTTTGTTTATCAATTCATGTCCGTCACTTCTCGGCATTTTAAGCACCAATTACCCATAATACCAACTCTTTTCCCTAAATCAAAAACACTCCAAAACGCCATTAAAACATGACAAATCTTGAGAATAAGCCAAAGAATAAGTCCAGTAAACGAATTGGATGTGTAAAATCACATCCATCAAATACCCCCAAACTTAACTTTTGCTCGTCCTCGAATAAAACCAAAATACCATAGTTAAACAACTACCACTAAGACACAACTAAAATCAGAACTAAACACAACTAAAAAACAAAAGAAAATATTTTTGGCTTGTTCTCATTACAAATGATGGTCTGTTAACCACAAGCCTCAGGTTCCTCACACAAGTGTCAATAATGGGTACCAATTGTAAAACCAAATTGCAACACATATACACTACTAACTCGTTTGATTTTCCACCGCAGAATGATAGGATCGGTGAAGTGGTGATCAATGCGACCAAAATAAGATTAGCTTATGGGATCACGTAAGTTAATGCTCTTATTCCACAAATGATGATGATGATACACGTAACCCAATCAAGGATACTCATAATCATGTATACAAAGTTGCCAACCCGGTTACCGATATTGAAAGAACATATGATATAAAGTTTTAAGCACAACAAACGTGCGAGGCTAGGTTCACGGTTACAAATGAAGGTAAGGACATACGAAGTTAAGAAAGTGGACTAAGAAGTCTTCTAGAATATTTACATCCTCACAATATGATAAACTCTCCGCTCACCCAATTCCCACACTATCTCACCCCCAAACTTGAACTTTATATACTTACATGGGGTGAGATATGTTTCCCTATTTCTGTGGCATTTTCCAAATCATCACTTCAATACATTAAGGGGACAAGCTTTTTCTCTTTCTTTCTTTTTTTTTTTTTTTGTGCTTGCCCCCTTCCTTTCATTCCATATACCCATTTCATAACTTTGGCCATAAACCATAATTCCCCAAATCATTCTCCCAATTTCTAACCATAAATTTCCATCATTCCCTAATCTACTTCCCCGTCAAGGTGGATCTAACCTATTCTTTGTGCAAAATGGTAGGAAATCGGGTATCAAAAGAAGGTGAATAGAGGTCTTTAATGTGACATTCTTTCATCCATTACTAGGCTCAAACGGGTGTTTTAGCGATAATTTTATTTAAGTGACTAGATAGACAAAATAAGGCCAACAAAAGGGTTGAGAAAGAAATGACATAAATACCGAATAACCTATTGACTTATTATTGACAACCATGCAACGATGTTCTAGGGTCCCCGAACATACACCAAGTGATCCCATAAATTATTCCTAAGTTGATAACATGATCATGGAAGTAATGTAATTGAGAGGTGGTGCAATCATGCCTTTAGTAGTGTTAATGCAGTCCCAACTCTAGGTTAAACAATAACACCCATAATGACTCAAAATAAACCCTCGGATCATCATCGACCGTGGCCAAAATCCCCAAATACAATAAGAACAAATTTTTAAAAATTAACCCTAAAACAAACTAAAACCAAAACAATTTAAATCCTACTAGTAGTGACAGCAGATAACCAACTAACAGTACCCCATACCCCCAAACTTAAAGACTTGCATTGCCACTAATGCAACAAATCATAACAAAATTATTAAAGGGGTAGGGATACCTCAACCATCTCACTGCGGCGGGGGAAAGAAGTGATCCCAAGGACCACTGGAGCTACAGCCCTGCAATTGACTGCTCGAACTACCACCCTGCCATTGGTTGCTCGAACTACCACTCTGCCCTGGCCATTGCGGTGGCTGCGCCGCTTGTTGCTCTTCCCATGTTGGTCCAGACCATTTCATGTTTGACGGCGGTACATATGGCTCAAACGGCCGATGTCATGGCAACCTCTGCAGCACCTCTCTAAAAAATTCTTGCTCTGCATTCTCCTGCCTCTGCAATCTATCCTTGATTCTATCCTCCCAACAGCTCCTCTGATAATCCCACATGTGTAACTTTTGCTCTATCCCCTAGACTCGCTCATCCACTCCCTGAATCTGTCCTGATAAATAATGTGTGTATTCTATGTGGGACATCTCCCCAATCTCCTCCTCGTACGGACTACCACTCCCAGCTCTTTGCTCCGCCCCCTCACCAACCGGTTCCTCATCCATCGGTTGTGGACCTCGAGATGTGCTCGCATCCCCTTGTGTAGTGTTCCTGGTGAGGAACTTTGCATTAATTGCGGTACCCGGGAAGAGGTCTCTTGGGACTTGCAACAAATCAGCTCTCGCCTTCCCAATCACTCCAGTGATAAGCAACGTAAAATTATAGTTGGAGTTGCTCATGTTCTGAATCGTGTGGAAAATCTCATCCTTGATAATTTAACCTATGTTGATTTTTTCTCCCCTCAACACGCAATGCATAAACACTGCTTGCCTCCAATGAACCTCATTGTAATGCGTGCTAGGGAGGATCCTCTCACAAATGAATCGGTGCAAAAATTTCAGTGTCCCGCTCACATGCGAAGTTTCCTCATTCCCCTTCACAAAGGCATTTGCATAAAATTCTTTAACATACTCGCCTACCCCATTCTCCGCCGGTTGAGCCGCAAGCTTATTCCACTTATAACGGGTAAACAAATCGTCCAAGCCCAAACCTTTCTTCTTAAATGATTTTTCTACATTAAAGTGCTTGTGAGAAAATCGGTTAAAAAATGTTTCTGCTCTTTCCCCCACAAAACGGGTTTGGTCAAAATTTGCTTGGGTGGCAACTTCCCTTTGAGCGGCACGACCTCTCGCCATGTTTACAATTCACCAAATACTACTTCTACAGAGAATTAGGAGCAAAATAACCCTTACTTGATTGCCGGAAGTTCACCGGAGATTGGCCGGAAGTTGGCCGGAATGTCGCCGGAGATGACAAGGATGGTTGGAGAAGAGGGAGCTTGCACTCTTGAACTCTTTTCCCTTCTAAGATTCGCTTGAATTCACCCTCCAAATTGCTCAATTTCTCACTTTTCTTGTCTTCTTCAACCTTGAACAACTCTTACCCTAATCCAAATTTGGTTGGTGAATGAGGCTAAAATCAGCGATTTCTAGAGTTAATGGAGATGAGAAGGATGCTTGGGAGGTATTTTAGGCCAGAAATAGTGGTTTTAGAGAGGATTTGATGGAGATGGAGAAGGGTTTGGGAGTATTTCTAGAGAGATAAAGTGAGGAGGGGCGGCTAGGTTATACACAAATGAGGGATTGTGCCCAAAATTGTGTTCAAAATTGCGCCGTGAAAACCCAGATCTGCTTAGTGGGCGGTTGCCCAAACCTTCGATGCGCGGTCGCCCAAGATGTCAGTACTTTCTGCTTCTTGTACGCGCATAAGTGGACGGTCGCACAAAAAGATAGTGGGCGGTCGCCCAACGTTACAGTTTGTCTTCCTATTTTGTACTACAAATGTGCGGCCGCCCAAGTGGAAAGTGAGCGGTCGCCCATGATGCTGCTCTGCACGATTATTCTCCCTATTTTGGTTCTCCCCTCACCTCCAAAACGCATTAACTTTGTCTGTCTTGCTGCACATCACCACAAACAACACACACAAGCGTAATATCCTTTATAAAAACTAAAAATGACTCAAAAAATAAAATCTTTTCAGAAGGTGACACTATTTGCACTCTCCTATAAACCCACAAACTCAGAGAGATCCATGAAGGATGACACGGACTAACTTTTTGACCGCACTTTCATTGCCTACGTTCCCCCGAGGACAATAAGGGGCTCAGGTCACCGTAGTTCGAACCGACCCAACAATAAAAGAACGAAAGCAATTTTTTTTTATATGAATACCACCACCCCTAAACTTAGAACATGCTATGTCCTCATTGCATCAAAAATAAACAGGATTCCAAGCGAAGGATGATGATAGACTGAAATAAAAGAAAGTAAATAAAATGATACCTGGTTGGGTTGCCTCCCAACAAGTGTTTTTGCTTTAAAGTCGTTGGCTCGACATAATGCCACGTGAAAATTAAGTGGCTCCCTCTGGGTCTGTCAATTTAATTACATCAATCTCATTGATGTCTTCTAAAATGGTCACACCTTCATAGTACGGCTTCACCCGGTGACCATTAACTTTAAATAATGCCCCATCTTTCACATATTTAAGCTCACCGCTCTATGAGGAAAAATTTGTACCAACTCGAATAGACCCATCCATTTAGACTTTTATTTGCCCGGAAACAATCTTAACCGGGATTTAAAAAGGAGGACTTTCATACCCGGATAGAGAGTTTTGGACTTCAAGTGCTTGTCATGGTACCTCTTGGTACGTTCTTTGTACAATTTAGCACTTTCATAACTCTCTTGTCGCATCTCCTCTAACTCATCAAGTGCAAGCAATCTTTGATCCCCAGCTTGTGTCAAATCCATGTTAAGCTCCTTGATAGCCCAATACGCTTTGTGCTCTAGCTCAACAGGGAGATGACATTCTTTCCCATACACAATCCGATAGGGGCTCATACCAATGGGTGTTTTGTATGCAGTCCGATATGCCCACAGTGCATCATTCAACTTCACTGCCCAATTTTTTTGGTTAGGACGCTGTAAGGATCCCGCCCCCACGCGGAGGATCGCGATGAGTTTTGGGGCGAAAAAGCCGAACACGGTTATCACGCAAAACATAACGGAGTCGCCACTTTTGTTAATTATTTAACCCAACAAAAGAAAAGGTTAGATATTCTATTAGTTCGGAGGTCAGGTTACGCCTTGGGAAGAGTTTCACGTCACCCAAGTCGCCTCGAATAGGACCGAGTCTCCCTAATGTTAGTTAACGAAAGTGCATGTGTGTGTGTGTGTTTTCAAAATGGGAAAAACTGACTGTTTTGGCAAAACCAGTTAATTATTCAACAAAAAAGGTTTATTTTGCAAACTTTCTGGTCAGAAAAAGAAGAAACTGGAAGATGCCCTCCCTGGCCAAAGTAGCCGTACGGATGGGGAGGGCTCTCCAGGGCATTTTTACAGTTTATCAGAAAAACAGTACAGCTTCAGTTAAAACAGAGTATCTTTGCTGATACTGGACTAGAATGTTGATTTCCAGTTTATGATTAACAACAAAACTTTGGAAAGTTCATTCCTATGCACTTTGATCATCAAAGGAACCCCAAAAACAAAGATTTAGGTGTGATCAAAGGCAATCATTGGAGAGATTTATGAAAAGTTGATGAACATGGCATTTAGACCAAAATGACCATTTTAGTGGATAAAGATTGAAACTTTACCACCAAAATGGACTTATTATACAAGATTTAACCCTTAGGGACAAAAATATAACATAAAGATAAAATCTTTATGTCTCATACTTGGTGATTTATGGCTAGATCATGGTTAGGATGATAAAGATTGAAACTTTATCCCCCAATCATGACTCTTATGGCCAAACAAGAACAACATCAACATGAAATTTAAAAAATCATGATCATCCTAGGTTTTATCCCATAAATCACACACTATGTGTGAAGGGGACCTTGAATCACCTCATGATTTGGATCATATACATATATAATCATAATATATATAGCTTGGAAGGCCAAGACTTGTATAATATATAGATATAGTGCTTGAAAATGGACAAGAATTGCAAGAAATGTAAAGTGCTTGAAATGGATAAGACTTTGCAAGAACAAGAAGAAGTAAGACAAGATAAACAAGTAATATGAACAAAGATAAAAGAGTTTGAGATGAAGAAGAAGATGGGAAGAATGAGGCTTCACCTATGATGGTTATGCCTATCTTCCTCTCTTTTCACTCAAATATGTGTATCACTTGCTTTCTGCTCTCAAACTGGCAGAGTAACAGCTCTCAAAACGTTTTCTCCCCCCCTGAAATGATCAGCATGGGGTTCAATTTATAGAGGCTGAGGGTGCCCAACATAGCCGTACGGCTAGGGACCTCATGCACCCAAACCATCCGTACGACTCGACTTGGCGAGCTTCTGGATTTTTCTAAGTTTAATTCCAGTTCAGTCCTGGAATATCAGGTTTATCCTAGTGAGGTCCTGGCCCATTGGTTTATCCCTAAATGGTACCAAGAACTCCTCTAAAGTAGGTCAGTTTCAGATTGGGGTACTTACAGAGCCCCTCGGCAACGTCGCTTTTGAAGAAAGCGTGGTTGTCGATAAAACAAGCATCCCAATATGATTGGAGGACGGCTTGGCCGATTTGGGTGAGAGATTTCAAGGCTAATCAAACCTATAAGCATCCCATTTTGATGGGAGAAGGGCTTGGCCGATTTGGGTGAGAGATTCTAAGGCTACTCAAACCTATAAGCATCCCATTTTGATGGGAGGACGGCATAGCCGATTTGGGTGAGAGATTCTAAGGCTACTCAAACTTATAAGCATCCCATTTTGAAGGGAGGACGGCTTAGCCGATTTGGGTGAGAGATTCTAAGGCTACTCAAACCTATAAACATCCCATTTTGATGGGAGGACGGCTTAGCCGATTTGGGTAAGAGATTCTAAGGCTACTCAAAACTATAAGCATCCAATTTTGATGGGAGGACGGCTTAGCCGATTTGGGTGAGAGATTCTAAGGCTACTCAAACCTATAAGCATCCCATTTTGATGGGAGGACGGCATAGCCAATTTGGGTGAGAGATTCTAAGGCTACTCAAACCTATGAGCATCCCATTTTGATGGGAGGACAGCATAGCCGATTTGGGTGAGAGATTCTAAGGCTACTCAAACCTATGGGCCTTAGGTGGATATCCATTCATCCCTTCCTAAACAGGCATGGCTTAAAGGCCAAACTTGGTCAACTTGACTCTATTCGGAGAGGGTTGACTAAGGAATGGGCATGGCTCAGAGGCTTAAATGGTGGGCATGGCTTATAGGCTGGGCTCGATTGACTATGCTCTATTAGGAGAGGGTCGATTTGAGGATAACTGGCCTTACATCCAACCGAGGACTGCCGGGATACATTTGGTCAACTTTTCTCATGGCGGAGGGTTGAATACACAAACTGGCAAATTCGTCAACTTGGCTCTATAGGAGAGGGTTGACTAAATGGTCGGACTTACGGAGGACTGCCAGGATATGGTCAACTTGGCTCTATGGGAGAGGGTTGACTAAACGGTCGGACTTACGAAGGAATGCCGGGACAACAAAACCCAATGGTCTTACATCATGCCGGACGGCCAAGGACGAATTTCACGGAATCTAATGGTCTTACGTCATGCCAGACGGCCAGGACACATTTATAGGTTTTCTCTAACCTGGCCACTCTCGAGGACAAAGGTTTTCCTAACCTAATCATAACTATACTGGTCTTACGCCCTACCAAGGGCTGCCGAGGCGATACTTTCATCCTGGACTTACGAGGTACGGCCGGGACTTTCACGATTTCACTTTCTACCCTGGACTTACGAAGTACGGCCGGGTCAACAAAATTCAATGGTCTTACGTCATGCCGGACGGCCAAGGACGAATCTCACGGAGCCTAATGGACTTATGTCATTCTGGACTGCCAAAGGACACAATCTTACGAAGCCTAATGGTCTTACGTCATGCCGGACGGCCAAAGGACACAATCTCACAAAATCTAATGGTCTTACGTCACACCGGACCGCCAAAGGATAGGTCTAACTTAATGGACTTATGTCATTCCGGACTGCCAAAGGACAATTTTTCATGTTTTTAGCTGGACCTACGAAGAACGGCCACGTTAACTTTCCAAATTCAAACTCTTAACCTGGACTTACGAAGCGCGGTCGGGTTAAATTTCAAACTCTTAACCTGGGCTTACAAAGTACGGCCGGGTCAAATTACATTTACAACCTGGACATACGAAGTACGGCCGGGCTAAATCACATTTTCAACCTGGGCTTACGAAGTACGGTCGGGTCAAATCACATTCTTAACCTGGGCTTACGAAGTTCGATCGGGTTAAATCACACTCTTAACCTGGGCTTACGATGTAAGGCCGGGCTAAATCACATTTTCAACCTGGGCTTACGAAGTACGGCCGGGTCAAATCACACTCTTAACCTGGGCTTACGAAGTACGGCCGGGCTAAATCACATTTTCAACCTGGGCTAACGAAGTACGGCCGGGTCAAATCACATTCTTAACCTGGGTTTACGAAGTAAGGCCGGGTCAAATCACATTCTTAACCTGGGCTTACGAAGTACGGCCGGGTCAAATTACATTCTTAACCTGGGCTTACAAAGTACGGCCGGGTCAAATTACATACTCTTAACCTGGGCTTACGAAGTACGGCCGGGCTAAATCACACTCTTAACCTGGGCTTACGAAGTACGGCCGGGTCAAATTACATACTCTTAACCTGGGCTTACGAAGTACGGCCGGGCTAAATCATATTTTTAACCTGGGCTTACGAAGTACGGCCGGGTCAAATCACACTCTTAACCTGGGCTTACGAAGTACGGCCAGGCTAAATCACATTTTCAACCTGGGCTTACGAAGTACGTCCGGGTCAAATTACATTCTTAACCTGGGCTTACGAAGTACGGCCGGGCTAAATCACACTCTTAACCTGGGCTTACGAAGTACGGCCGGGTCAAATTACATACTCTTAACCTGGGCTTACGAAGTACGGCCGGGCTAAATCATATTTTTAACCTGGGCTTACGAAGTACGGCCGGGTCAAATCACACTCTTAACCTGGGCTTACGAAGTACGGCCAGGCTAAATCACATTTTCAACCTGGGCTTACGAAGTACGTCCGGGTCAAATTACATTCTTAACCTGGGCTTACGAAGTACGGCCGGGCTAAATCACAGAGCTGGTCTTACGTCCATCTAGGGACTGCCCGATTTCATTTTCATTGGGAACCTAATTTTTCTAGGTTCAATTCAAGTTGTAAGGGCATTTTGGACACTTTCCGAAAGGGAGGGGCCTAAGTCCTATTTCAGAAACATAGGTGGAACCATGCTCAAGGCGCCAGGGGCCAAAGTGTAAATTGTGGGCTGAGATTTCCTCTCGCCCAAACCAGCCGTACGGCTTAAGGGGGCGTCTCCTTCTTTTCAAAACAGCAGCCATACGGATGGTTGCTGCATATTTCAAAACTCACCCTTTTCCCAAAATTCCTACCTAATTCGTTCTAGGTTTGCTCATGGATGCTCGGGCAAGAAGAGGCTATCCAAGAGGAGCGGATAGAAGGCTTAACATGGTCCAAAATTTCCGAGGCTACCATATTGCCTTAAATGATGTGGGAGCGGGTTTCTACAAGTCTCCCGACGTCCATCTATGTCACGAACGAGCGGTAATCATCCTTTCGTACTCGATTCATGTCCATTTTGAGCATTTTGTGCATTCCCTAGTCCTAGGGCCTACATTCATGCTATTTGAGATCTTTGCATTTTTTGACACAATTCCATGAAATTAGCCTCATTTTTGTGTCGTTGGGATCACTAGGGACGTGAGCGTGTGCTCATTGCGTCGTTTGGACATGCCTAGCTACACTTCCCAAAATTGAAGTGCGTTGTGCCGCGATTTGTGCATAAACTACTTGTACCTTAGGTTTGACTAGTCATTTTGCACGCTAGAATTTCCTAGGACGAGTTGTTGCATGTTTGTGGAAATTCGGGACACTAAGTCTCAAAATGGGGACAGATTTTGTCCTAGGGGGAAACCCTTTCAAAAAAAACCTCACACATTCTTTTCATAAGAAACACACCCCTAAATGCCCAACGCCGTTTAAAAAAAGGGGGTGAAATCTCATTTTTTTTTCACAAAACAAACCCTTAAACGCCCAACGCAATTTGAAAAGGGTAGAAAACATTTTATAAACACACACCCTCCAAACGCTTATCGCAATTTGAAAAGGGAGAAAACACATTTTTCAAACACACCCCCAAACGCTTATCGCAATTTGAAAAGGGAGAAAACACATTTTTCAAACACACCCCCAAACGCTTATCACAATTTGAAAATGGAGAAAACACATTTTTCAAACACACTCCCAAACTCTTATCGCAATTTGAAAAAGGGAGAAAACACACTTTATACACATGATTTACTCATCACATTCATTTATCACATGCATTGGTATTTTAAATCTGTGTTATTCATACCTTTGCTGTGTTTACCTGCTGGGCGGTGATCCCAAATCTCGGGGATCTCCCGACATGTGCTGCTCCCTGTGGGAGGCTATGCCCGTGGCTGTTGGCGACGAGCCTGGTCCGAGAGATTGGGTAGAGGGCACCGGCCTGGTGCCGTTCATTCATGGTGGGCGAGCTGGCGAGCACTAACAGGAGTCTTGGGCTCATTACTTCCTTGGGCGAGCATTGGTGGGATACCACCCACACCTTCCATTTGAGCTGGGTAGAGGTGACCGTGACCCCTGCAGACTTTTCTGCCATTACCGGGCTTTCCTTTAGCGGCGAGCCTGTTATATGAACCGATCGACTCTCGTCCCTGGACATCCAGGCGCTTATTGGATTCTCAGGCCCTACCAAGGGTTTGGGGATCACGGTGCAGGATGTTAAGCGGGCCATTCGGGAGAGGATCCCATAATATTTGGTGGGCTTGGTAACCGCGGAGTAGCTCGGACGAGCTTATATGTGGCTCCTTCTCAGCAACACCCTCTTCGCCAACGCCGACACTACCTGCATGTCCCTCTACTCGGGTCATTGACTACTCCTGAGACCATCTGGAGTATTGCTTGGGGAGAGGCTGGGTTGGCCGAGTTGTATATGGAGCTCGACAAGTTTAGCCGGAAAGCAAGTCCTTGGCTTGCTTCCAGTTTGCCCTAGAGTTATATTCTTTCCTTTCCCTCATTCTGTTTTCTCCTTTTCATTCTCTTTTTCCAGTTTTCGGCATCTTAACGTTTCCCTTGCCATTTTCCTTTCAGGCTTGGTACTACGAGATCTTCGGTGGCTATCCATGGGAGCAGACCGTCGATCCTGCCATTACATTCCCGGCCATGGTCTGTTAGGCTCGGGATGCCCGAAAGAGGATAGGATCCAAAGGGCGTGTCTCCGTTTTCCATGCCGAAGTCCGGGCAGTGCTGAGGGGCGCCATGCCGGCCGAACTCAACCTCTTTCCTTGGTCGAGGTATGAGGGGCAAGGGCTAGGCGTTGACCTATCTGAGGCCCTGAGGGTTACATGGGAGAGGAGGCTCCTGGTGGGGTTCCGAGGAGAGGCCTTCTATTTAGGGGAGAGAGTGCTCTGGCAACACGGGCTTGAGCTTATGCAGAGGGCTCCCTTTAATCCTCCTGACTCCATGTTTATGATTGACCGGGGGGATGACCCCTATCTTATGGGAGCGAGCGCCACTGATTTCATTACCGACGAGCCGTATGGGCGCTTCGTGGCCCAGAAGCTGAGGTCGCCACAAGTAGTGGCTTCTGGGGTGGCTCCCCCAACATGGCAGGTTAATTCATACGTCTACTCGGACCACCGTGTCCATATGGTGGCCACATATGTAGCGGGAGAGGGAGCTCCACCTGAGGATTCTCCTGAGGGCGTGGTCTGCTTTCCTTCGCACACACTTATTCATCCCATATCACTGTCCCCCCCCCCTTTTGCTGAGCAGTCTCATTTCTATGTGCAGGTTGCGGCGCGGGCCCTGCTGAAGTGCCCTACCTTCATAGGGCGGGCCAAGAGATGGTTCAGAAAACTCACGGGTCGTTCTTACAAGGATAACCGGATGGAGCCCCATTTTATACCGGGCTGGATCTCAATGAGTGGTGAATAGAGGCCTTGTAAGAGGGCATCGAGCTTGGAGCCTCTTCCGACCTTTGTCCGTAGTCAATCCATAAGTGCTGCGGATGTCTCGCCTTCTCAGGGCTCATGTCGGGGAACCAGTGCTCGGGAGGCAGCCCAGACCCATTTGCTCACTTAGAGTTGGAGAGAGTCGGGCCATATCATTCTGACCATCCGGGTCTTTCTTCCCAATCTGCTTGGCGTTCTTTTCAACCTCCTCCTGATAAGGGCATGGGCTTGGCGGAGTCCCTCTTCCACTTTGACCCGAGCA
Source organism: Campanula takesimana (assembly GCA_026119855.1). Classification (NCBI taxonomy): domain Eukaryota; kingdom Viridiplantae; phylum Streptophyta; class Magnoliopsida; order Asterales; family Campanulaceae; genus Campanula; species Campanula takesimana. Next base: position 1,070,170 of record JAOWBW010000288.1, on the reverse strand, counting down.
TGTATTCGTCACGACCCCTGGAGATCCGTGATTTGCCTCCCATTGATCCCTATCCGGATTCGGATTAGGATGCACCTGTTTGAACCAATTCTCTTTGTTTCGTTTTATTTTAAGAACAACATGTATTAAACTTGTTGTCTTTTGATGTTTAAAACTTTGTTCTTTATTTGCAAATTCATCCATCATGCAAGCTTGGGCCCGAGAGGGCTTTGTGGTCACTTTGAGGTGTCGGGGATTCCCAAAACATGTTTTGACTCAACTGTACAGACATGTATCCGACAGTTTTTTCTTTGCACAAGTGAGAGTGAGTTTTACCCGTGGGAAATCAGCTGACACAGGCTGCTGGTATGAAAATTTTCACATGGCTAAACCAGCCATACGGATCGTACAAGCGTGGTTGACTTTTTTTGACCAAACTTTTTTAGGGCTTTCAAGGAATTTTGATAGATGGGAGGCCTTATTTGACTCAAACCGTTTTACCCAAAGCATGACTCTCTGTTTTTCCTTCCATTGTACGATCATGGCTTGCCAGCCCAAGTGCTTTACCTTTGCCGGGGACCCTTTTCCTCGGGTTTCACGGTCATGGCTTACCAGCCCCAGTGTGTTTCTATCAAGCCTCGAAAAATAGGCTCCCAAATTTAAAACTTATTTGGGCTTGAAGAATATCCACCTGACATCACAACTCCTTAAACTGGTGACTAAAAAAAATATTTTCTTTCATCTACACGATCACGATCAAGAGTCACACAACTCTTGTACCCCTTACAAAATTTCATCAGCTTAACTAGGATTATTAATAACAACACCAAAACAACTATAACAAGAGCTAATGAACTCTTGTACACAAAATTATAACTCCTTAGACTAACCTAGGAGTGGACAAAGCCAACACTACTACAAGCCATACATATGGCCTTATACAACTTATACATAGACTTTCTTTTCTATAAGAATGTAGGTCTAAGACCTTCGAGTACTACCCAATTATTTCCCTTTCTAACCTCACTGGATGTGTTGGTCTTCTATGGCTAGACTTTTCCTGTTTCACAATTGAAACAAATAAGAGTGAGATTAACTCAGTAAGAAAACCCAAACTAATAAATGTGGAAGCATATAACATACAATTCATAAAATGAAATGCACTAAACTATTATAAAGAAAACATACAAAACCATCACAATTTAGGCCCCATGTAAATAAATGTTACCAATTTCGTAGCTTTATCTTATCCTCATTTTCAAATTTCATGTTCAACACAAAGCAAATATGTATACCACTTCCAATTCCAGTAAACACAACTTACTCTCAACAACCATAACACATAAATCACAATTTATTCCCAACAACCATTTATTCCCCAATCTCATCTCAAATCACTATATATATACCAAGCTTTTATTACTGAATGTGTTGTCACAACAACACTCACTTTAGTACTATATCAAGTACTTTTCCTTTTCCAATAGTAGTATTTATATGCATATTCCATTATTCATATAATGAATCCCACGTTGGATTCTTGTACATACTCATTTCCACACATATAATGAATCCCACATTGGATCCGTGTACATACTCATATCCATATATATAATGAATCCCACATTGGATTCGTGTTCGGTATTATTTCCATATACATATAGTGAATCCCACATCGGATTCGTGTTCGGTATTCCTATTCGTATAAATACAATATCTCCCGATGTTTCTAGGAGTATAACTCGTATGATGGTGTATGTTCCATCCCCTGTACATAATATATAGTGAATCCCACATTGGATTCGTGTTCGGTATATATTCCAACACTTTAAACCACAACAATACATACTCGTATTATCATCATAACTATGAAGTATTCTTTGTAACTTTATACCATTTTTCATTCCCATTTATAACAATTGACACAACACCGTTCCACTTTCTTTCAAGATCAACCTCATATAATCATAATGATTTAATGAACCACTAAATCGCAACACACTTCCCAGGTTACTATTCCATGCTATGTCGCGACCCCGAACCCCGCGGGCCCGAGATTGCGAGCTGGACGCCGACTCTAAAACCAAATCTGTGAAATACCGAAGTTAAAAATTCCATTTGATACCAAAAGGTGATGATTCAAAGTTTTACAAATCCAAGTTTGATAATATCCAAATACAACTATCATAAACTTCCACAAGTTTATGCCCAATAGAATAAAAATGTACAATTCTTAATGACGTCATTGTTTGGTACAACTATCCCAAAAAGGTTACACATTTATATAATGTAAACCAACCTATAACAACTTTCCCCAAAAGAATGTATCCACACTCGACGTCCTCTTTCTCGTGATCAGCAAGACTAATCCTTAGCACCTGGGGGGGTTAAGGAAAAACAATTTGAAACAAAAAACGGGGTGAGATAAATCTCAATAAATTACTAATGCAACTACATGACATGCTATGATACAATAAGTAATAACAACATCAATATCTCATATAACATAGCAATTATCAGATAATAAATAGCAGCGTAAATAAACACATAACAAAGGATATTAGCCAAGGTTTCCAAACCGATACATCCAAATAAAGGATCACTGCGCAGCTTCAATAATCAACAAATCACATCTTCATAATAGCATGAAAGCCGAAGAGAAAACCCCCGGTACCGGAACAATAACCATAAGAGTGTCACAAAGGACAAGAGCCATGCCACAAAGTCATGCTCGGTAGCTAGATACATTCACAAAGGAAGCTAACTTATCTCTTCCAATGCCTGGAAAAGGGGTATAGTAAGGGCAAACAATGGTCAACATTATAATGGACTTGGCTTTGCCATTATAATCTTTCCCATCGCCCGATGCAACAAATATGCCAGCTGGGCTTCCAAATAAATGCTAAGTAATAAATACTAGCTTAATTAAACAACTTAAGGTTCTAAAGTAGGGAACCATTCCAAATAAATCACCAAAACGGTGCATCAATCCAACAATACATCAACAGATATTCCAACAAACACAAACCATTTTTAATCGAATTCCATAACACAATCGATCACAAGGGGATCATTCTCGAACAATAAAGTGTTCCACAACATTAACTTAAGTCAACTAGGGTGATACTTTGAGCCTAGATCGGGCTTGGACCTTAAAACAATTCAAAAACAAAGAGACTCAGAACAGCTGGTATGGGCGGTCGCCCATAGCCAGTCTGGGCGGTCGCCCAAAACCCAACCCCAAGCCCAAAACCAACTGACTTCCTGGGCGGTCGCCCAACCCAAAAGTGGGCGGTCGCCTACTCACTTTGTTCAAATTCTCCGGATCAACTGATCTCATGGGCGGTCGCCCAAACCCATCATGGGCGGTCACCCACGCACCCAGGTCGCCGGAAAACGGCCAAAATCAAATGGGTTTCTCCCAAATTTTCCACCCAAACAACATAACTCAAACCCAATGCTTTCAATAGGTATACTAAGGTACCCAAACACCCTATATACCTAAAACAACTCATAGAACATCAATTAGACCACTCAAACCAAGGGATGATTCAAACATCAAAACTTCACAAAATGGGATAAAATGCAAATCATCTCAAAATCAACCAAAGAAGCAAGAAATGGTAATTATAGTATCATCTAAGCATGGAATGAACATTTTTTAGCAAAAATGGGGGAAAAGTAACTTACTTGAGATTTCTCAAAGATGATGGATTTCCAATATTTTTGGCTTCCTACGATCCTATCGACGATCTAAACATGTTTCATGTTTTAAGAAATGAGAAATAATGAGAGGAGGATGGAGAAAATGAATAGAGAAGGAAGAAGATGAGAAAACTTACCCAATGTAAAGAGAGAGAGAGATTGAGCTGGGAGAGAGAAATGAAAGAGTGAGGGAGGAAGAGTGTGAGTGAGGGTGAAAGGGTGAGGGAGGTGAGGGAGGGAGTAGGGAGAAGATGATGAATTATTTGAAATCTTACACTTAGACCCCTCCCCTACTTCTACCCTTTACTAATAAACTCCCCACTAACAAATAAGACTCAACTCTTCTACAATAGCACAAATGGCCCAAATAAAATGCTAGGCATAAATTAATATAACACATAAATTGCACACATAATTATTTAGGTAAATAATAATTTAAATAATTAAATAAGCAAATAAATAAATAATTATTATTTATTACTAATAAAATAGAGCCTAGATTTCGGGTCGTGACATTCACTCCCCCTTAAAGAAAATTCGACCCGAATTTTAACAAGACTTACCCGAATTAAAAAGCCACGGATATTTCCAATCGATCTCATCTCGGAGCTCCCACGTCGACTCCTCGATATTATGATTCTTCCAAAGAACTCTAACCAATGCAATGCTTTTATTTCTCAACTCTTGAACTTTGGCATCCAAAATCCGAACCGGTCGTTCCTCGTAGGTCATATCGGGCTCTATATCCTCCGGTGCCCTCGGTAACACGTGAGATGGATCATGAACATACTTCCGAAGAATAGAAACGTGGAAAACATTATGTAACCGGTCCAAAGATGGCAGTAACGCAAGACGATACGCTAGAAGTCCAACCTTTCCCAAAATCTCAAACGGGCCAATAAACCTCGGAGCCAATTTGCCTTTCTTCGCAAACCTTCGGATACCCACCTTCGGAGACACCTTCAAGAAAACAAAATCACCGGTCTGAAAACTAAGATCTCTCCTTCGGTTATCTGCATAGCTCTTATGTTGACTCTGGGCTGTTTTCAATCGATCCCGGATAACTCTAACCTTTTCAACTGAATCCTGAAGCAAATCAATACCCACGATCTTCGCTTCACCAACCTCATGCCAACAAATAGGCGATCTACATTTTCTTCCATACAAGGCCTCATACGGTGCCATCTCGATACTAGCCTGATAACTGTTGTTGTAAGAAAATTCCACTAACGGTAAATGACTATCCCAAGAATCGGAAAAGTCTATCGCACAAGCTCGCAACATATCCTCAAGAATCTGAATGGTCCTCTCGGATTGACCATCGGTCTGGGGGTGAAAAGCTGTACTGAATCGCAAATCTGTACCCAAAGCTTCCTGAAACGCCTTCCAGAATCTAGAAGTAAACCTCAGATCTCGATCTGACACAATGCTAACCGAAACCCCATGCAATCTAACGATCTCGTCGATGTAAAGGGTCGCAAGCTTCTCCATCGAATATCTGATGTCAATAGGCAAGAAATGGGCACTCTTGGTCAATCTATCCACAATTACCCAAACACTGTCATACTTCCTACGGGTATGAGGTAGTCCCGTAACGAAATCCATGGTCACATGCTCCCATTTCCACTCGGGAATCTCTAATGGATGAAGTAGTCCCGCGGGTCTCTGATGCTCGGCTTTGACCTGCTGACAACTTAGGCACTTCGAAACATACTCCGCTATTTCCCTTTTCATATTGATCCACCAAAATTGTTGCTTCAAATCCTGATACATCTTCGTACTACCCGGATGAATTGTATACCTCGATTTGTGACCCTCATCTAAAACTTGCCTCTTTATTCCGCCAACATCGGGTACGCACAAACGACCACGGAAAGTCAACACTCCACTCGAACTCAAAGAAAAATCCTCGAAGTTCTTTTCCTTCAATTTACCCATTTTCTTCACCAACTCGGGATCTTCTTTCTGAGCTTCCTTTATCCTCTGAATTAGGGTCGGAGATACCCTAATATTCGCAAAAGTAGCCCCATGTCTCGATTCACGAGGAGACCAATCTCGAACATCCTCAAGCATTTTCCACTCTCGAACCATCATCGAAGCCACATAAGACTTTCTACTAATCGCATCGGCTACTACATTCGCCTTCCCCGGATGATAAGAAATCGTACAATCATAATCCTTCAACAATTCCATCCATCGGCGCTGTCGGTTGTTCAATTCCTTCTGAGAGAATAGGTACTTCAAACTCTTGTGATCCGTGAAAATCTCGAACTTCGCTCCATAAAGGTAGTGCTTCCATTTGTGCAACGCAAAGACTATCGCCGCCAACTCCATATCATGAGTCGGGTAATTTGCTCCATAAAGGTAGTACTTCATGTTTGCATGTTATTTCATAGCCGATGATGATCTAGGGTTCATCAACCCAAGGATGATCTAGGAACTATTTCTAAACCCTAAACTTTAGGTAATTACTCCCATGATCAATAATCCTCCCATGATGAATGTGATGAATGTTCATTGAGATCTCATTGATGGCATAGTCATTATTCTAGGATGTGATCATCCTGCATGTTTCTTTATCCTCCCTCTTTATTATGCATGATCCCTATTCTCTCTCCACATTCTAATTATGTGCGAACTATGCTGACCTGAGCTTCTCACATTGAGAGGAACGTAGGCAATCTTTGGATCCGGTCTAAATCACTAACACACTACATACACCGCATCATGATAGAAAGACCGATCAATTCGGGCAATAGGAGTGATAACGTTCAATATTCTTCTCTTGTTGTAATTTGACCCCCGAACCCATTAAACATGCTTTTTCTCAATGTTTTGGCTATAATTAAAACGGCGTGGCGACTCTCATAATTTTAATGTTGCTATGAATATCCCAAATTCAAACACACGTATTCACAGTGGCGACTCTGCTGGGGACTGCTTTGAAACTTTTTCAAACTTAGTGGGTCTAACTTTCGTCACATCATGATGCTTGCCATGTTTACACATGCACACACCAGCCATGTTTACACATGCACACACCTGCCATGTTTACACATGCACACACCAGCCATGTTTACACATGCCAGCCATGTTTACACATGCACACACCTGCCATGTTTACACATGCACACGCCTGCCATGTTTACACATGCACACGCATGCCATGTTTACACATGCATATACTTGCCATGTTTTCACATGCACACTTGCCATGTTTTCACGTGCCCCCTACAGTTAAGCCATGTTTATACATGCACCCGCGCACTCCGCCATGTTAATACTTGTACCTTGTACCTTGTACCATGTACCCTTGTTATCTTCGCTTTAGTATTAGGGTCAAACAAAAATATGCTATGCTCCCTTGTACATGATCCTCTCCCTTTTCTCTCTCTCTTGCATTGCATTGCATCATTCAAGCATTAAAAAAAAAACACCTCTCTTTTCTCCCTAAAAAGAATTAGTTTCTTGCCTCACACTACCACTAGTCCGTGTCAGCACTGCACATGTCCCTATCACCCGGAGTATTCGATGTGCGGGAATTTGTGCGCTACTGCCGCCCTCTTTTCGAGTCACTCATCTACTCCACTCACCGTATATGTTCCGCGAGCGGTGGGAACCTTTATCCTACCCGTGTCAACCCACACATAGAGATTAGGACACTCCTTGGATCAACCATTTAGGATGTAAATAAATGCAAAGCTTTTCGCAAAATAAAATGTGCATTGCATCTAGGCGACCTCTAAGGTCCATCGTTCACCCCCTGGGCTATCTATAAAAATCCCTCATCTTGGCCTATCTAGGTTACCTACCCATCATTGCGATCCATTTGGGTCTACCCTTCATCTCGACCCGCTTTGGCCAAAATCTCACCATCCTTTGGCCTCTTAGGACAATCTTATCAACCTTCGACCTCTTAGGCCAACTTTGACCCCCCTAGGTCAACCCTTGACCTCCTAGGTCAACCTTATTCGCCTTTGACCTCTTAGGTCAACCTTTGGCCCCTTAGGTCAACCTCATCCACTTTTGGCCTCTTAGGTCAACCTTTTAGGTCAACTTCGACCTCTTAGGTCAACCTTTGACCCCTAGGTCAACCTTACCAACCTTCGACCTCTTAGGCCAACCTTTGACCCCCTAGGTCAACCTTTGACCTCCTAGGTCAACCTTATTCGCCTTTGACCTCTTAGGTCAACCTTTGGCCCCTTAGGTCAACCTCATCCACTTTTGGCCTCTTAGGTCAACCTTTTACCCCCTAGGTCAAACTTTGATCCCTTAGGTCAACCTTATCCGCTTTTGACCTCTTAGGTCAATCTTCGATTCCATAGGTGAGCCCAATTACCTTTGACCTTAACCCGCTTAGGTCGAACCGTCATCTTGACCCACCTAGGTCATTATTTGACCTACCATCATCCAAACCAACCTAGGTCAACCCGTTTAGGTCCGCACACCATCCATGACCCATTTAGGTCAACTTATCCGTCTTAGGTTAAAACTACCCCTTCACCCTCGACCCGTCAAGGTCAACCCGTGACCCGCTTGGGTCAACTTACCTATCTTGGATCCATCTAGGTCAATCTCCAACCTTCCTTAGTCCACCAACCCGAATAGGTCAACCTTAGACCCGCTTAGGTCAAACCATGTCTATCCCGCTTAGATCATCCCATAGGCAAACCGCTACAACCCGCTATCTTGATTCATTCACCAATCCAACCCTTCTTATTTAGGTCGACCTATCCTTTACCCATCTAGATCAACCCACCATTATCGTCGCATCCTAGCTTGAACCATTTCTAGTCTCAAACCTTAGGTCAAATTTAGGTCAAACCGTAAGTCAAGCCTTACCCGAATCCTGTAGGTCTTCTTCACCCATGCTTGGCCAAGGACCGAGTCGTCTCCCTCTTCTTGAGCCCTATGGTCACCTCTCACCTCTTTTAAAAGTCTAACTTGACTCGAACTACGGAGACCTGAGCCTCTTATTGTGTGGGACCTCTCCCTCATGGTAAGGGGAACGTAGGCAACTTCGGCCCAGTCAAACTCTCAAATTCTTGTCAAAAATGTATTTCAAAGTGTGGAGACCGACTCTTTTCCAAAAGTGATTTTATAACGATGCCTTGTCATTAATTATAAATCTAAGCTCAATTCAAAGACATAATTCCCCTACAACTATTGTAGATCCTGCATCATGTCTGTTGAAAGGAACATCGAAGTTGCAAATGAAGCTATTACCCAAGGTCTTGAGACAACTCTCCACACCAATACTGATCTCAATGAGCAAGCACTCCATTTCGAGACCATCCTCAACGAGCAAGCAACCCTCTTCCGGACCGCTCTCGACGAACAAGAAGCCTACTTTGAGACTGTCCTCCTCAAGCAAGTCGACCGCTTTCAAAAAGAGATGTGCAAGGCTCTAAAGGACACCGAGAAGCGCCTTCACTCTGATATTTATTGCATTTATGATTACCTCGGCCGAGTTCTCCCTCTTGCTCAATTTCAACACCCGTACGCTCCTCAAATGTATGGGCCATCACAGATTTCCCCCGTTGGGATGCCTCCTAAGACTACTCATCAACGACAGGTACCGGTACCTAAACCACCCTCAAACACAGTTCGGAAGGACGAATGCGAGTACAATGACTTGGGTATGCCGTTAGCCAAACTCTTCGAAAGTCTAGTTCAAGCCGGCAAGTTGTCTCCTTTGTTCAACTATGAACCAAGTAGGGTGAAGAAAGGCTTGGATCCCTCCAAACACTGCCAATACCACCAGTACATTGGGCATGACACAGAAGATTGCCTCCAATTGAGGAGAAAGATTCAAAGCCTCATTGACAGTGGAGCCATCACCCGCCAATGGAATACATGGGCATGGGCAAAAGAGGAAATTGGGGCTACCTCCTTTAAATAAAAGAAAAGAAAAGGGTCACTCAGTCTTCGTAGGTTCTAGAGTGTCCTTAGTCAGAAGTCCACCATGGACGATTTTTGTTTCTTTAAGTAAAAGTCCACCCCGGACTAGTCAGTTTAAATCTTTTAGTTCCAATAAAAGGGTCTTTATTTCTTTTCTTTTCTCTCTAGACTTGAGACATAAGCTTGCATATATCAATTTCATGAAAATTGTCTTATTCACCTTTTTCGCTTGATTGCTATATCTTTATATGATGAATTAGTCTTAATCTTACTCATTAATGACGACTCATTAAAAGGTAAATGGACCCACAAACCATTCACATAACTAAGTAAACGATTAATCTCAAAATAACAAATGCTTCGATCAATTGGGATGAACGAATCACTTTCTCTTCTCTGTACATTCTACCCCCATACACTCTCTCTATACACTCATCCCTTGTACACACTTCATGTATACTCTCTATATACACCTTCTCCCATACACTATCCTCATACGCCTCTCATCCCCCATTAGACCCCTTTTTATAAGGTCGTGACAAAGAAATGGACTGCGGTTGCTCATCATCAAATAGACATCCATGCTGCCACAATTTAAAGGGTTGGTTTGTTCCCTTCATGAGTACTACATGCCGTTACACTGGGACTGTCCGTATTCCATCGAAAATGTAAGACAAGTGCACGAAGTCATTCATGCCATTAATTGGTGCACGTGATAATCCAATGGAGCTCTACCGGTGAAAATCAAGGGGCTAGGATGCCCGCCGCCAGCAAAAGGCCGCTTGAACTATAAGGAAGCTACCTCGCAATCGAGAGAGGCGAAAGAAAACTAGGGGCTTGTCTTGCCCAATGTTTCATGTACAAATATATATAAAAAAAAAATATGGCTCGCTAGGTTGAAACCCAAAAGGGCGACCTAGGCAAAAGTTAGAGCATTGCACAAAAAGAAGCCCGCTAGGTTGAAAACCCGAAAGGGCGGCCTAGGAAAAAAAAAGGGTGTGCACAAAGAGATAAAATAAAAAAGAAAAAGAAAAATAGAAGGGGCTATCACCATGGAAAAGTAAAAGTCTCATTTTCTTTTCACCTCAAATGTTCTATTTTCCTTTCTTTCCTTACAAAGTAGATAAACGGCAGCAACCCATGACAACTATGATGGAGCAATCCACGGCAACAACTACAAAGGAGTAATCCACCGCAATGAGCTACAAAGAACAACTCACCTCAAACGAACCTCACACCCCTAAACTCAAAACCCAACTTCATCGTCAACCGGGCAACCACTCAAAGCCAAACATAACCTACCTTGGGCCAACTTTCTTTGTTTTCTTTCCTCCCACACATACCCACTGAAACCCGACACCATCGTCAAGCGGGTCATCCACGAACTACGCAGACCTGAGCTCCTCACCTTGAGGAGAACGTAGGCAACCTCACGGTCCGGTCCAAAATATACACAACCCACCTCGTAGCCAATTTTCTTTCTCTTCTCTCTTCCCCCATATTTCTACTCCTGACTTTTTCACTCACAATTGATCAAAACATTTATTAATTTGAGGCTACTTGTTTACCAATTAACCATAACTCATTAACTAATCAACGAGGTCCATTCTCGAGCAATCAAATGAGAATCTTGAATAAAACAATTTTTAAATGTCCCGACAAGTCTTCTGTTCTACAATCTAGGAAAGAGCTAAACACTTACTTTCTGTCAAGCAGGGGCTTCCTTCCTTTCATATACACTCAATTGTCCAAAGAGTCAAAATGCGAGTACTATCTCTCTCTCCCTCTCACTATCACCAAAATGCCCCTGCATGTTTAAACAATTATTTTTCCTTTTTTGAGTCGACTGAATGATTTTCAAAAAAAAAATAAAATGAAATGACGCAAAAGAGATGCCCGCTAGATTGAAAACCCGAAAGGGCGGTCTAGGCAGAAAAAAGGGTGCGTCTTAAAGGAGGTAGGATACCCCGCTCTACACCCTTATCGAACTGGGGCTTCCCCAACAGAATGGGTCGACTATGTCTTTTCTCAGAGAATACCGAGGTCCTAACAAGGATACACTTAGAAGAAGGGCATCCCTCATCATCAAGCTTGACGTAGAGTTTCTCAAAGGAGGGAGGGTACCCACTCACCAAATTAGATAATCCCCAACGGAATGGGTCGACTATGTGGTTTCCCAGAGAATACCGAGGCGTCAACAAGGATACACTTAGAAGAAGGGCACCCCTCATCGTCAAACTCGGCACGCGACGACCTATTTGGATTGATTAGAATCATAATTAATTATAAAGCATCTTTATAAAGTCATAACACTTTCAAAAGTTTTCTCTTCCACGACACTTTGTTTATAAACCCGCACTCTCGGTCTCCACAAAATTTGTATAAACCTCCTCGGTCAACTCTGAGACCCATCTTTGTGATTCTTGAACCGACTCGGTCCTTCACCCTATTTCCTACATAATAGGATACCCTTAGGTCCCAACCTACCTGGTTCAAAACCTTAGGTCCCAAGCCTACCTGGTCAGTCTTGCCTAAGTTACACCATAAACTCTCTAGGTCCCGAGCCTACCCGATCAGTCTTACCTAGGTCCCAAACCTACCCGGTGAGTCTTACCTAGGTTACATCATAACCTCTTAGCTCGACCTTCCGCAAGTTCGTAGCATGACCCCTTCGGCCTCAAACCGGTCCTACCCAAAACTTCAGACCTTAAACCAGTTAACCAAAGCCAAATCCTTAGGGTGACCCATTAGGTCCCGAACCTACCGGTCCTGAGCCTACCCGATCTCCTAGATCTCAAACCTACCAACACATACTCATCCTTACCTTGTCTAAGCAATAGCTCTCTTATCCTCCTAGGTCCAACCTCTTAGGTCTACTCAGTCTAACCTGTTGAGTGATCCTTTAGATCCCAAGACCACTCGAGTCTACCAATCGCCTATCTTTTAAGTCTCTAGCATATCCGATCCACACATTAGGTCTCAACTCCTAAACCCTTTAGATCACAAAACTGTCCACTCTCTAGGTCTATAACCTTAGACCTCCAGCCTTTGGACTCTTTAATTCCCAAGCCTACTTGGTCTGACTAAAAGCGACACATCTACGTTTCCCGACTCCCGTCATGTCCAAGCCATGACCCTACCACTCTTAAACCTACCAAGTACCAACCTAGTGTCACCCATTAGCCTCAAAAGACTTCCTAGTCTGACCTTCAACCCCTTAAGGACTCTAACCTACTTAATCCAAGCTGAGTCCAAACCTCGCCACCTACAAGGTCCACCCTTGAACTCCATGGATCTCAAACATCGCTCCCCCAACGAGTCCAAATCTCAAACCTTGCTCAAGTACATAGGATCTCCTGCGCACCACGCCATGCCATAGGGATCTCAATACCCATCGGGTTAAAACCCGTGTCCTTAAACACCTTTGGTCCCATCCCTAACCTACCTTCGCAATTGCCAAACGAGCTTGGTCACGTGCAATGACCTCTGAGACAAACTTAGGACCTAAGCATACCTAATCCAACTTAGGTACCTATTGTACTCAAGCAAAGTCTTGGACACTCAATCCCTTTACCTAAAGCGCCAACATGGTCATATATCCAAAACCATTTCCCGCACCAATGGTTCGCACCTAGCCTAAACTTTCAAACACTCTAGGATCCAAGCCCGACATGCGTATTAGGTACTAGGATCATCTAATCCCAATCCGTTGCTCCTTGGCCGACCTCAAGCCTGCTTGGTCCTAACCCATAACGCGGTTTCTCTAGGACAAAAGACTTACCCGCTTGAAAGCCTTATGTCCCAACGCTACCCTGCCTAGCCTTTGAACTCCTAGATCTCACGCCTACCATTCCATTAGGCCCCGGTCTCCTTAACACATGTCTGAGTCTTACCCTAGCTAAACCCTAGCACTCTAGCCTAGGTCTAACCTATCGAGCCTATCCAGCCATGAGGTATCAAGCTCACCTGCCCCAAACCGCAACACTCTTAGACCTCAAACTTGCTCGGTCTAAACCAAGATAAACCTTCAAATGCTTTCGGTCTCCAAACCCTAGCCTTAAGCCTAAGTAGTCACATTCTCTCCAAACCCTAGCCTCAAGCCTAGGTAGTCACCTTCTATTCAAAGCCTAGCCTTAAACCTAGGTAATCGCATTCCCTCTAAACCCTAGTCCCAAACCTAGGTAATCGCCTTCTCTCTAAACCCTAGCCTCAAGCCTAGGTAGTCACCTTGTATCCGAAGCCTAGCCTTAAACCTAGGTAATCACATTCTCTCAACCATAGCCTCAAGCCTAGGTGGCCACATCCTCTACAAACCCTAGCCTCTAGCCTAGGAAGTCACATGCGCTCCGAACCCTAGCCATAAGCCTAGGTAGTCACCTTCTATCCGAAGCCTAGCCTTAAACCTAGGCAATCACATTCTCTCAACCCCAGCCTCAAGCCTAGGTGGCCATATCCTCTACAAACCCTAGCCTCTAGCCTAGGAAGTCACATGCGCTCCGAACCCTAGCCTCAAGCCTAGGTAATCACATCTTCCCAAACCCTAGCCTCAAGACTAGGTAATCACATCTTCCCAAACCCTAGCCTCAAGCCTAGGTAGTCACATTCCCTCCAAACCCTAGCCTCAAGCCTAGGTAGTCGCATTCTCTCCAAACCCTAGCCCCAAGCCTAGGTAATTACATCCTTCCAAACCCTAGCCTAAAGCCTAGGAAGTTACATCCTTCTTAAACCCTAGCCTCGATCCTAGGTAGCCACATCCTTCCTAAACCCTACACTCGAGCCTAGGTAGTCACATGCCCTCCAAACTCTAGCCTCAAGCCTAGGTAGTCGATGTTCTTTCCAAACCCTAGCCTCAAACCTAGGAAGTCGCGTTCTCCCCAAACCCTAGCCTCAAGCCTAGGTAGTCACATATCCTTAAGCGTAGGAAACCACAACATCCTCTTTAACCCTAGCCCAAGTTCTAGGGAATTTCCAAAGCCCCGCATGCAACATCATTTCCAAATTCCCAAAACCCTAGTCTCGAAACCTAGGAAATTTACGATCTTAATCCCCCGTCTTATTGAATCCTAACCCAAAACCTAGGATACAATGCCCTGTCCAAAACTTAATCAACCCTAACCTCAGGCCTAGGAAGCCGCATTCGCTCTAAACCCTAGCCTCGAGCCTAGGTACTCGCACTCGCTCCAAACCCTAGCCTCAAGCCTAGATAGTCGCACTCTTTCTAAACCCTAGCCGCAGGGTCCAAGAGACTATATCCTCACTAAACTCTATCATCGAGCCTAGGGTTCAACATTCCCTTCAAACCCTAGTCCTAGACCTAGGAAATTCCTTCACCTTAGTCTCAAAATATAGGAAGTTTACAGCCCTTAGCCTTAAAACCTAGCCTAAAGCCTAGGTTACAATGAACATTTCCAAGCCATAGTCACCAATCCCGGAAAATGGTGAACCCTAACATCAAGCTTAGTGGACCTTCCACAAAGGCAATCCCTCTTCCCAACGGTCCATGGTCTCAAGCCTAGGAAGTCACAACATTTCCAACTCCCAGCCTTATGTCTAAAAGCCAACGCCTTTGCAACCTCTGACCCTACCACAACTCCAAGCCCTAGCCTCCTAGACCTAGGAAATTCCTAAACCCTAGTCCCAAACCTAGGAGAGTCATGGTCCTTAAACACCAGTTTCAAACCCTTGTTCGAAACCCTAACATCTAGGAAGTTCCCAAACCTCAACCTTTCCAAGCCCTAGCACTAAGCCTAAGATAGAATACTTTCCTCATGCTTAAATGAACTCCAATCCCTAGCCCGTAAGCCTAGGAAACCCACATTATCTCCAAGACATAATCTAAAGCCCAAGAAGCCGTGACATCTTTGGCATCCCTATCTCAAGATTAGGTGATCACCATCTTCCTTATTCCCTTTCCTTAAAAAGCCTTAGGTCCTACCTCTAGGCAACCAAGAAAAATGTCCCTTACCTAACACATTGGTCTCAATGGCTCGTAGCCTCATTCCCTCCTAAATTAGGATAAGCGGAACCCAGATCATGTTCCCCATATTAGCAACTCCCCGAGAGTCCATCTCCTTCGCATTTCCCTAAAGGTCCTTTGCCCTTGTGACTCACCAAAGAGTCCCTTGTGACTCCCCGAGAGTCTATCACCTTTGTGACTCCCCGAGAGTCCGTCACCCTTGTGACTCCCCGAGAGTCTATCACCTTTGTGACTCCCCGAGAGTTCATCCCGTTTGAGAGTTCATAACAATCCATCATCTTTGCCTCCACATGCAAAATTTCAGTTTTACCCCTAGTACATTCCCCTTTTATTCATTTTAGGTGCCCTTAGCGCTATTTTAACTAATGTTCGTTATCTTTAGGTACGGGAAGCCTCTTAAAATTTCAATTCTTCACCGAATATTTGCTTAGGATTCATATGGTTGTAGAGACTTCGGCGCCTCTATGACATACGCATCCTAGATCGATCGCGATTGGCAGAAGCCTCGGCGTTTCTGTTTGTGAGAGATCCAGCATCTATTATTTTAGCATTTCCTAATATTTGCTTAGGATTCGTATGGTTGTAGAGACTTCGGCGCCTCTATGACATACGCATCCTAGATCGATCGCGATTGGCAGAAGCCTCGGCGTTTCTGTTTGCGAGAGATCCAGCATCTATTATTTTAGCATTTCCTAATATTTGCTTAGGATTCGTATGGTTGTAGAGACTTCGGCGCCTCTATGACATACGCATCCTAGATCGATCGCGATTGGCAGAAGCCTCGGCATTTCTGTTTGTGAGAGATCCAACATCTATTATTTTAGCATTTCCTAATATTTGGTTAGGATTCGTATGGTTGTAGAGACTTCGGCGCCTCTATGACATACGCATCCTAGATCGATCGTGATTGGCAGAAGCCTCAGCGTTTCTATTTGCGAGAGATCCAGCATCTATTATTTTAGCATTTCCTAATATTTGCTTAGGATTCGCATGGTTGTAGAGACTTCGGCGCCTCTATGACATACGCATCCTAGATCGATCGTGATTGGCAGAAGCCTCGGCGTTTCTGTTTGCGAGAGATCCAGCATCTATTATTTTAGCATTTCCTAATATTTGCTTAGGATTCGTATGGTTGTAGAGACTTCGGCGCCTCTGTGACATACGCATCCTAGATCGATCGCGATTGGCAGAAGCCTCGGCGTTTCTGTTTGCGAGAGATCCAGCATCTATTATTTTAGAATTTCCTAATATTTTCTTAGGATTCGTATGGTTATAGAGACTTCGGCGCCTCTATGACATACGCATCCTAGATCGATCGCGATTGGCAGAAGCCTCGGTGTTTCTGTTTGCGAGAGATCCAGCATCTATTATTTTAGCATTTCCGAATATTTGCTTAGGATTCGTATGGTTGTAGAGACTTCGGCGCCTCTATGACATACGCATCCTAGATCGATCGCGATTGGCAGAAGCCTTGACGTTTCTGTTTGCGAGAGATCCAGCATCTATTATTTTAGCATTTCCGAATTTTTGCTTAGGATGCGTATGGTTGTAGAGACTTCGGCGCCTATATGACATACGCATCCTAGATCGATCGTGATTGGCAGAAGCCTCGGCGTTTCTGTTTGCGAAAGATCCAGCATCCATTTTAGCGCGATCGGCAGAAACCCGGGCGTTTCTGTTTGCGCTTACCTCAGCATTTATTATTCCACCTCAGGATTATTTAGACAACGTAGTCTTTATTGTCCCATTATTCCTCTTACTTCAAATGACTTCATTTCCTAACGAATGTTCGTTCTTCATACAGGATAGTGCCCGTAGGTTTATTATCCCTAGCAGAAGTCCGATGGCTCGTTTTTCCCTAATCCTTCCTACCTACGACCGGCTTGATTCCTCCAAGGATACATAGGAAACCTGAAAAGGTTCAGCCACCCGACCGACATGGTCATCTCTCATCCCCTGTAGTTGCATTTTCCCCAGCAGATGCATTTTTCCCGCAAATCAGACTTCTCCCTAGCAGAAGATGTTGCTCCCCACCAGATCTGAACTACGTTTGGCTTGATTCCCCTGTGGATATGAAGGTCGCCTCCAAGGTTCAGCCGTTCCATCGATACTTTCATCTGTTTTGAAACTCATGTTCCAGAACGGATCCTTATTTTATCGTCGACCCTCCATTGCCTTGCAAGAAGTGTCGCCGAGGGGCTACTGTTAGTACCCGATCTGAAAATGAGTTTATTAGGGCTTTCCCAAATATACAAGGACTTTATAGGAATTAGAAACCTTGCAAAGACTTGTCCCGGATTCCTAAAATATGTCTCATTATTCTAGAACACCCTAAATATGGTCAAAATATGGTTTCCTTAAACCATGCAGAAACCCTAGCTTAAGAATCAAGTCAGCCAGCAGAATTGGCCACGCGGCCAACCTTGCCACGCCTTAACCTTGGCCACGCGGCCACTCTTGCACCGGCTTCAATAATGGCCAGGCGGCCAACCTTGCTCCGGATGATCCTGACCGTCAGATCTTCCCCTCAGTTTACTATATAAACTCATTCCATTCCATTGGTTTGGGGGACCCAATTTTGAGAGCTCTAAGTCCGAATTTTGGAGTTCTTAAACACAATTTTCTCCCTAATTAGCATTCAAACACTCAAGGAGATCAAAGGTTTATTTCTTGCCAACATAGGTAAGTTTTCTAACTTTTTCTTCATGTTCTTGCATCATTTTTAATGTAGATCTTTTATATTCATGTTCTTGCATGTTTATTCATAGTTTCTTCATATGCTTTGCATGTTCATTCATATGTTCATAATATGTTCTTCATATGTTCATCGTGTTCATAGATTAAAACCTTATTTATGCTATATTTAGGGTTGCGATCTTCATGTTTGCATGTTATTTCATAACCGATGATGATCTAGGGTTCATCAACCCAAGGATGATCTAGGAACTATTTCTAAACCCCAAACTTTAGGTAATTACTCCCATGATCAATAATCCTCCCATGATGAATGTGATGAATGTTCATTGAGATCTCATTGATGACATAGTCATTATTATAGGATGTGATCATCCTGCATGTTTCTTTATCCTCCCTCTTCATTATGCATGATCCCTATTCTCTTTCCACATTCTAATTATGTGCGAACTACGCTGATCTGAGCTTCTCACATTGAGAGGAACGTAGGCAATCTTTGGATCCAGTCTAAATCACTAACAAACTACATACACCGCATCATGATAAAAAGACCGATCAATTCGGGCAATAGGAGTGATAACGTTCAATATTCTTCTCTTGTTGTAATTTGACCCCCGAACCCATTAAACATGCTTTTTCTCAATGTTTTGGCTATAATTAAAATGGCGTGGCGACTCTCATAATTTTAATGTTTCTATGAATATCCCAAATTCAAACACACGTATTCACAGAGTGGCCTAGTTGACTCGGATGCGGACAAGAGCAAGTTATGCTTGTTCACACGAACAGACACACATAGGCATTTACGGGAGTGAGCCCCTTTTCTGAGGAAGCCTATGGACAGAAATTCAAGTGTTTGGCTCTCTCCTAAGATGTGGAAAAGAAGACTTGTCGAGGCATTCGGAATCAGCCTTGATTAATGTCATCAAAATGATTGCCTGAATGAACCGTGTCCAACATTAGATCAAAATTCAAGCAATTAGCCTTAACACGTATAAACGTTGTCATCAATTGAGATTAAGATTCGATCAATGGCGAGATCGGGAAGGAGAAGGCCTTTTGGGCCATTTCAAGGTTTCCGGGTCTTGGCGTGGCCACGGAAAGGGGTTTTGGCCAAAGAAGGTGAATCATCATTCATAGGTTCCTTTGTGGAAACGAAGAATGTCTATCTGAAAGATTGGTCATTTATGCGACCGCAACGAAAAGACTTTGGTTATTTTTGGGAGGGCCAAAGGTTCGGTGGCTTTTCTCATGTTGTGACCGGACCCGAAGGTTGCCTACGTTCCCCTCAATGTGAGGAGCTCAGGTTGCCGTAGTTCGGCCTTGAGGCTGTCTTTTGCTGAATTTGGCTTTCTTTTGATGTCGTCTCGAGGGACATTGTTGCTCGTTTCCGCTTTGCGGTGATCTCTTTGAGATGGGCCTCTTAGGATGAACCCTCTTTGGTGTGAATGGGTCTCTTAAGGCAAGCATTTCCTCTTGTCATTTCCTTTCCTCTTTTTTTTTTGAAAGGGGAGGAGGTAATTATCGGCCCTAGCTTCCTTTCTTGGGCATTGGCTCCTTTGTATCTTTGATTTCGAAGATCTGGGAAGCCCTTTGCTTGGTTGCACACGTGCAATCACAGTTGCATCTTGGGAGTTGAGCAACAACGTCCTCACCTTTTCGCTGTCTCGGGATACCTTCGATGTGCATCAGGAGTTTGTTTCAGAAAGGTGTATTGGGTTGTGTATTGGGGAAGTGTATGAGGGAAGACTTGCCATTAATGGTTTTCTTCATTCCAATTGATCACAACATTCATTCATATCAAGATTAATTGTTTATATTTTGTACTCTTTTGGGTTTGGGTCCATTCATCCTTGAATGAGTCGTTTTTGACTATTAAGTTTGGGAGTCAACTCATCATTTTGGGGAGATAGCAATCATTTGACAACATTAATCAAAGCGGTTCCGAGAGTTAATGCGTTTTTCAAGATAATGCCTCAAGTCTAGAGAGAATAGAAGTAAAAGTGATTCATATCATTCATAAGACTCGATTGTTACAATCATAGACTCAACTGTTGACTCTATTGACTCGATCATTCTACTATTCACTGTCCTGACCATGCCTAACTCCATGGTTTTTCACATAACATTGCCTCGCAGGGCTTTTCATAAAAAAAAACAAAAGACTTTGTCCACAACGGACTTTTTTAAGGACTCTCTAGAACCTATTGACATTAGGCCACTCCTAGGATTCTTTTCTTCTTCTTCCTTTTCTTCACCTCACACCCATTCATCTCCTTGCTTGGTGATAACCTCCTTATCGATGAGCGATTGGATATGATTTCTCAAGGTGAGACAGGCGTTCGTAGAGTGACCCGAGGCCTGGTGGTACTTGCAGTGTTGCTTAGGATCATGGTGCACCCCGAGCGGTTCGGTCTATATCACGTGGCGACCCAGTGGTTCCATCTTTCCTATCCGGAGCAAGTGTTCCAACATTTGTTCCCTCGGCATTCCTAACTCATGGAACCAACGATAATGATCTCGAGGCTCTTGCCCCTCTTGGACTGAGCAACCGGGGGTGGTCCCTGGTGAGGGAGACAGCTTCTCTGAGGACCTTTTAATCTCCTCGATAGATTTTAAAATCTCGTGCAGGCATTCTCGGGTGTTCCTCGAGTTGTGCCTTTCCAGTTTATCTGACAACTCCGCTCGGCTATGTAGAAGTTCGCACCGGCCATCGTATTTTTCCTCAAGGTCCTTCCTGAGCTTTGTTCCATTCTTCTCCCATAATTCCTTGACCCTCTTGTGGAATAGATCCTTAATTTCCTCACGGAGCTATTGGACCACTTTGATTGCCTCATTACGATCAACCTCGGTCCTCCGCACTTGCTCTCTCATTGTGCTGACTGTCCTTTCTAAGAGCTTTACTCTGACCTCCAATCGGGCCTGTGCGTCCAATCTGATGTCTATCTCGTTTGCTTGAGCTTTGTTGCCATTGTTTTCTATGATACGAAAGACGGGCGAGCCGTAAGAGCACCGTGGAAGGATTTTCGAAAAGCCATGCTTTGAGTAAAACAGAGACTCGATACAAACGAGATTTTGACTCTTTGAGAGAAACGAGTTTGAATCCTTTTGGGGGGGGGGGCAAGCCATGCATTTTGGATGAATTCAACAATTTTCACCTTTTAGAAAAGGAATTTTGTTTATTCTTTCGATTGTTATTAGGTAATCTTGCCACACGAACAAACGTTAGTGCGTAGTTCAAAAGCTTAGCATTTGTTGTTCATGTTTACTTAAAACACATTTATTCCTAACTGGTTGGAAAATATTTCTCTTCTTTTTCGCAACTATTCTACATCCTGGATCAGTGTAGGCCATCACTACGCCTATAGACCCCTCGTTTTTCACCTGACTTGTACACTCCCAAGGATGGACTGTCCCGGCCGAGGGTCCTATAGGGCAAGCGGCTTCCACCGACCGAAATTAACGAACCTAAGGTCTAGTGCGTCGCAAGATTCCCAATGTGTGAGCCATTCCAATCATGATTAAGCCCCGGTTAAGATCGAGATTCGTCTTAGGGACTTAAGGGACTTCCGGCATAACCTCATCTTTGATGAGGGCTCTCGAAACTTATCCTTGGGCTTAAGGATGATTAGTATGGACCATTCATTAGGGCTTGACAACACGGTGTCACCCTATCCTTAATACATGACTTCGGTTAATTACGGTCAACATTAACGCGTAAGTCAAGGATCGGGTCAAAGTTGACCATGGTCACACTTGCTTTCACAAGGAGTCATGACTCGGGCATTAACTTGGCCACAATTAATCTCAGACACGTATTAGGGACGTAGTAACGTGAGCTAGACCAAAAACCAACCAAGGTCTCAGTATTTGTGTGTCATGGACGAGTGTGGTTGACTCGGCTCGGAAGGGGAGGTGGAAGGGACCCGTGCGCGCTAGAAGGGCACAAGAGCACCAATCAAGCTGCATCGTGGCATCCATCCCGGGTTTAAAGGGTATTTGGAACGTGCAAGGTCAAGTGTGCGTAGTGTGAAGCCATTCTATGTTCCCTTTTGAGTTAAAATAGAAATTTTTAATTCGTTTTAACATCATGAGCAATGTATAATCAACAAAAATGAGCAAGCATGAATGAGCTATTTACACAAGCAATCAAGCAAGAATCATATGAACAAACAAAGCCAAAACTTGTATGTTCAACAAATTGTGCAAACCAAAGAATCCTTTGAAATCAACATTTTTCAAGAAGAACAATTCTTTTGAAAATCATTTGCAAAACAAGTTGTGTACAACAAAGAATTCAAAAATATTTTACAAAATGGGTCATGCACAAGGAGGTTTTCAAAACCCAAATTTATGTCCAAAAGTTTGTGCATGACCAAGCTTTGAAAACCAAGTTTTGGCTAGAAGGAAGAAGGTAATGTGCTCAAACAAAACTGTAAATTTGGAACCTGGACAAGCAGAAGCCAAAGGGACACAGAATGTTCCTGCCCTGCACAAAATTGTTAAATTTTGGAACATTTTGTTCCCTGCCCAACATAGCCGTACGGCTATATCATGCTGGCAATTATTTTTGCAGTTTTTCATCTTCTGATCATCAAGCCCCAGTTTATTGCACATCCAAAACAGTTTCCACTCCAGAAAATTCAAACAGAAACACAGCACACACAAAACAACACAAAAGTTAACGAAAACGGCGGACGGGAGTTTGACCCACACAAAAGCATCCCCAAAGTTTCTAAAAAGATGTTTGTGGACACTTTACTCCCCAGCGGAGTCTCCACTGTAAGGATCCCGCCCCCACGCGGAGGATCGCGATGAGTTTTGGGGCGAAAAAGCCGAACACGGTTATCACGCAAAACATAACGAAGTCGCAACTTTTGTTAATTATTTAACCCAACAAAAGAAAAGTTAGAGATTCTATTAGTTTGGAGGTCAGGTTACGCCTTGGGAAGAGTTTCACGTCACCCAAGTCGCCTTGGATAGGACCGAGTCTCCCTAATGTTAGTTAACGAAAGTGCATGTGTGTGTGTGTGTTTTCAAAATGGGAGAAACTGACTGTTTTGGCAAAACCAGTTAATTATTCAACAAAAAAGGTTTATTTTGCAAACTTTCTGGTCAGAAAAGGAAGAAACTGGAAGATTCCCTCCCTGGCCAAAGTAGCCGTACGGATGGGGAGGGCTCTCCAGGGTATTTTTACAGTTTATCAGAAAAACAGTCCAGTTTCAGTTAAAACAGAGTATCTTTGCTGAAACTGGACAGGAATATTGATTTCCAGTTTATGATTAACAACAAAACTTTGGAAAGTTCATTCCTATGTACTTTGATCATCAAAGGAACCCCAAAAACAAAGATTTAGGTGTAATCATTTTGGTGGATAAAGATTGAAACTTTACCACCAAAATGGACTTATTATGCAAGATTAAACCCTTAGGGACAAAAATATAACATAAAGATCAAATCTTTATGTCTCATACTTGGTGATTTATGGCTAGATCATGGTTGGGATGATAAAGATTGAAACTTTATCCCCCAATCATGACTCTTATGTCCAAACAAGAACAACATCAACATGAAATTTAACAAATCATGATCATCCTAGGTTTTATCCCATAAATCACACACTAGGTGTGAAGGGGGACCTTGAATCACCTCATGATTTGGATCATATACATATATAATCATAATATATATAGCTTGGAAGGCCAAGACTTGTATAATATATAGATACAGTGCTTGAAAATGGACAAGACTTGCAAGAAATGTAAAGTGCTTGAAATGGACAAGACTTTGCAAGAACAAGAAAAAGTAATACAAGATAAACAAGTAATATGAACAAAGATAAAAGAGTTTGAGATGAAGAAGAATATGGGGAGAAGGAGTCTTCACCTATGATGGTTATGCCTATCTTCCTCTCTTTTCACTCAAATATGTGTGTCACTCGCTTTCTGCTCTCAAACTGGCAGAGTAACAGCTCTCAAAATGTTTTCTCTCCCCCCCCTGAAATGACCAGTATGGGGTTCAATTTATAGAGGCTGAGGGTGCCCAACATAGCCGCACGGCTAGGGACCTCATGCACCCAAACCATCCGTACGACTTGACTTGGCGAGCTTCTGGATTTTTCTAAGTTTAATTCCAGTTCAGTCCTGGAATATCAGGTTTATCCTAGTGAGGTCCTGGCCCATTGGTTTATCCCTAAATGGTACCAAGAATTCCTCTAAAGTAGGTCAGTTTCAGATTGGGGTACTTATAGACGCACTATCTTTTCTAACACCCCTTTGATTTGCCGGTTACTCACCTCCACTTGTCCCGAAGTTTGGGGGATGGTAAGTCGTGGCCAACTTATGCACCACTCCATACTTTTTCAACACATTATTGAACAGCCTATTGGTGAAGTGAGTACCTTGATCATTGATTATTGTCCGTGGTACTCTATACCTGCTGAAAATACAGTCACACACAAACTTGAAAACAACGTTAGCATCATTAGTGCGGGTTGGAATTGCTTCCACCCACTTCGACACATAATCCACAGCCACAAGAATGTATAAATAACCATGGTAAGGGGGAAAATGGCCCATAAAATCAATGCCCCACACATCAAAAATATCTACCACTAAATTGTAATGAAGGGGCATATCATCTCGTTTGCCTATGCTACCAGACTGTTGGCACCTCTCACACCTAGTGCAGAACTCATGAGCATCTTTGAACAACGTGGGCCGATAAATACTCGATTGAAGCACTTTCCTAGCAGTCTTTTGCCCACTGAAATGTCCTCCACATTGAAGTTCATGGCAAAATTTCAACACACTACTTTGCTCATGGTCTGGATCACATCTTGTTGGAGAAAAATCCCACGTGTAATAAAAACCTTGCAAGTATACAAGTCACCGAAGTAGCAATGTACAAAAGTAAGGGTCGAACCACAGAGACTTGAGTGAAACACAAGTTGATTTAATTAGTGAGAACGTAACCAAAGGGGGTTTTGCTTTAATTGTTGATTAAACTAATTGCATAAATAAATAACAGAAATAAATAAACTAAGAATTGGATCAGATTATGAGAAGTATTCACAGATTGGATTTCACTTTACCATCATTCTATGTTCTTTTCGTTAATGACAAACATCAATACTATTCTAGAGTTCATTCACTTTTATAAGAATTGGGACGGTTAGGTCGCCGGATTACAATTCTAATATTTCCTTATTGTTTATATATTCCGAAGGTCAATATATTCAATTAAGAAATCTTGAAGCTCCTAAGAATAATAAAACCTAAATTAATTTGAATTCCGCAAGGTCATCAATTTAATCTATTCAATCAAGCAACGGTCAACGTATTAAGTACCCAAATTAATGGCGCATTTAATACCGTATTGTTAAAAGGCCAATTTGTATCTTAACATACAATTGAAATCCCTAAAACATGGAGTTAAGAATACTTGTTGAACTAGAACGGAGAAGAATTGGAAGAATTATAACAAAAACATAGAAATCCGGTAAAGTTACTTCCAATCTATGAATAATAAATTTAGCTACTCATAATATTAATCAAAACAATTACAAGAAATAAAGAAAAACTGGAATAAATCCTTGATTCTTGTTCTTGAATAATCCCAACCTTGAATCTTGAATAAAAGTATGTCTCAAATAATGTGGATGGAGTGTTATATTTATACTAGGGCTAAGGAGGTGTAAAAATATGAAGAACCCTATGATTCCTTGTTGAAAAAGGATAAATAAAGTGCTGGTGGCCGAATTCCCTAGGAGCCTTTGGTATTTTTTAGTTTCCAAAAAATTCCTCCAAAAATTCCCCAAAGGTCCTCCAGAAATTCCAGAAAAGCCCCTGGAAATTTGAAAATTCTTGAAAAGCCCCTGGAAATTTGGAAATTCCTGAAAAGCCCCTCAAAATTTGGATAAGTCCAGAAAAGTCCTTGGAAAATTCCCTTGAGGTCCCTGGGTGAGTGGGCGATTGGTAGGCACCAAGTGGGCGCTTACTATGGTCAGAAACTGCTGTTTTTTTCTGTCCGAAGGCCAAGTGGGCGCCTGATATGGACCAGGCGGGCGCTTGGTGCTTCGCTGATTATCGCGCAATCTTCTGGAGGCCATAACTTCTTCATACGAACTCCGATTTGGACGTGTAAACTATCGTCGGAAAGATCTTTTCGAGTACTATCTAATGGAATTGATTTCTCAGAAGTAAAATCTATTTATATTTATATTATGGTCCGTTCTTTATCCTTCCTTTTCGCGCTTTAACGCTCATGAATCCATAAATTCTTTCGCTCCTTTCTGTTAGTACCCGATCTGAAGATTTAGGACTTCCTAGACCTTTAGACATCTCCGAGGACCTTTTAGGTAATAAAAACCTGACAGGGACCTATCCGACAGCTTTCCAGAGTTATAGTTGGACGGAATCAGTTCTAGGTCGAATTCTATCTGGATAATGACCTGATCCCGAGAACAAAGTGATAAGATTTCACTGATATCTAGATAACGACGCGATTCGGCAAGAGTGGCCATGCGGCCACTTCTTCCCCTGGCCGTGCGACCACTCCTTCCGACCCCTATTCCCTATAAATAGGTGCCTCCAGCCCCAGAAATCGATAACCAATTCATTCTACGAGTTTTATAGTCAAAACTGATGCCGAAACTCTTAGTTTAAGCCTTTTCGGCACCCTTGAAGCCTCTTTGAATCTTCAAGAAGCTTCAATCATAGTTCTTGCCGATCAAGGTGAGTCTTCTTACTTTTCTTACTATGTTCTTGTTATGTTCTTAGGCTAGATCTATATTATGCATGTTTTCATTATGTTTATGCATCCATATTCATATGTTCTTTATGTGTTCTTTATGTTCTTAGTCTAGATTCATAATATATGCCATGTTTAGGGTAGCGATCTTCATGTTTATGTGTTCATTCATATGTATTCATGATGTTCTTATTATAATGCTAGATCTAAGTCTTATACATTCATAATATCCTAGATCTAGGATTGTAATCCTTATTCATGTGCACATGCCATAGCCAATGATGATCCTAGGGTTTCATCAAACCCTAATACGAACTAGGAACTACTTCTAACCCTAATCTTCCCCCTCTATATGCATGATCCCGCTTCATCTCTCCCCATTCTAATTCATCAATGAACTACACCGACCTGAGCTTCTAATGGTGAGAAGAATGTAGGCAATCTTCGAATCCGGTCTCAATCACTAACACACACACACATTGATCATGATAGAAAGACCGATTCGTCGGGCAATAGGAGTGATAACATTAATATTCTTCTTCTTTTGTAATTTGACCCCCGAACCCTATTATTCTTATAAATGGTTTTCTCAATGTTTTAACTACAAATAAAACAACGTGGTGACTCTCAACTCTCAATTTTCATCACACGTATTCACAGTGGTGACTCCGCTAGGGAACTTGTTTTCGAAAAAACCTTTTTTTCAAAAGTTAAGAGGGTCTAACTTTCATTAACTTCGTGATTTTGTGTGTGTTCTTACTAAAAACTGCACTTCTGCAATTTCTGGCGTTTCTGTAATTAAGCACCGCACGCCTCCCTTTCTCCCGTACGCCGGCTGTCAAGCCGTATGGCTTCCCTTATCTGCAAATCTGATTCTAACGATTTCTTGCAGGTTTATGTGTTCATAGTATGTTTCAATGTTCTAGATCTACTCTATTATGTTCGTTTCATGCTTAAACTCTGTTACTATGAATTGTTATGCTAGTAGACTTCTCTCGTGCATTGCATATCATTCCTAAAAATACATAATCAAATGGAACACTACCACTAGTCCGTGTCACACTGAACACCCTACTGGATACT
Organism: Campanula takesimana; assembly: GCA_026119855.1. Lineage (NCBI taxonomy): Eukaryota > Viridiplantae > Streptophyta > Magnoliopsida > Asterales > Campanulaceae > Campanula > Campanula takesimana. The sequence goes on along the minus strand of JAOWBW010000288.1, from coordinate 1,042,080 downwards.
CCGCTGAGTGCATAGATTTTGGTGATCCTGTCGCCTCTATCTTCGTGGCACCCAGGCTATCTAACTCACCATTTTCACTTGTGAAGCCGTTGAGGTTAATCCTTGTTCGTTTCTAAACCATGCACCTTGATCGAGTTAAGAACACTTATCAAAAACAAGTAACCTTAACTAAAATCATTCATCATGTTGCATGTGTCTACCCTGGATTAACTCTAGTCAACCTTCGACTCGTCTAGGTCAACCTATCGCCTTGACCCGTCTAGGTCAACCCTAGTTAACCTCTGACCTTCCTAGGTCAAATTACTCAATGCCATCCCATCTAGGTCAAGCTTTGGCCAACCTTTGTTAACCGACCTACCTCTCACCTCATCTAGGTCAACCCTTCACCTTGACCCGTCTAGGTCAAACTCGCTACCTTGACCCGTCTAGGTCAACCCTCTTGGCCTACCCATGTCAAACCTTACCCGACTCACTTAGGCTAAGACCACCTTACCTAGGGTCTGTCCACCTGTACCTAACCAAGGATCGAGTCATCTCCCCTTACTTTTAGACCTCTACGATCATCTTCTAATACTTATGATTTTCAAAATCACTGACCTCTTATGGTCACTCTCTCACTAGTCTTTCTTAGCCTGAACTACGGTGACCTGAGCCTCTCATTGTGTGGGACATCTCCTGTATAGTAAGGGGAACATAGGCAGCTACCGGCCCGGTCAAAACTTTTGGTCTTTTCATTCAAAGAACATTTAAAAAATACGGAGATCAAGTCTTTTCATAAAAATGATTTTATAAACGATGCCTTATCATTAATTATGAGTCTAATTCAATTCAAAGACTTAACTTCTCCACCAACCACTACAAAATCCTGCATCATGTCTACCGAAGGGATCAACACAGTCACAACTGAAGCTGCCACCCAAGATATTGAGACAACTCTCCACCCCAACACCGTTCTCAACGAGCAAACGGTCCATCTTAACACCGCTCTCAACAAGCAAGCGACCCACTACGAGACTATCCTCGACAAGCAAGCGGCCCACTATGAGACTATCCTCAGAGAGCAATTAACCCTCTCCAGAACCACTCTTGATGAACAAGGAGCCTACTTTGAGGCCATTCTCCTCAAGCAAACAGACCGCTTTCAGAAAGTGATGTACAAGGCTCTAAAGGACACCAAAGAAAGTCTCCGGTATGATATATGCGGCATCTACGAGTATCTCAACTGCACTCTCCCTCATGCTCAGTTTCAACACCCGTACACTCCTCAAATGTATGGGCCACCACAGACTTTCCCCGTTGTAGATACCCTGGGGGCGGGGGCACACGGCTTTAGGCTAGAGCGCGCGGATCACCCTAGGATGTCTAATTGTGTTTTAGAGTCGCCACCCACGTTTTTGAGGAATGTAAGAAAACCTAATGTTAATGAGCCTAAGTTTGATTTACGAAAACAAAGATTCTTTGGGAAGAGGGGTTCAGGGGTTAGGTTACGAAATGGGAAGTACTTAGACACCCATTTCGCCCGAGCAATGTCGGTCTTGTTTGTTCATAATTCACTTTAAATATAGATGTGTTCTTCCTATTTGAATGATGATAAAAGGGGGTTTTATAGTTTAGAGTGTAGGGCGATAACTCCTAGGCCAATTCAATGTAATGAAAGGGCCATTGGTGTCATATCCCATATAGGTTGAATACTTGGAGAGAATATCTTTTGTAAATTGCCTAGAGATTTGTTTAGAGAAAAGTCTAAGTTGGAAAAGTCCTCCAATGATGGATTGGAGAGGTTTTTATAGTTGAAAATCTGTGTGTTTTGGAGCTAAACGGAGTGTCCAAGAAATCTTTCCCTAGCAAAATCATGTATAATGAGCAAGGGAGAGATTCTTGGGCAGAATCTATAACTGACACACCCCAGAAGCGCGCGCATCCCACCTAGGCGACGGAAGGCGCGCGCGTCTGGCCTCAAGGGGCGGAGGCGCGCGACTCTGAAAGGAAAATTTTGATATAATGGACTAGAAAGTTAGAACTGTTATTTAGTTTAGTCCCTGGACTTAACAGAGCCCGTCTGGAACTTAACCAAAGTAACAGAAACTAACAGAAAACACTTAAAAGAGGGAGAAACATAAAATCAAGTGTGCAATCGGGGTGAGCGGTCCAAGGCGAGGTGTCTACAGAGCCCCTCGGCGGCGTGGATTGCAAGGCAAACGCGCCGACGAAAGACAGACATCCGCCTAGGACATCACCAAGAAAAAGAAAAGACTCGATAAAAGCAGGAATTTGAAAATGCAAGGGATAGAGGTGCGCTCCCTGTGTGAGCGTCTTGGGTGATAATGAAAGGTTCGGTGGCACGAAGCGGCCCACCGTGGTCGATAGCGGGACCTGGGGGTCCGTTTGCTTGAAGCGGGACCTGTCTGCTAGTAGCGAGATCCGTTTGCTGGAAGTGGGACCTGTCTGCTGGTAGCGAGATCCGTTTGCTGGAAGCGGGACCTATTTACTGGTAGCGAGATCCAGTTGCTGGAAGCGGGACCTATTTGCTGGTAGCGAGATCCGTTTGCTGGAATAGCGGGTACCGAGGGGCCGTCTACTTGAATGCGGGACCCAGAGGACCGTTTGCTTGAATGCGGGACCCAGAGAACCGTTTACTTGAATGCGGGACCCGAAGGGCCGTTTGCTTGAGTGTGGGATCCGGAGGGCCATTTGCTTAAATGCGGGACCCAGAGGACTGTTTGCTTGAGCGCGGGACCCGGAGGGCCGTTTGCTTCAGTGCGGGACCCAGAGGACCGTTTGCTTGTAGATCTTGCTTGATAAGGAGGTGGTGATTTTGTGGCTCACCCAGGACCAAGTTGTTACCGTGAGTCATACTTTAATGTTGACTATTTGACTTTGACTTTTGGTGGGGTGCGGGCACAGTTGACTGCGGGGTGCTTTCTGTTGGGGATGAATTGTCAAAACTGATCTTTGAGAATTAAAGAAGGACACCCTAACCATTTTAGTGAGAATTCCTGTCCTACTTTCAATTTTAGACATGCCTTAAGGGCGGACCAAATTAACGTGTGCCCAACTGAGTGCTTAAGGATTGGAGCTGCATCTTGATTTGGGCGGAAATTCCTTACATAGTTTTCCCGACAAGGCTTACTGAAATGATCCTGGCTTGGGAAGCGCGTGCCTCCTTTTGTAGGCATGTAATGTGCGCGCTTTGCGCACCGGTGACGGGTGGCGCGCGCGTCTGGGGGCGGAATTTTGGGCTTGACTTTTGCTGGCCAAAAGATCCCTCAACAGCTATAATGTCAGCTTCTAGCCGATAATTTGATTTTAACATTCTCTTCTGCCATTTTTGAACACCGTTTTATTGCCCAATTTTGCTTGCAATCTTCTTTCCCATGGCCTCTAACCTTTTCAGTCTTGATGCGAGGTTGTTAAGAGTTACGAGAAGGATTTATCAACATTCGTGTATTCCTTCAAGACTCATCCCAAAAAGGCTTTCATTAAAGATTTTGGGTTTCGAATTCTTTTTACCTTGCGGACATTGAAGCCGGATTGAGATTTGTTGAAGGCCGCTGCAGCCTTTTGGGATTGTGATAGCCATACTTTCAACTTTTCGGCTAATAAAATGGTGTCGATTGTCGATGATTTTGGGGCCATTCTTGGTATGCCTTTGGCCGGTCGGATTGCCGTCCCTAAGTATCACCGCAGTGTTGTTGACTCTTGGGTTGACCTTCTGAATCTCCCTGTTAGAGAGGTGAAGAAGATGACGCACGGGACTGTTGTTGACATATATGATCTTCCGATGTTTTTCAGCTTGCATTCGGAAGATGTCGCGGTTCAATCCTTTAAGAGAAATGCCATGGCTGTCTGTCTTTTCAGCGAGGTTCTGTTTGTCGCTCCTCTGGGTACTGCGGATGTGCAGTTGGCTGAGATTGTGTTGCAGGTGAAGGAGCAACGATTCAGTATAATCCCTCTCGTAGTGGGGGAAACTTTGCATGGTCTGGACGAATTGCATCGTACGGGTGAGATGCGACAAGGAAGCCCCTTACTTTTGACCATATGGCTTCGAGAGCATTTCAGGCTTTATGCGTTAGACGGCGACCTCTCTCCTTTTGCTGTTCATAGGCGATGGTTGCTGATTAGAGATTTGACTGAAGAAAATTGGCAGAAGTTCTTCGCTTCCCGTGCTTCGGCTGATATTGAGTGGTGTCCCTCTTCTTGGGGTCTCCGTCCTTTCGTGCAATGGACCTTCGGTTTTCAGCATGTGGTTTTACCTGGGTTGAGAGACTCTTTATTTTATCAACCAGAACGGGTTTTGAGACAGTTCGGTCGCCAGCAAATAATTTCTTTTCCAAGGAATGGGATATTTTGTCCAGTTTCTTATATGGGTCCGGACTTCTCGAGTGAGCTTCAGTCGGCTTGGGGGGATGATCGCAACCGGTGGGCTTCCGCCCCTCTGCATCGGGGTAGTATCTTTCTTCCCGAGAGTTACTTGGATCATTTGTTCGGTACCGTTTACTGCGGCATTACTTGGGTAGATGCTCTTCGGGTTGAATTGTTAGGGCAAGACTTTGAGCCTAGCAGTGCTCTGAGATACAAGGAAGCTGCTGCTGATGTGAACAACATTCTGACTGACCCTTTCGGTACCTCTTTAGATGACTTTTATGCTCGGAGGCGCTCTGTTGCGCAGAAGGTTTCAGTCCGTATTAGTGTTCCTAGACCTCCCAAGAAGAGTAGCATTGATGGTCGTTCGGGTGGCCCTTCGAAGGCCAAGAGAAAATTAGATTTTTCCTAGTACCCCAAGAGATTGCAAGTAAGATAGACCACTTTGTTTAGGATTTAATGTTTTATGTCTTTTAATATCTCAACATTTCCATTGTAATGATTAAAATAGTTCAGTGAATGAATAAAAATTGCATCTCGTTAATTTGAAATAATTTGGGTATTTGTTTATATTTTAGACCGCACCCGAAGGTTGCCTACGTTCCTCCAGTATAGAGGCTCAGGTCTCCGTAGTTCAAACAAACGAAGACCATTATTTTTTTATTTTTTTTTATTTTTTTTTGTGTGCACCCTGTTTTTTGTCTAGACCGCCCTTTCGGGTTTTCAATCTAGCGGGCTTCTTTTTGCACGTGCTCTAAATTTTGCCTAGGCCGCCCTTGCGGGTTTTCAACCTAGCGAGCTTTTTTTTTTTTTTAATGGTCTTCGTTCATTAAGCGTAGAATCTCTTCAGCTTTTCGAGGTTGACTTCCTTCGGCAGCTGATCTCCATCTAAATCCATGAGTCGGACTGCACCGCCGCTTAGTATCTTTTTGACCACGTACGGACCGATCCATCGGGGTCCCCATTTTCCAAGGGGGTTCATGGCGTTAGGAGGATGCTGTCTTAAGACCAAATCTCCCACATTGATGTTTCGAGGCTTTACCTTTTTGTTGAAAGCCGTTGCCATTCTTTGTTGATAGGCTCTCGTACGTTCAAGTGCCCTTAGCCTTTTCTCGTCGAGTAGAGCTAGTTGTTCATATCGACTTTGCATCCAATCGATTTCATTGACTTGGTTCTCGAGGAGGACCTGTAGGGATGGGACTTTGAGCTCTATTGGGAGTACAGCTTCGGAACCATACACCAGTGGATAAGGAGTTTCTCCAGTTGCTGTCCGTATTGACGTGCGGTAGCCCCAGAATGCTAGAGGTAGCTTTTCGGGCCAATCATTTCCGGTGGAGGCCATTTTCTTCACAATGGTCTCGATTGTCTTGTTAGTTTCCTCGACCGCGCCGTTTGCTTGAGGGCGGTATGGAGATGACTTGTGCTTGGAGATCTTGTATTCTACCAGGAGCGCGTCTATCTCTTTCTCAAAGTGAGAACCGTTGTCTAAGATGATTTCATGAGGAACTCCGTACCGGCACATGATGTGGGTCTTTACGAATTCAGCCACTTTCTTGGCGTTGAGAACCCTGTAAGCCTGTGCTTTGACCCATTTTATGAAATAGTCCACGGCTACTAGGACGAACGATTGTCCGTTGCTTCCAGTAGGGTGAACTTTGCCGATGATGTCTATGCCCCAATAAGAGAAAGACCATGGCGTGGTCATGTTGTAAAGTTGTGAGGGTGGAGCATGCTGTAGGTTGGCATGGAATTGGCATTTGGCGCACTTTCTGACTTTCTCGATTCAGTCTCTTTCCATGGTACTCCAATAATAACCCATGCGGAGTATCTTCTTGGTCAACATAAACCCGTTCATGTGGGGCCCACATTCACCTTCGTGGATCTCATGCATTATTTCTTGAGCTTCAGTCTCATTTGCACATAGGAGATTGATCCCTTCGTGGTGCCTTTTGTAGACTCGGTCTCCAATCAGTACATATCGAGATGCTATCCTTTCCAACGCCATCTGAGACTTCTTATTGCTATTCTCAGGATAAGTGCCATTCCTGAGGAAATTCATGATATCTGAATACCACAGAGAGTTTGCTTGGACCTCGTTGATCTCGATACTCATACAGTAAGCCGGGCTGTTCCTTCGGGAGATTTTAAAGGGCTTCACCATTTTTCCCTCGGTCATTTCGACCAGTGAAGTAATGGTGGCTAGTGCATCAGCGAAACGGTTCTTGTCCCTTGGCTGGTAGTTGAAGGTGATTTCTTGAAACTGTTCAACCAACTCCTCGAGATGTTGACCATACCGTTGTAGAGTTGAGTCCTGAATCTTCCATTTTCCAGATGTCTGATTGATGATGAGTAAGGAATCACCAAATACCTCTAAGCTCGTGACATTTCTCTCGAGGGCTGCTTTGAGCCCCTCTATGCATGCTTTGTACTCGGCGATGTTGTTGGTGGCCTCAAATTCGAGGCGGATAGCAATTGGAGTATAGATGTCCTTTGAATCAACAAGTAACATCCCTATGCCATATCCATGCTTATTGGCCGCGCCATCAAAAAAAAGTTGCCACTTATCTTCCTCTATTGTAGCACAAATTAAATGCTCGTCGAGGAACTGTACATGTTCCCCCTTCACTCCGTCACACGGAAATTCAGCAAGTTGATCACTGAACACTTTGCCCCTGACGGATTTGAGTGTGACGTAAGTGATATCGTAGCCGGCGAGCATGAAGTACCATTTGCCTATTCTTGTTGACATGAAGGGCTTCTCAAAGATGTAGCGGAGCGGGTCCACTTTTGCTACCAACTTGATTGGGAAGGCTTCCATGTAACGCTTGAGCTTTTGAGTAACCCAAACCAATGCCGCACAAGATTTTTCTAAGACTGAGTAGTTCTTCTCAGCCCCTTGAAACCGGCGGCTGACAAAGTAGATAGCATTCTCTTTTGTGGAGTCTCGTTGTTCTTGTGCTAACATAGCCCCTAGGGCTTTATCATTGACAGTGAGATAGAGCAAGAGAGGCTTCTCTTTGTGCGGTGGAACCAAAACTGGAGGGCACGCCAAGTAATGCTTTACTTGGTCGAAGGCTTCTTGGCAAGCATCGGTCCATTCTAGAGCCACATTCTTCTTGAGTAGCTTGAAGATCGGCTCACACATGGAAGTGAGTTGGTGCATAAACCGACTGATGTATTGAAGTCTGCCCATGAAACCTTTGATTTCTTTCTGTGTCTTTGGGCGAGGCATGTCAATGATTGCCTTGATCTTGGAGGGATCGGCTTCAATTCCCCTCTCAGTGACCATGTAACTGAGAACCTTTCCTCTGATGACCCCAAAAGTGCACTTTACGGGATTGAGTCTCATGTTGTGTTGTCGGAGTCGTTCAAAGAACTTGCGATGATCGATCAAATGTTGACTGTTGGTTCCCTTTGAATGGATGATCATGTCGTCTACATTGACCTCGATCTCTTTATGAATCATGTCATGGAATAGATCCGTAACAGCCCTTTGGTAGGTAGCCCCAGCGTTCCTTAACTCGAATGGCATGACTGTGTAGCAGAAAGTGCCCCATGGTGTTGTGAAAGCTGTCTTGTGTTGGTCCTCCTTGGACATGAGAATCTGATTGTAACCGGAAAAACCATCCACAAATGAGCGGACTTCATAGTTGGCAGTCGAATCGACGAGCATGTCGATGTTTGGTAGCGGAAAATCATCTTTCGGGGAAGCTTTGTTCAGATCCCGGAAGTCCACACAAACTCGAACCTTGCCGTTTGCCTTTCTGGCTGTCACAATGTTGGCTAGCCAAGTCGGATACTCAATGACTTTGATGAAACCCACACTGAGGAGCTTTTCAATCTCTTCTTTGACTTGTAGGGACCATTCTGGTTTGATCTTTCTGAGCTTCTGATTTACTGGCTTGGCGTCCTCTCTGATCGGGATTCTGTGCTCTACGACCTTTCTGTCCAAACCCGGCATGTCTTTTTACGAGCATGAGAATACATCCACAAATTCTTTGAGCAGTGCAATCAATCTGTCTCTGTCTTCCCCCTTGAAGAAGCTGCCTATCTTCGTTTCCTTCGGCTCTTCGTCGGTACCCAGATTAACAACATGCAATTCCTCATCAGCCCCTGGACCATTTTCACCACGACAAGGAACTGTTAACCTAGTTCATTTAGGTATGTTATGTTTTCGAGGTCTAGTTCATCATAATTTGAATCGTTATTAACTTGTTCATTAAGTTCGTTATTAGTTAATTCATCATTTATGATGTTTGTAATCTCGGGGTACTCAGAAATATCGAATTTTTCATTAATAAAGAAAGGAAACACACGCTCGGCTATGGCCTCCATATCCTCTTGGGTGAGGGTATTAGAAACACTCTCGGACTCGAAAGTAAGTGTGAGCCGCTCTTCCTTTGTTGATGTGCGGGGTATGCAACCCATTTCTCAGACTAGGAATTCCTCAGATACCATGGGCCCCTTCGTAGAATACCAGTTGTTGATTGGCTCGGATCTTGGTTGGATCTTGCTGATAGATGGGCTCTCCATTTTTGTGTTGTCAGAGATGGCGTTGACTTGACAATCATCCATGATGGCGAATTCCTCGAACATAGAGGCTAGATCGGACAGTCCTTACCCCACGGTAATCTCTACCTCGGACTCTATAGTCACTTTTTTGCCCCACCACTCTCGGGGTGACATTGGAATAAGCTCCCTTTCTTGTGTCGGGATTTCACAATCAGTGAAAATCTCAAGACCGGGCTTTCTGACGCCCTTGTTGTTAACCCATGGCTCAGGAAAGATCATGTATGGGACATCCTCTCCTTGGCGAACAAAATAACCGTTCAGTGTGTTGCAGTAAGGCCTCAAGTTGGGGATTTCATATTGTCGACCTTCTTTGCGAGCTCGGGTCTTTTGAATCTTGACCGCTTGCTCGTATTTTAAGTCATCTTCGGTAGGCTCGTATCTCAAACCAAACTTGTTTCTGACAAAAGGAACCTCTACGGGGTGCAATGTTCCTTGTTGATGCTTCCCTAGGCCTATACCGGGAAAGTGATTCATGTTCCTCATCATGTGGAGGATCTTAGGATTACCGAGGGTCCATTGTCTACTTCCCCCTTCTTTGTCGATGCGTTGATGCCGGAGAGAGTAGAATCTTCTATCCCGTGTTGAACTTGATGGACGGGTTGTCCCTTATTTCTGTTGATGGTGACATTCACGGCCATGACAGTGACTATCTAGTCCCCATTTTTGATTTTGACACACTGATGGAGAGAGGAAGGGACAGCATTGGAACTGTGGATCCTTGGTCGGCCCAAAAGTAAGTTGAACGAAGACAGGACATCGAGTACTTGAAATGGGACAGACATGATCATGCTCCCAAATTCGACATCAACTTCTAGCATTCCCATGACTGTACGGGCCGTGCTGTCGTACCCTCTAATGACTTAGGTAGAAGGTTGTAAATCAGAGTTTTTGAGCCCCAATATGCCCATGACTCGGCTTGGCATTAAGTTGAGTGCGAAACCACCGTCTACTAAAACACTTGAAATGGGTCTCCCCCTTGCCCTTACTTTGAGGTAGATGGCTTCATTGTGATTGGACCAAAATGGCGGGAGGTCCATGTCGGAAAAAGTAATGACATTGCCGAAGTGAATGTGACCTATCATTGCTGTGAGGTCTTCGGGAGTTGTGTCGGGAGAGACTGATGTGTCATCCAAGTTCTTGATGACGAGGTCTCGGTGTTTCTTTGATGATGCAATAAGGTCCCAGATGGATATGTTGGCTTGTGTCTTCTTGAGCTGTGTCAATAAAGAGTCTTCGGGTGCATCTTGTGCTTTTGATCTTTTAGAAGAGGTGTTGGTTGTTGTATTCGTGGGAACCGAGGTGCTCGCTATTACCCGACCGCTGCGGGTGAGCACATTCACGGACCCTTGGAGCTTCTTCTTCCTATTCTCTAAGACTTCCCTCATAACTTCATCGTAAGTCACAACATAACAAGAATTGTCAAGTTTATTCATATCATCGGAGCCCTCATTCACAAATGGGATCGAATGAATGGTTCCTTCAAACTCTCCTACCCCTATTACATTGACACCACCCTCATTGGGGATTATGAATTCCTTCTTGTCTATAAGGTCTTTAATGGTGTTATGGATGGAGAAGCATTCCTCGGTGAGGTGGCCGGTGCATTGATGGTAGTCACACCACTTGTGGTGGGCATGGTTGGGACGGAGCGGTTGTGGTTGCGTACCCTTGGAGAGGAGTGATTTTCCCCTTGGCCTTTAGAGCTTCATAGGCCTCGGTGATGGTCATGCCATTGAGAGGAGTGTAGACATGGTCGTTTTGGAACCGCTTGCCTTGTGGTGGAGGGACCTTTTTGTAATTCCCCTTGTCAGTAGTAACGGCATTGACAGAAGCCTCTTTGTTTGAGCTAGAGGCGGCCTTGTAACGGAAAGTAGGAGTGGCTTTCTTTATCTCCTTGAGAAAGTCATCCATGCGTACCCCCGCCTCATACATTTGGGAGAAGTCTGAGTAGCAAGCCCCACTTAGGTGGGTGCGGAGATCAATCTTGAGACACTTGAGAAAGATGTCCATTTGCTCTTTCGTGTTTGGCCTCTTGACAATTTCAGAGAGCTTATCATTCCATCTCCTTGTGAAGTCAATGAAGGACTCATTGTCTCTTTGAGTGGTGTTCTCGAGCTCTTTCCTTCTGGGCCAATGAGTGGTGTTGCCTTGATATTGATTTTTTGAAGGCAAGTATAGCGGCATCCCAATCAAGACGGACAGTGAGCGGGAGAGTTGCATACAAATCCTTTGCCTCCCCCTCGAGAGTGAGAGGAAAGCAGTGAGCCATCACTTTTAGGGAGACCTTCTTCGGAACCATAGCCCAAATGTAAGTCTTGATGTGAGCCATCGGGCATGAGTTGCCCTTGAACTTGCTAATGTCGGGCATTTTGAACTTGTCGGGGAGAGCGGCCATCGTGCTCATGAGAATGGATGACTGATAAAGGCTTGTGTTGGAGCCTTTTCCCATATTGAGGCCGTCAAATTTCTGATCAATGTAGGACATGATGGAATCGGCCATTTTGTGGTTGTTGTTGTCGGTGCTTGGCTCCCCCACTTTTTTGGTACGGGCAATAACATATGGGCTTTCAAACAAACCTTGGGTCCATTCGGATTCCTCATTGTCATTCACCCCCTTATTTTTGGAGAGCTTGATGAGCTTGGCTTTCAATTGTTCGACCTCGGCCTCGTGGGACGCTTGTTGACTGTCGAAATGAGCTTGCCATAAGCTCTCCTTGGTTTGAGCCTCTTGGTTAAGGGTAGAGACTTGTTGTTGGAGTGCTTGAACCATAGCAGAGAGCTGTTCGAGAGTCATGGCGTTGTTGGTGCTGGAGTCGCCGGCCATTGATGATGTAGAAGGTGTTGGAGTGATCGGTTCACGGAAAAGCCTGTTGGATGAATCCCTGTAGACGCGGAGAGTACCAATCGGACCTATAATTGGAGAAGTAGCCCTTGTCAGTCTCGGTTCACACTTTCGGTCCATGAAGAGTTTGAGAACACACATTGGGCACACGACTCAAACCACATAAGAAAAAAAGAATCTTTTTTTTTTTATAAGTCGGAGGGACGGGGTCCCTTTTGGGGTTTCTAAGAAGATAATGGAATCGTCACACTAGTATATAGACCATCTCGCAGTCCCATATACTCATCGGATTCCATCACGTTTGTGAATCCTACACGTATCGGGATTAAACTAAATCAATGTAGTAAAGCATACATGCGGGGACGGATTTTTTATTTTCGTCCAAAATGATCAATTTTGGGGACGGATTTTTATTGCGTTCGTATCAACAAGTTGGCATGCATGATTTGAAAACATTAGCTTAGGGAAATCTCGGTACATGAAAACCGACTTGGTCATGGAGTGTTAGACCCTAACTAGAATTGTGTGGTTGGTGCTCGGCTAAAGAGAGGCTTAAAGGTCACCCCCGGCATATAGTCTTGAACTACGCCACGGGCTGAGGTTGACCGCTTCGAAAGAGTCAAGGTCGGGTGGAGCTTGAAACATTCTAGGACGGGCCTCGACGGGTTTGGGGTTGGACTTATGCGACTCGATAGTGAGCAATTCATAGGAGTAATGTGCATGTAGTGTGAGGTCTATCACGTGACAAATTTATTTATTTATTTATTTTTTTTTTGAAAAGAAAAGATAAAAAAAAACACATAAGCACGTAAATTACAACTCCCAAATCACCCGTGTGACCGTTAAATAAACATAAAATTAAGACAGTCCAAAGGTCCAATTCTGCTCTGATGCAGGCAACTGTGCCCACACCCCACTGTTCTATTCAGTCCCTGAAACCTGTTCTTGTCCTGGAAATTGGCCCAGAAGCGCGCGCCTCAGGCTGATGTTGTGAGAAGCGCGCGCCTGGCGCATTGTTCATGGGAGGCGCCTGCTTCTGGACTGACCTGTCAGATTGTCAGAAACTTATGGACTCAGGGGATTGCCCTGGTCCTGATTGTGTAATGAAACCCCTGCAATGTTTGCATGAAATAATAGGAAGAATGGGGAGAACACATGGAAGGTGGGCGATTCTGGAATGTGACGTGGGACGCGCGCGCTTTGGACTATGAAGGTCCAAGGCGCGCGCTTCCCATATCAATTTCCAGAATGCCCAGAAAAGTGAATTATGAACAGAAACACAAGTTTAACCCTCAAGCAGTCCCCAACGGAGTCGCCACTGTAGATGCCCCGGGGGCGGGGGGCCACGGCTTTAGGCCAGAGCGCGGGATCACCCTAGGATGTCTAATTGTGTTTTAGAGTCGCCACCCACGTTTTTTAGGAACGTAAGAAAACCTAATGTTTATGAGCCTAAGTTTGATTTACGAAAACAGAGATTCTTTGGGATGAGGGGTTCGGGGGTTAGGTTACGAAATGGGAAGTACTTAAACACCTGTTGGTCCCAAAGGGCAACAAGGGTATGAAAAATAGCTAGAGGGGGGGTGAATAGCTTCTTTAAAATACTTTTCGTACCCTTGATAAAGTCAATTACAAATGCGCACTTTATCAAATAAGCGTTATGATATGCGCCTAAGTGAGTGAGTAAAATGCACAGCGGAATTTAGTAATGTAAATAGGTGCAAAGTATGATAAAAGGGGCGCACACACACTCTAAGTATTTTGGCTCAAAGTGGGTGAAATAAGAAACTAAGGCAAATGATATAACAAACACAACACAGTTCAATCAATCAATCTACAATGAGTAAACAATCAAATAGTTGGATATGATATGACTTGAAAGAAAATAGCAAGATAGTAAGTACGCGCTATTTGGAGAGGTTCGATCGGGAAAATGATCTACTTCCTCTACCAAGATGGTTAGTCTTGGATTTCTAATGAAGATCTTATATTAAGAGAGAGTGTTACAAATTACAATCGTTTTGAGCTTATACACTAACTCAAGATCTATTTCTATGAAAGAACAAATCCTAGACAATAACCGGTGTATCTCTAAAAGAAAGATCTAAGTGATCAAACTTAAAGAGGTGCGTGTGTGATTTTAGATTCAAGGCTCTTTAGATCTTTGAGATTGAGAGCACAAAAAAACTAAAGTGTTTTTGCTTGAGGATCTGGGCTAAGGATGAAGTTATGAAGATGTTCTTGAGAATTCTGGTAAATCAAAGGCAATCTTCAAATCTTCAACAAATGCTTGAGAGAGAATTTCTTGAAATTCTTAGCAACTTCAAATGGTTGAAGTTATGGGGTATTTATAGTAGAGCCCCAAAAACTGGCCGTTGGAAATCCTTGGTGAGTCAGAGAAAGGACGGATGTGCTGTCGCTCATTGAGTGGAGCACGTTTCCTTTTATAGCCGTTAGACACATAACACAAATATGACCGTTATGGATAGGTGTCCTCAGATGCAGGTGCATACGTGTTATTTAACCACCGTTGGATCATTGGCGTAGTTTGAATCTCTTCAAGTTTTCGAGTCTTCATAAAATCACTGAATGTTATTTCAACATTTATGCACGTTGAGCTAAGGAGCGCATAGTCATAGCGCGCTAAGCCATCTGGGGCGCATGAGCTAAGCTAGGCGCGTGGCGCATGGTGCATAGGCGCGTGGCTCAAACTGAACTTGTGATTTATTTTGAATCTTGATCTTCTTGCCCTATTCCTAACCCTATTCTATTGCAATGGACAACCTAAATAATGAAGTATAAATACTTCTTACATATGGGTCTAAAGTCCATGAAATAAAACTTAGGTGATGGATCAATCAAATCTAATCAATCCTATTACATTGAAACTGAGATATAAGTGGGCATACCCAACAATCTCCCCCTATTTGATTGATGCCATTACCTACTATATCAGGGACAAACATTATACTTGATAAAAACATGTCCAAATAAATGATATTGGTAAATCATGTCTCAAGTTAATGCACACACTAGTTCAAGACATAGATTTCTAATCTATTCCAATAAATATAGAACATTACAAATGGAATGATAGAAACAACAGTAACACATTCAAAATGTATATGAGTTTTAGTTTTGAAATGTGTTTAAACAAAGTTTAAACTCAATGCATGAAATATGAAACAATTCAAATATGATGCATATGATTTTAAACAACATTCATTATTCTACAAACAAGAAGTTTGAGTGAACAAGGTTTGATAACAAGTGATGCATTGTTCTCATTAATACTTAAAATATAAGAGTTACAGATAACAAGTATTTAAAAGAACAAAGACAAAAGAGTGCTAAAACACATAAGCACTAAATCACTAACAAAAGTTTCTAACCAAAAAAAATTCAAATAACTTACAAATAAAAGAAACTAAGGGTTGGGAGGAGGCGCGTCGTCTTCCTTCAATCCTTTTTCAATCTCCTTCACGGAGCGCTGAATCTGCTTTGAAAGCTGGTGACAACGGTTTACAACACCGTGAGTATCAGTGACACCATCTCTAATGTAGTGCAGATGATAAACATTGATGTTTTGATACTCATCAATGGTGCGCTGAGTGAAGGATTGCTGTTGTGAAAAGTTTTCAGTGAAGGCTTGAAAGTTTGCTTCAACAGCAGTTTGGGCAGTGAGTATATCAGCAGAAACTCTATCTGTGCGCCTGTATGCACTGGAATGTGCGGCATTAAAGTGAGTGACAACTAATTCCTTCAAAACATCAATTTTTTAGAGCAGTGAATTAATGTCAATATGCGCGCCAGGAGCAGAGCTGGAAGAGGGCGCAGGAGTTTCAGGAGCTGAAGGCGCATGGGATTCAGGAGCTTTGAGTTCTGCGCCAAGATCAGCACCATAAACTGTTAAACCCAGGATTTCTAGTTCATCATTAACTTCTTTGAGTTTATCAACAAAACTTAATAATTTTTTGCTATCTCCAGCCACCATTTCAAACAACTTCCTTATATCACCTGCTATATTCAACTCTACCTCCCTTATGGCGTTAATGAAATCTTGGCCATCAGTGAGTTTGATGCCACCATCTATGCGCTCATGTAGGGAAGCAAGAGTACCTTTGAAAAGCTCATTCATTTGATCTATAGCGTCATTCCACTGTTGAGGAGTAAGGAAATGTTTGTCCTTGATATTAGCATCTATGCGCGCCATCTCCCCCTTAATGGCAGCAATCTCATCAGCTTGCTGAGTAAGCATAGAAGTATGAAGCTCCATCTGAGAATTAATGTGAGCTTGGCCTTGCTAAAGTTGCTAAAGCAATGAGATAACCATACTCATATCAGGAGTGGGAGGAGCAGTAGGTTGAGGCGCATTAGAAAAGGAGCGCCTAACTGGTGATTGAGTAGGAGCGCTAGGAGAAGGAAGATAGTCATCACTTGAAGTAGGATCTACTGAAATAGTTGGGGGCGCAGAATCACGAGGAGGAGGCGCAGAAGGGCTCTTATGCCTAGTCAAGGGCTCTGGCTCCCCCTGAACTGGATCATCACTCAAGCCGCCAAAAAGTTCATCAGATAGCTTATCTTTGAGAGCTTGGCGCTCAGCAGAGAGTGGTTCTGGAGTTAGTTTCTGAACTGGAGCAGGAGCAGAAGTCTTTGATGGAGGCGCACGAACAATAGGAGGCGCATTTGGAGTGGGCGCGCGTACATCAGCGCTAGACCCTGCGCCTTTGCACCTTTCAGACTTGGATAAATTAGCAGCCTGTTTCAATCTGTAGTCTTCATCCTCTTTTTCTGCGCTTCCAGTCTACTGGCTTCCTTAGCGCGTTTAAGCTCCTTTTCTTCTTCTGTTTCAGTTCGAGGGCGCTTAGGTGGTCTACTTGAACTTTCAGCAATCCCTTTGCAGCAGTTATTGTTTCTGCACGGGGCGCAATTTGTTCTGTGCGAGGTGCAACATCAGGTTCTGCGCCATCTACTTCTTCATCTGACTCAGTGGCTTCATCGACCAACTGATCACCTTTTACACAGGGCGCGCGCTTAGCCATGCGCTTCCTGCGCCGTTTCATCACTAAACTATCTTTACCAAAGATCGAAACATCAGTTGTTTGATAAACTGGGTTCTCAGCAAGAAAAGTGGCAAGCGCAGGATAAGTGAGAAAAATCTTTGTGAGAATTCGGCAGTGAGTTTTGAAATTTGTCTTCCCATCAGCCTTGTTCTTGTTGTACTTATCAATCTGGTCCGAAAACGTTTTGAATAAGATTTGAGGCCAGTTGAGGATTGTGTTTCCCATAATAGCTGCAGTATATTCCCACTGCTCCATTGTGAATCTGTTCACATTTCCCGTCTTGAAAATAATGGAAGTCCCCACCAAATGCGCGATATGCGCCAGTAAATCACCACTATCTCTTATGTCAACAGATTTGATGTTATTCTGAAGAGTAGGAATGTTGAGATGGGTACTCTCTATAAGATTCTGCGCAGCAGCAGAATAGGTATTGATTTTACCAGCTACACTCAGAGGGCCAGTCGTGTTGAAGTTGATGATATTCTTGAGAGTGCCAGTAGAGATAGTGACTTCAACATTTTGAACAACGATGCGTATTCTGTAGCGCACGTATCCATCCGCAGGTATCTCAACGAGAGCAGCAGTTGAGAAGAATTCATCCACGAGGAGCGGTGAGTAGAAAGGTTGCTCCAAAGTAAATAGAGGCAGTAGACCAGCTTGTCTGATGAAGTCTATAATATCAACGCCAATTTGGACTGCAGATAGCTCAGTGAGATTAAATGTCTCACCAGGCCTAAAATTTGCTGGATCTTGGAAATTAGACATTTGAGTGAAGTTAGAAGTGAATGAGGCGCATAGAATCATAATGATGTGCTAAGTAAACATAGGCGCATAGCAATATATAGGCGCATAACAATAGTAGGCGCATACTATTATTGGGCGCATACATGTTGAAGGCGCAAATAAGTACGAGGCGCATGTCATGGTTCTATGAAAAATATTAAGGAAAAAGTAAAACATAGAAAAATTTGACTAAGTAAGAATAGAGGCGCATAAGATATATAGGCGCATAATGTTATTAGGCGCATAAAGGATTGAGGCGCATAATATTTGTAATAGCCAGAGGCGCATTCACATGTTAGGCGCATGAATCACTTTGATGCGCATAATATCAATAGGCGCATATTTAACTAGGCGCATATTTATGTAAATAATTTAAACTTTAGCATAAAAACACACAAAAATACACAAACACATGCAAACATACATATGCAAGTTTTTAAGAATCAAAATATGAAAATTTTGAAAAACATGTTTTGAAAATTTTGAAACCCAAGTCATGCAAAAATAACGAAGAACACGAAGAACATGGCTTGAGTGCTCGAAGAACACCAAGAACACATAATTCATGAAACTTCACCAAGTCAAGCATACAATATATCAAAATGACCGCATGAACACAACTCGATATCCGAGGAAATGACAAGTGCCACTTGTGCTTTTCCTATCAATTGTACACGCTGCGTAATCCGTATCTGAATAACCTACAAGTTTAAAGTTCGAATCTTTGGTGTACCAAAGTCCAAGGTTAACAATACCGGATAGATATCTTATAATACGTTTCACAGCAATCAAGTGCGCTTCTTTAGGGTCAGATTGATAATGAGCGCAAACACTAAACATAATATCGGGCCTACAAGCAGTAAGATAAAGGAGCGAGCCAATCATACCTCGATAGAGCGTTTGATCAACACGTTTACCTTTTAAATCTTTGTCGAGTTTGTTGCCGGTAGCCATTGGAGTATCGTATGGTTTAGCATTGTCAAGTCCAAACTTCTTGATTAAGTCCTTTGTATATTTGGCTTGATTGATAAATATGCCTTCACTCATTTGCTTGATTTGTAGCCCGAGGAAGAATGTGAGTTCTCCCATCATGCTCATTTCAAACTTGCTCTTCATTAGTTTCTCAAAGCTCTTGCACAACAATTCATTAGTAGAACCAAATATAATATCATCAACATAAATTTGAACAAGTAATTTATGACCATTATGTTTGGCAATGAAAAGAGTTGTATCGATTTTACCGCGAGTGAAGCCTTTTTCAATGAGAAACTTTGATAGTGTATCGTACCATGCTCTTGGTGCTTGCTTGAGTCCATACAAAGCTTTCTGGAGTTTGTACACATGATTTGGAAATTGAGAATCTTCAAACCCAGGTGGTTGAGCTACGTAGACTTGTTCTTGGAGTTCACCATTTAGAAACGCGCTCTTCACATCCATTTGATATAGCTTGAAGTTCTTGTGAGCGGTGTAAGCTAGAAAGAGTCTAATAGCTTCAAGTCTTGCTACGGGCATGAAAGTTTCATCGTAATCAATTCCTTCTTCTTGCCTATAGCCTTGTGCAACCAATCTTGCTTTGTTTCTTGTGATGGTTCCATTCTCATCCATCTTGTTTCTGAACACCCATTTCGTACTAATCACTCCTTGATCATTTGGTCTTGGAACAAGAGTCCAAACCTTGCATCGTTCAAATTGATTGAGTTCTTCTTGCATAGCAAAAACCCAATTAGGATCTTGGAGCGCTTCATCAGCCTTCTTCGGTTCAATTTGAGAGATAAAAGCAGTGTAAGCATCAAAGTTTGTAGCTCTCCTTGTACGAACACCAACGTTTAGATCACCAATGATATTATTGATTGGGTGACCTCTAACTTCACGAATTTCAGGAGGTAAGTTAGGTTGAGTCGTAGTAACTTGAAGGTCTTCAATTGGTACATCTTCACCAGATTCTAAATCATCAAAATTTTGGGGTTGAATTGGTGTAGAGTTGAAACTTGGGTTTACACCAGATGCAGCAGTAGATATAGGCACATGAGAGGAATCAAGAGGCGCAACATGTGAGTGAGGCGCAGCTGATGATCCATTTGGCGCGTCATATGAAGAATTAGGTGTATTTGATGTAGATGGATTTCCTTGAGTTGATAGATTCTGATTTTGAGTAGGCGCAACATAAATAGGAGCACCTATTTCATTAAGCTCAATAGAATCATCAGCAACATTTGGAGCCAAATGTGGCTCAAGGAGAGAATGTTCATAAAATGTAACATGTACAGATTCAACTATCACTAATGTAGATCTATTAAAAACGCGAAATGCTTTAGAATGTTTGGCATACCTAACAAAAATACCTTCGTTGGCTTTGGCATCGAATTTACCTCTATGTTCGTTTCCGTTGTAGAGGATATAACACTTACAACCAAAGATCTTGAAGAATGCAATGTTGGGAGTTCTACCACGCCAAAGTTCAAAAACATGCTGTGTTGATAGCTTCTTCCCAAAAGTACTTGGGCAATTTAGCTTCAGCTATCATCATCTTTCCTACTTCAATCAACGTCCTATTCTTTCTTTCCACAACACCATTTTGTTGAGGAACTCCAGCGGTTGAGAAGTTGTGATCTATCCCATGATCGTCGCAATATCGAGCAACACCATTGTTCTTGAATTCTGTTCCATTATCGGATCGAACACTAACGATGTCATCTTCTTTTTGGGTTTGGAGCAGTCGAAATAAGGTGGTCAAAATGTCGTAACAATCGTCTTTTGAGATCATCATTTATACCCATGTATATCTTGAATAATCATCCACCACAACTAGAGTATACTTGTTTCTTCTAATACTTGCGGTGGTGACTGGTCCAAATAGATCAATGTGAAGCAATTGTAAACATCTAGAAGTTGAGGGATTGGTCTTGCTGGAGAAAGATTTCTTTGGTTGTTTGCCAAGTTGACACGCGGTGCACTTCTTGTCATGATGATCAGCAACCTTGGGAAGTCCTTTAACAAGGTTATTCCTGCTGAGTTTAGATAGATATTTGAAGTTCAAGTGACTTAAGCGCTTGTGCCACAGCCAACTATTTTCGCTCACACTTTTAGCTACAAAACAAAGATTAGTACTAGAGTTCATACTATGGAAATCAATAATGTAAATATTTGTCTTACGATATCCCGTGAGTAATGTAGCTCCAGTTTTGCCATTCTTGATAAGACACTGAGTTGAGATGAAATGGCATTCTAATCCTTTGTCGCAGAATTGAGATATGGATAATAAATTGTGCTTGAGCCCTTCGACGAGAGAGACTCTTTCAATGCACACTTTGTCTTTCTTGAGCTTTCCATATGCAACAACTTGACCTTTGTTATTATCACCAAATGTTACTGAGGGACCTCTTTCTTCATGGACATCTTCTAATAAGGATTCATCTCCAGTCATGTGTCTTGAACACCCACTATCGAGAATCCATTCATAATTTCTAGCTTTTGAAGATCCAACCATGAAACAAAGAACCTGAAATATAGACATTTAAGCAGGTCCCCCTTATTCCTTTTGGGTCCTAGAGTTAGCAACTTTTGACAACCCACTCTTGCTTGACCTTAGGGTTTTTACGTCATTTAGCATTGGGAGTGAATCGCAAAAGGCATTCCACGGCCTTGTGTCCAGAACAATCACAAATGGAACAATGATGAAAGCCACTAATCACATGAGTTTTCACAAACTCTTTACTTTTCTTTTGGGTAGCATTCTTCTTTGGGTCAGATGGACTAGCCTTAACAAAATCCTTCTTTTGAAATTTTGGAGCGCTTGATCTAGGAGGGCGCATAGAGCTGGGAGGCACACGACGATGAGGCGCGTGGCTCCTAGGCGCACAATGAGCACTCGGAGAAGGAGCACGCTTTGTTTCAAGAGGGATTTTGCTAGAGGATGATTCATCTGTAGCTATATCTTTCCCATTAGCTTTCCCAAATTTCTTCGTTGGGTAGACATAATGGAATGTTTGTCTCTTGACTTTTTCCTGTCCTTTTTCCATTGAATTAGAATGTTTTTCCTTGGGAATTTCAAAAGTTTGCTGTTTTGTAAATTCACTATCCCTTTCAGCACAGACATCACACTTAAAGTTGTCACTAGTTGATGAGAATCCCAAGCCACTTTTATCACCACTGGCTTTTTGGGACTCAAAAATATTGTCCAAAGTGACACGAGAGTTGGACCACTCATTTGTAATCTTTTTGATATCAGTAATTTGAGCGACCAATTCATCGTTTTGAACTTTTAGAAGTGAGTTCTGTTCTGTTAAAAAAGTGTTTTTAACAGTAAGAGGAGTCATGCTCTTTATCTGCTCCTTAAGGAGGGTGAGTTCAGATTTTAGAACAGTTTTCTCGGTCTTAAGCTGGGAAATTTCATCACATGATAGTGCTAAAGCTTCCTTCATATTATCACATCTACTGATTACCTTTTCAGCATTTTTGAATAACTTTTCTTGTTCAGCAACAATTTCATCATCGTTGATTTTAGGAATTGGTGCAGCTGGTTCAACTTGTGGTCTGATGTAAGTTCCCTTTCTTATCTTGTTCCTTGCACTTAGATCACATCGGGCAAACAATAATCCACCATCGCTTTGAGCCGGAGTAAGACATCCTTGTTCTAGCTCACTGATGGTTGGTCCTTTCTTCTTTTTTGCCACAGAGTGACTAGCAGATTTCTTGATTGGTTTGTTCAAGTTTTTCATATCGGGAACATCCTTTGAAAAGTCATCGGAGTCATAGTCATTAATTTCAACATCATCTTCATCTTTTGCAACAAAACAAATGAGTCCATCATCGGAGTCTTCATCGCTCTCATCGGAGTCTGTTTCAATCCACGTGTTGTGCTCATTTGCTTGTGCTTCTTCTTCAGCAACCATTCCCTTATGATGAGTGAAATTGGGAGTGAATTTAGGAGTATGGCTGCTCTTCTTTTGCATATACTCGAACTTGGGAATTGGGCAGCTCGATGCAAAGTGTCCGGGTTTCCTGCAATTAAAATAGACAAGGTCTTATTTTCTTTTAGAATCATTGCTCCTTATGAACTTTGAAGGAGCTTTGCTGGTAGATCCTTGATATTTGCTAGTTGAGCCGGGCTTGGTGAATTTTCTGAACTTCTGGAATCTCTTCATAAATAAAGCGAAGTCTTCATCGTCCATGTCCAATAGCTCAGAAGTAGAAATTTGGGGATCGGAACTTTTTTCTTTCTGAATAGGCGCAGGCGCAGGAGGTTGGGCTTCCTCTCTATGCACCACCATTGTAACAGATTTTGATTTTCCTTCAGTTTCACTAATTCGCTGAAGTTTAAGCTCATAAACTTTAAGATTAGCATAAAGGTTCCTTAAAGTCCAATCATCCAAAGTTCCAGCGTCTTCAAGAGCGCTAGATTTATGTAGGTATCTTGATCCAAAAGCTTGGATAAAATTGACATTCAAATCTTTGTTTGAAAACTTCATGCCAAGTGAAATACATAGATTGATAATTTCATAAAATCGTTCATAAGTTTGTCTTAAGGTTTCTCTGGGGAGTTGAGAGAAATCGTTGAATCTCTTGTGTACTTCGTATCTCTTGTTCTCCTTGCAAACGGTATCTCCTTCTATATGCTCTTCAATGGCGTCCCATAGCTCATTAGCAGTAGCACAATGCATGATTTGTTGTTTCATAGCCGTGCTTAGGGTGCTTAGGAGAATGTTTCTAGCTTTCCAATCATTTGCAACTCTTCTTATTTCTTCCTCAGTCCATTCTTCTTTTGGTTTCAGAACTGTAGGTTGAGCAGCGTTGGTGCGTGGATTTGGATTCGCTTTAACCAGAATGTAAGGTCCATAAACAACGGTGTCATGGAGACTTTCATCGATTGAGTTGAGATGGGTCAATATGCTGAATTTCCACACGTCAAAATGATTTTCATCAAAGATCGGAACGTGAGTGTAGTTTGCAGTTGCCATAGGTTTTGAGTTTGCCATTTAGAATCGGCACCCAAGCTGTTAAGCTTGAAAAACAAAAGCGTTTTATAAAGGTGTTTGCTCTGATACCACTTGTTGGTCCCAAAGGGAAACAAGGGTATGAAAAATAGCTAGAAGGGGGGGTGAATAGCTGTTTTAAAATTCTTTTCGTACCCTTGATAAACTCAATTGCAAATGCGCACTTTATCAAATAAGATTTATGATATGCGCCTAAGTGAGTGAGTGAAATGCACAGCGGAATTTAGTAATGTAAATAGGCGCAAAGTATGATAAAAGGGGCGTACACACACTCTAAGTATTTTGGCTCAAAGTGGGTGAAATAAGAAACTAAGGCAAATGATATAACAAACACAACACAGTTCAACCAATCAATCTACAATGAGTAAACAATCAAATAGTTAGATATGATATGACTTGAAAGAAAATAGCAAGATAGTAAGTACGCGCTATTTGGAGAGGTTCGATCGGGAAAATGATCTACGTCCTCTACCAAGATGGTTAGTATTGGATTTCTAATGAAGATCTAATATTAAGAGAGAGTGTTACAAATTACAATCGTTTTGAGCTTATACACTAACTCAAGATCTATTTCTATGAAAGAAAAAATCCTAGACAATAACCGGTGTATCTCTAAAAGAAAGATCTAAGTGATCAAACTTAAAGAGGTGCGTGTGTGATTTTAGATTCAAGGCTCTTTAGATCTTTAAGATTGAGAGCACAAGAAAACTAAAGTGTTTTTGCTTGAGGATCTGGGCTAAGGATGAAGTTATGAAGATGTTCTTGAGAATTCTGGTAAATCAAAGGCAATCTTCAAATCTTCAACAAATGCTTGAGAGAGAATTTCTTGAAATGCTTAGCAACTTCAAATGGATGAAGTTATGGGGTATTTATAGTAGAGCCCCAAAAACTAGCCATTGGAAATCCTTGGTGAGTCAGAGAAAGGACGGATGTGCTGTCGCTCATTGAGTGGAGCACGTGTCCTTTTATAGCCGTTAGACACATAACACAAATATGACCGTTATGGACAGGTGTCCTTAGATGCAGGTGCATACGTGTTATTTAACCACCGTTGGATCATTAGCGTAGTTTGAATCTCTTCAAGTTTTCGAGTCTTCATAAAATCACTGAATGTTATTTCAACATTTATGCGCGTTGAGCTAAGGAGCGCGTAGTCATAGCGCGCTAAGCCATCTGGGGCGCATGAGCTAATCTAGGCGTATACTCATGCGCACGCCTAAGGAGGCGCATGGCGCATAGGCACGTGGCTCAAACTGAACTTGTGATTTATTTTGAATTTTGATTTTCTTGCCCTATTCCTAAGCCTTTTCTATTGCAATGGACAACCTAAAAAATGAAGTATAAATACTTCTTACATATGGGTCTAAAGTCCATGAAATAAAACTTAGGTGATGGATCAATCAAATCTAATCAATCCTATTACATTGAAACTGAGATATAAGTGGGCATACCCAACAACATCCATTTCGCCCGAGCAATGTCGGTCTTGTTTGTTCATAATTCACTTTAAAGATATATTTGTTCTTCCTATTTGAATGATGATAAAAGGGGGTTTTATAATTTAGAATGTAGGGAGATAACTCCTAGGCCAATTCAATGTAATGAAAGGGCCATTGGTGTCATATCCCAAATGGTTTTGGGGTGATTGCACATTTGATTGAAGAAGAAGAAGAAGAATTAGAAGAAGAAGTAGAAATAAAGAATAAAGTTAAGACATTTTACCTATAATATCCTTCAAAGAGAACCTCTTAAACAAGTCTTGAAGAAGAGGTTGAATACTTGGAGAGAATATCTTTTGTAAATTGCCTAGAGCTTTGTTTAGAGAAAAGTCTAAAGTGGAAAAGTCCTCCTCCAATGATGGTTTGGAGGGGTTTTTATAGTTGAAAATCTGTGTGTTTTGGAGCCAAACGGAGTCTCCAAGAAATCTTTTCCGGGAAAAATCATGTATAATGAGCAAGGGAGAGATTCTTGGGCAGAATCTGTAACTCACACACCCCAGAAGCGCGCGCATCCCACCTAGGCGGAGGAAGGCGCGCGCGTCTGGCCTCAAGGGGCGGAGGCGCGCGACTCTGAAAGGAAAATTTTGACAGAATGGACTAGAAAGTTAGAACTGTTATTCAGTTTAGTCCCTGGACTTAACGGAGCCCGTCTGAAACTTAACCAAAGTAACAGAAACTAACAGAAAACACTTAAAAGCGGGAGAAACACAAAACCAAGTGTGCAATCTGGGTGAGTGGTCGAAGGCGGGGTGTCTACACCCATTGGGATGCCTCCTATGACTACACATCAACAAGGAATACCGGTGCCTGAACCACCCTCCAAGATGGTCCGTGACAATAAGGACGAGTTCAATGATTTGGGTATGCCACTAGCCAAATGCTTCAAAAGTCTAGTTCAAGCCGGCAAGTTATCTCCTCTCCTCGACTTCAAGCCAATCGTTGTAAGACCAGACTTGGATCCCTCCAAATATTGCAAGTATCACCAATACATTGGTCATGACACAGAGAATTGTCTCCATCTGAAGAGAAAGATCCAAAGCCTCATCGATAGCGGAATCATCACCCGCCAGAAGAATGCATGGGCATAAGCAAAGTCCGAACAAGCAAGAAGCTACACTGGGGCTACCTCCTTCTAAATAAAATAAAAAGTCTTTCAGTCTTCATAGGTTCTAGAAAGTCTTTTAGTCAAAAGTCCACCTCGGACATTAGTTTTTTACCTTTTACTAGTAAAAGTCCACTTTGGACATTAGTTAGATTTTTAAAGTCCGCCTCGGACTAGTCTATTTGAGTCTATAATAAAAGTGTCTTTATTTCTTTTCTCTCTAGACTTGAGACATAATCTTGCATATACATCAACTCCATGAAAATTGTATTAATCTTAATTGACAATTGATTGCTATACCTTTATATGACGAATTAATCTCAAATATATTTGTTAATGAAGACTCATTAAAAGGTAAATGGACCCGCAAACCATCATACATAACTTAACAACCAAGTAATCTCAAAATAACAAACGCTTCGATCAATCGAATGGTTTTCCCTTTTTTATTTGTCCTCTCTATACCTACCCTTATACGTGTACACCCACTATGTACACTCTATACATACCCGTCGTGTACACCCACTGTGTGCACCCTCCATATATACTCTCCTCTTGTACACCCATTGTGTGAACCCTCCATATATACTCTCCTCGTGTACACCCACTGTGTGCACCCTCCATATATACTCTCCTCGTGTACACTCACTGTGTGCACCCTCCATATGTACTCTCCTCGTGTACACCCACTGTGTGCACCCTCCATATGTACTCTCCTCATGTACACCCACTGTGTGCACCCTCCATATATACTCTCCTCGTGTACACCTACTGTGTGCACCGTCCATATACTCCCCTCGTGTACACCCACTGTGTGTACCCTCTAAATACTCCCCATATACACTTCCATCTTCCCATAAAAACGACGACGACTGCAGAACTGCTCACCATCGAAGAAGCGTCCGCACAATTATAGAAGCCGTCCA
Source organism: Campanula takesimana (assembly GCA_026119855.1). Classification (NCBI taxonomy): domain Eukaryota; kingdom Viridiplantae; phylum Streptophyta; class Magnoliopsida; order Asterales; family Campanulaceae; genus Campanula; species Campanula takesimana. The sequence continues at coordinate 1,014,941 of JAOWBW010000288.1, read as the reverse complement.
TTCCCATAACGATGCACTGGGGTTGTCCGTCTCCCCACAAAGATGTCAACGAAATGCAAGGGGCTATTCAAACCCCCTCCACGAGTTCTACCTCCCCAAAGGCGAAAAGCGAAATGCAAGGGGCTCATCTTGCCCCATGTTTCAATAGGTAATTATATATTAAAAAAAAAAAAAGAAAAAAAAAAGCTCGCTAGGTCGAAACCCATAAAAGGGCGACTTAGGAAAAAATTAGAGCAAATGCACAAAAAAGAAGCCCGCTAGGTTGAAAACCCGCAAGGGCGCCCTAAGCAAAAATAAGGGTGTGCACAAAGAAAATAAATCAAAGCAAAGAAAAATAGAAGGGGCTATCATCATAGAAAAGTAAAAGTCCCACTTTCTTTTCACTTCTTATTTTCTATCTTTCTTTCTTTTCAAATGAGTTGAACTCAAACTCGACAGCAACGGTCAACAACTACAAACGAAGCAGTCCAATCAACAATGGGGCAGACCATCTCTCGAACCCGATATCATCATCAACTGGATCACCCTTGAACTACGTGGACCTGAGCCTCTTACACCAAGAGGAACGTAGGCAACCTCCTGGTCCGGTCCACAAAATATATACAACCCACCTCGAGCCAACTTTCATTCTTTTCTCTCTTCCCCATACACTACGATTTCTATTCTCTTTCTCGATTAATCAAGGCGTTTATTATTTCGAGACTACTTGTCTAAAACATACTCATAAGATACATAACTAATCAACGAGGTCCATTCTCGAGCAATCAAAAGACAATTCTGAATAAAACAATTTTTAAATGTCTCGACAAGTCTTCTATTCTACAATCTAGGAAAGAGCTAAACACTTACTTTCTGTCAAGCAGGGGCTTCCTTCCTTTTATACACAAACTTCCTGTAAGGTCTAAATGAGAGAACTCGCAAGGGCGGTCTAGAGAAAAAAAATAAATAACGACGCTAAAAGAAAACCCGCAAGGGCGGTCTAGAGAAAAAAATAGTGTGCGTCTAAAAGGAGGTAGCATTCCCCCACCTTATGCCCTCCCCAAACTGGGGCTGTCTCAATGGAATTTGTCCGACTACCAGCGCTCCAACAAGATCATTCCCCGCAGAAAGTCATCTCTCTCCATCGAAGCTCGCCATGGATGACCTCTTTCTTATGCCCTCACCACACTGGGGCTGTCCTAATGGAATTGGACCAACTACCGACACGCCAACAGGATCACTCTCCATAAAAGTATATCTCTCCACCAAAGTTCAACATGGTTGACTTCCTCCAAGTACCCCCATTCAAACTGGGGCTTCTCCAAACCAAGTTAGGTCAACTCCTTGACTACTCGAAATCACCGGCAACCCAATGAAATCTCACTCACCCGAAGGGCTACCCTAATCAACCAACCCGACGAAGGAAAAGTACTTGAATTAATTAGACTGCAATTAATTATAAGGCATATTTATAAAGTCATTACATTTACAAAAGTGTTTTCTATCACGACACGTAATTTATAAAACCGCACGCTCGGCCTCCACTAATTTACAAAATAAATGTCTTTCATCTGATCTCCGTGATGTCCTAACTGACTCGGGCCTACACCTTAGGATACCCTTAAGACCTGCCTCCCGTCTCCTATAGGTCAATAGCCCTAAATCTCCTTTAGGCGACTCAAGTCAAATAGTTTATCAACCCAACTAGGGTACCCTTGGCCTGTAGAATGCGCTCCTAGTCTGTTTATATACTATCTACATGCTACTCTACGTGCTACTTGTTACTTGCTACGTGTTTACTGCTACATACTGCTAGACAAATAATAGAAATATTTATACAGTCATCCATAAATATATGCTATGCTACTGTATGTGCTCTACGCTAATAAAATGCAAAAACTAAGAAGCCGATCCACTAGCATCACCTCGAGTCCTCTTCCAAGGATGTCCTCCCTGAGCACCATCGTCATCACTGAAAGGAGGAGAACCACCACATTTTTCCACCTTGAGAAGACTCTTCGCCAATCTTCGGTGCAGCCTCCGAATCACCTCACATAGGGCGGCCTCACGGCATGTCATAGTCTCATAAATCTGAGGGGTCACCTAAACGGAAGGCAGCACAAGTGTGTCAACATAGTCCGAACTAGAGGATTACTAAAGATAAAAGTGGGATGAATAAAAGAAAGGGTAAACAACATACACTACCTCACTCTCCTCATGCTGTACCCACTAAGGGTTACCGTGGTCATCCGTATGATCGTACAAAGGGACTCCAAAAACCTTATCAAACAAAGGACATGCCAGGCCCGACGCCACCGACTCAGCATGCCTCGGCCCTATCTCCACAGCTTCTTCTCTATCACAACGTGTGAGCCCCAAGGCCCGTCCCAACAAAGTCATCATACGAGGCCCCCCTACAACAGATTGTCTAGCATCAAGGCCCTTGGTCAACCTAACCCGGTCAGACAAAGATGTTAAAACAAGTCATGGACCACGGAGGATCCACCGAAAACCAAGTAGACACTATCTACTCCATCCTAGGGACCTACCCTCTCAATTAAATAAAGGGAATCTCTGCCATGTCCAATCAACAACCTCCGCTGGCCCATCGCCTCAATCACTTCAGCAACCAGCAACTCTAACCTAAGGAATGGTACAACTCCGCCAAGCTCGTCGCTCCCCAAGTAGTCAAGACCACTGCATCCAGTTCCACCAGACATCTAAGCAGTGGAATCATCGTCATTATTAGCAAAGATGGGAAGTTACCTCTACATCACCGCCTCCGGCCGTAAGAGCTATCAGCATCTCTTCATACTACCCTCAAGCACACCACTCCTGATGTTGGTACAGTCAAACCCAATCGAGCTCTGAAGCCTGTCCTTGCCATCCCTAACAAGCAAGGTATCGTCACTCCACACTAGAGCTACTTGTGAACCACAACCCGGTCAGAGCCGTGAAGTCCGAGAGAGTCACCATAACCTTTCCCCTACCAAATTGGAATGTATAGGTGGTATCCCACAAATGCTCCCGCAGTGCCATGAACAGATCAATGCTCTTGGTCAACTTTCCCTAACTGGACAAGCTCTCAAAGAACGCTCCCAAGCCGGTGGCCCCCACCTTGCTCTGTACAGTCTCTGGAGTCCTCTCCCACAATCTATGCACAATGCTACATGAGCCCCTCGACTTCAAAGGAGACAATACAACCTGCAAGCACAAACAGGTATACACAGCAAAGGTATGCAATCAATCTAGCAGTTTATTTCACTTCATGTATATTTATGAACTGTTGCAATATTACTCTAGGAGAATCAAAAAGCATCCTAATGTATACTATAAATATCTCACAATCAAAACCCTAGTCTACCTAGGACAAGACAAGTCAACTCAAAACAAGTCCAAAACATTTCAATAATTAACGGACAAAAATACAACTTCATCCAAAATAAAGCTTTCTCAACGAAATAATAATGTACATTACAAAAGTCAAACAACACAAAAAGCACTTTTAACAAAGTCAACCAAGTCAAAGATCGGTCAAAGATTACAACATTTTCGAACCACAAATTGCTGAACACAAAAAATTGCGTTTTTTTAACAAAATCACTTAAATCAATACATTGTACATACCATAAATAAATCAATCAACTTGGGTCGAAATCTACAAGCTTCATGAAAACCCCAATTAAAGGTCATTAAACCCTAAGTACAAAATCTATCAACCAAAACCCCATATCATGGGTAATTTGCAAACAAAGCACCTCAACTTAACACCATCCAAATCCAAACCCCATACCTTGGGTAATTAACAACCAAACCCCGTAACTTTGGGTAACTCACAATCCAAACCCCATACTTTGGGTAATTTACAATCAAAATAAAAGTCACTCAATCAAACCTTCTCGTTCGAAGTAAATAACAATCAAACCTTCTCGTTCGAAGTAATTAACAATCAAATCTTCTCGTTCGAAGTAATTAACAATCAAACCCTTCATTCAAGGTAAATTACCATCAAGTCCCGCAATCCAAAACAACTTACAATCAAGTCCATAGGTTAAATAATTTACAATTAAAACCCTCTACGGTTAACATTAACAACCAAAACCCTAAACCTTGGGTAAAATACAAATAAATCTTTACAAATCAAAGAAAAATCATTTAAACCCCAAACTATGGGTAAAATACAACTAAGTCTCCACGAAATTCACTTAAACCCTCACACATGGGGAAATTCACATCCAAAAACATCTCTAACATCAAACAATCAATACTCAAACCCTAGATTATAGGTAATTAACATTCAAACTCCTCTAAACGACAATACTCAATGCTTAAAACCTAAACAATAGGTATCTTTACATCTACACACTCTCCGCTTTGATCCCTCAAACTTGCTCATGTTATACTAAAACATTAAAGTGGGACAATCATACACTTATACTAAAATACATCGCAAAACACCGGGATTTCTAGGACTTATCCTTAGTCCGTTCCCACGGTCCGGAAGACCACGTAAATTAACCAAATCCGGTCCGGAAGACCGCGTAAATTAACCAAATCCGGTCCGGAAGACCGCATAAATTACCAAGCTTAATAAAAGGGTCCGGAAGACCACGTAAATTAACCAAATCCGGTTCAGAAGACCGTGTAAATTACCAAGCTTAATGAAAACGGTACGGAAGACCGCGTAAATTAATCAAATCCGGTCCGAAAGACCGCGTAAATTACCAAGCTTAATGAAAACGGTCCGGAAGACCGCGTAAATTAACCAAATCCAGTCCAGAAGACTGCATAAATTACCAAGCTTAATGAAAACGGTCCGGAAGACTGCGTAAATTAACCAAATCTGATCTAGAAGACCGCGTAAATTAACCAAATCCGGTCTGGAAGACCGTGTAAATTACCAACCTTAATGAAAACGGTCCTAAAGATCGCGTAAAATACCAAAACAATCCATAATTAAAAGGCTGGGAACATCCTTAAACCCTAAAATTATGATTGGCGGTCGGATACATCCATAAACCTGAAGGAAGATTAAGGAAACCGTATTAAAATCCTTAAATAACTAAAATCAACCTATAATTAAAAGGCTGGGAAAGTCCTTAAACCCTAAAGATTATAGTGGAAGGCTGGGAACGTCCTTAAACCCTTCCTATTTGAGAAAGTTATTTGGTCCGGAAGATCGTGTAAAATACCAAAACAATCCATAATTAAAGGTTGGGAACGTCCTTAAACCCTAAAATTATGATTGACGGTCGGATACATCCATAAACCTGAAGGTGGATTAAGGAAACCGTCGTAAAATCCATAAATAACTAAATCAATTTATAATTAGAGGTCGGAAGCTCAATAAACCCGAAAGATTATAATTGGAGGTGGGATGCATCCATAAACCCTTCATGTTGAGAAAGTTATAAGCGTAACATCGTGCGAGCTCTAGACAATTGGCGTTACTGGTTACTGAATTCTGTGATGCTGAAGAACTGCACTTCTCAAAGTACCGTGGATTATCAAGAAATACTGCGATTACGTACGCTCTATAGGAAGTTAGAATTCATCCCTCTTTTTGTTCTCGATTCTTTAAACTTCTTGTCGAACCGTGCGTATGGCCTTCCCTCCTTTCCCCGATAAAGTCCATTTGCAATGACTTTATCACTTCACGAGTGTTTTTCGAACTCAAGAGGAAAGACGATATCTCATTTCTTTTTCCTTTTTTCTTCCTTTCCCCGATAAAGTCCATTTGCAACTACTTTATCGCTTCACGAGTGTTTGTCGAACTCAAGCGGAAAGACGATATCTTGTTTCTTTTTCTTTTCTCCCCAGTAAAGTCTGTTCAGAACGACTTTATTGCTTTACGAATGTTTGTCTATCCCCAGCAAAAAACAATTTCTCATTTCTTTCTCCCCCATTTGCTCGAACTACGATCAGCTTGATTCTACTTGGATACGTAGGTAGCCTGACTTAGGTTAAGACGCTCGACCAACTTGGTCACCATTTTCTTCTCTCCCTCGATTTGGAACTCATGTTTCAGATCGGTTCCTTTCTTAATCGATGACCCTCCATGCCTTGCAAGAAGCGTCGCTGAGGGGCTACTATTAGTACTCGATCTGAAGATTTAGGACTTCCTAGACCTTTAGACATCTCTGAGGACCTTTTAGGTAATAAAAACCTGACAGGGACCTATCCGACAGCTTTTCAGAGTTATAGTTGGACGAAATCAGTTCTAGGTCAAATTCTATCAGGATAATGACCTGATCCCGAGAACAAAGTGATAAGATTTCACTGAGATCTAGATAACGACGCGATCCGGCAAGAGTGGCCACGCGGCCACTTATGTGGCCACGTGGCCACTTCTTCCCCCGGCCGTGCGGCCACTCCTTCCGACCCCTATTCCCTATAAATAGGTGCCTCCAGCCCCAGAAATTGATAACCAATTCATTCTACGAGTTTTACAGTCAAAACTGATGCCGAAACTCTTAGTTTAAGCCTTTTCGGCACCCTCGAAGCCTCTTTGAATCTTCAAGAAGCTTCAATCATAGTTCTTGCCGATCAAGGTGAGTCTTCTTACTTTTCTTATTATGTTCTTGTTATGTTCTTAGGTTAGATCTATATTATGCATGTTTTCATTATGTTTATTCATCCATATTCATATGTTCTTCATGTGTTCTTCATGTTCTTAGTCTAGATTCATAATATATGCCATGTTTAGGGTAGCGATCTTCATGTTTATGTGTTCATTCATATGTATTCATGATGTTCTTATTATATGCTAGATCTAAGTCTTATACATTCATAATATGCTAGATCTAGGATTGTAATCCTTATTCATGTGCACATGCCATAGCCAATAATGATCCTAGGGTTTCATCAAACCCTAATACGATCTAGGAACTACTTCTAACCCTAATCTTCCCCCTCTATATGCATGATCCCGCTTCATCTCTCCCCATTCTAATTCATCAATGAACAACACCGACCTGAGCTTCTCATGGTGAGAAGAATGTAGGCAATCTTCGGATCTGGTCTCAATCACTAACACACACACACACATTAATCATGATAGAAAGACTGATTCATCGGGCAATAGGAGTGATAACATTAATATTCTTCTTCTATTGTAATTTGACCCCCGAACCCTATTATTCTCATAAATGGTTTTTCTCAATGTTTTAGCTACAAATAAAACAACGTGGCGACTCTCAACTCTCCATTTTCATCACACGTATTCACACTTTCCTATACTCATAAACACTACAAAAACCATCAAAACACCCAAGGTTGAGGATCTAATAAGTCATAAAAGTATATCATTTGGATGGGTAGAAACACATCCATCAAATACCCCCAAACTTATTTTTTGCTCGTCCTCGAGTAAAACAAAACAAATATAAAACTATAAAACTACAAAAGCTAAAAAACTAAAAACAAATATTTTTGGGATGTTCTCAATACATATGGGAGTTGTTAGCCAAAAGTCTCAGGGTCCTCACACAAGTGTCAATAAATGGGTACCAATTATAAAACTAAATTGCAACACATGCACACTACTAACTCGTTTGATTTTCCACCACAGCATGATAGGATGAGTGATGTTGGTGATCAATGCGACCAAAATAAGATTAACTTATGGGATCACTTTAGTTAATGCTCTAAATTCACAAATGATAATGATGATACAAAACCCAACCAAGGACACTCATAATCATGTATACACAGTTATCAACCCGGTTACCGATATTGAAAGAAAATATGGCATAAAGTTTTAAGCACAACAAACATGCAAGGCTAGGTTCACGGTTACATATGAAGGTAAAGACATACAAATTTAAGAAAGTGCACTAAGAAGTCTTCTACAATGTGTACATCCTCACAATATGTTAAACTCTCCGCTCACCCAATTCCCACACTGTCTCACCCCCAAACTTGAACTTTTATATAATTACATGGGGTGAGATATGATTCCCTATTTCTTGAGGCCTTTTCCAAATCATCACTTCAATACATTCAGGGGACAAGTTTTTTTTTTTTTTTTTTTGAATTTCAACTTACACTAGACAAATGTGTGCTTATTTAATCACTTTGCACACTACTCAATGATCACAATATTTTTGTGCTTGCCCCTTCCTTTCATTACATGTACCATTTTCCATATCTTTGGCCATATACCAGAATTTCCCAAATCATTCTCCCAATTTCAAACCATAAATTTCCATCATTCCCTAATCCACTTCCTCGTCAAGGTGGGTCTAACCTATTCTTAGTGCAAAAGGGTAGGAAATTGGGTATCAAAAGAAGGTGAACGGCGATCTTTAATATGCCATTCTTTCATCCATTACTAGGCTCAAACGGGTGTTCTAGCGATGATTTTATTTAGTGACTAGATAGACAAAATAAGGCCAACAAAAAGGGTTTGGAAAAAAATGCCATAAATACCGAATAACCTATTGACTTGTTATTGACAACCATGCAACGATGTTCTAGGGTCCCCGAGCATACACCAAGTGATCCCATAAATTATTCCTAAGTTGGTAACATGATCATGAAAATAATGTAAGTGAGAGGTGGTGCAATCATGCCTTTTGTAGTATTAATGCAGTCCCAACTCTAGGTTAAACAATAGCACCCATAATGGCTAATAAAAACAAACTCTCGGATCATCACCGACCATGGCCAACATCCCAAAATCTAAAGAGAACAAAATTTTTAAATTTTTACTATTTTTTTGAGGGTAACAACTATATACACTCCCCTATAAACCTACAAGCTCGGAGAGATGCCTACCCCCAAACTCAAAACATGCTATGTCCTCATAGCATAAGGAGTGAAAACATGCTTTGGGTTCAAAGGATGGCATGACACAACAAAACAATAAAATGAAAGGAAAATAAATGTTACCTAGTTGGGTTGCATCCCAATTAGCGCATTTGTTTAACGTCGTTAGCCCGACGGTGACCCTAATTTTACTTGGGGTTGAGATTTTCCACTTCGGTCTTGGCCTTTGCTTTTCGACCCTTGGACCACCTTTTGTTTACTTGGGAATAAATGCCCATCTTCTTCCATACATAAGCTCCTTGCTTGATTAATTCGAGAGGGGCCCAAGGAACTTTTTGAGCTTTTTGTTTTGCCTTTTTCTTTTTACTGGGGCTCTTTCCCCCAAACTCATTTGGTTCCTTCAACCTAGGAACACCTTTCTCAACAAAACTTTCAAAACAGTTATCTTGATTACAAGTATCAAAGAATATATTATCACAAAAATTAATAGTCAAACATTCCTCTACTTGCAAACAAGAATCAACACATTCAGAATTTAATGGCACAAGTGGTGTGTGTGATGGCACCAACTCTTTTTTAGAGTTGTTTAGGGGGTGATACGACCCGTCACTCCTTGAGTGTTGGTCGGCCTTAATGTTGCTAGCTAAGGGATAAACATCCGCTTTATCCCTAAATTTCTCACCGCCATTCACACCTTGTCTAAACATTGCAAAATCACTTATGTACCCAAAAAATTCTTCCTTAGGCGGAGGTTCTCTAGAGTTTTCAGACATTAAAAATTTAATCTCTACCCCCATCACTTTCATACAAATACTACCCTTACACACATCAATCATAGCATTAGTGTCAAACATAAAAGTCCTCCCAAGTAGTATGGGAGCTTTTAGTTGATCTTCATGTGAGCCTTCCATGCACAATACCAAGAAATCAACTGGATTTATTAAATCATTTATTTGGACCAACACTCCTTCTGCAACTCCTAATTGTCATTTGACCGAATGATCCGCTAGTTGTATGTTGCGTGTAGGAGGTTTTAACTCAGTTATCCCCAATTCCCGAAAAACTTGGTAAGGCATCACATTGACACTAGCTCCTAAATCCATTAAACCTTTAAAAATTTAATCACTTAGAGTAATTGGAATAGTAAAACATCTGAGGTCTTTCATTGCACTTTTAGTTTTCATAACATCCACACCACCAGAAGGTGTGGTTTTTCCAACATTAAGAGGAGGAGACTCTAATACATCATTGTTAAACCCCACACTTCTCTCATTCGCACATGTATACTCATCATCATTAGATTCATAAGTACAAAGAGAAGAAAGAAATACCTCCTCGATTTCCTTACTGTCATCCCACACCGTCATGATTGACTTGCCTTGGTCTGGTGGGTTTTGAAAATTTCCCTGTTTATGCCCTTGCTGCCCTTCATCTAGTTGACCAATTTGGGTCTCCAGCTTTTTGTTGACAGTATCCTGCTGCTTCTCTCATTGCTCCATCATCGACCTCATTTGTTGTTGTTCTTGCAGCATTGACCTCATCATTTCTTCCATGGATTGATTGGGTTGCTGTTCCGGATTCCCTTATAGGGGAGGAGGATAAAGAGGTTTTTGTTGTTGAAATTGGTTCCCTTGGTTACCCCTCCATGACAGATTTAGATGATATTTCCAATCAGGATTATAAGTATTAGAATAAATACCACCTTGATTCTGTCTTGGGGGATAATCTTGCATTGCATTTACCTGTTCAGAATCACACTGCGCAACAACTTGGCAAACATTATTGGCATGAGTGTTAAGACCACAATTAGCACAGAAATCAGATACAACATTAGCACTTGATGAAGCCATATTAATGTTAAATTTTGCCAAATTTTGGTTCATCAAAGCCACCTGTCTAGTGAATTCATCCACACCACTCAACTCATGTACTCCCCTAGGTTTTCCTCTATAGCCTTTTTCTTGAGAATTGGCTCCTAACATCTCAAATAATTCTTGAGTTTCAGCAACAGTTTTAGCTCCTAGAAAGCCACCTGCTGCGTTTTCAACCATAGATTGGTCAACTGTACTCAACCCACTATAAAATGTTTGATGTAAAAGGGCATCGGGAAAAGCATGATGGGGGCACTGCACTTGCAATATTTTATACCTATCCCACGCCTCATGAAATGGATCACCTTGATCTTGAGTAAACCCTATGATTTTCTGTCTAAAGGTGGCCAAAGTGGCATGTGGGAAGAATTTTTTAAGAAAAGAATCATGAAATCCATCCCATGTAGTAATGATCCTAGCAGAAAGAAGTAACATTAGCCAGGTTTTTGCTACCCCTTAAAGAGCAAAAGGAAAATATTTAAGTCGTAATTATTCATCAGTAACCCCCTCTTTAACTGGAAATCCCGACACAATCATCATATACTCTCTCAAAAAGTTTAAAGAATCTTCAGCGGGAAGACCCTGAAACTTAGGCAGCTGATTAAAGTAATGCCCCTTCGCCTCATAGGTCTTAGCTGCATTAGTCAAGACAATGCACGACACCGATGTGTCGACCTTAGGCCTAGCATACTCTTTCATTAATAGATTTGCCGCCATCTCTTCAACTAAATCTTCTTCCTCGGTGGAAGAAGTTTCTAATTCACATAAAACTACCTCTGTCTCGGTGACAGAAGCTTCAGATTCAGATTCACTAATAGAGGGAATGCCCCTATCAAGTCTATCAATATTATCGTTCAAAGGGACCAACTCAGGATCCAATAACGCCTACCAAACATACACCGATTAAATTAACTTGTAATTCACAACAAGTCCCCGGCAACGACGCCAAAAACTTGATGGAGAAAAATCCCACGTGTAATAAAAACCTCGCAAGTGTACATGTCACCGAAGTAGCAATGTACAAAAGTAAGGGTCGAACCACAGAGACTTGAGTGAAACACAAGTTGATTTAATTAGTGTGAACGTAACCAAAGGGGGTTTTGCTTTAATTGTTGATTAAACTAATTGCATAAATAAATAACAGAAATAAATAAACTAAGAATTGGATCAGATTATGAGAAGTATTCACAGATTGGATTTCACTTTACCATCATTCTATATTCTTTTCGTTAATGACAAACATCAATTCTATTCTAGAGTTCATTCAATTTTATAAGAATTGGGACGCTTAGGTCGCCGTATTACAATTATAATATTTCCTTATTGTTTATATATTCCGCAAGGTCAATATATTTAATTAAGAAATCTTGAAGCTCCTAAGAATAATAAAACCTAAATTAATTTGAATTCCGCAAGGTCGTCAATTTAATCTATTTAATCAAGCAACGGTCAACGTATTAATTACCCAAATTAATGGCGCGTTTAATACCCTATTGTTAAAAGGCCAATTTGTATCTTAACATACAATTGAAATCCCTAAAACATGGAGTTAAGAATATTTGTTGAACTAGAACGGAGAAGAATTGGAAGAATTATAACAAAAACATAGAAATCCGGTAAAGTTACTTCCAATCTATGAATAATAAATTTAGCTACTCATAATATTAATCAAAACAATTAAAAGAAATAAAGAAAAACTGGAATAAATCCTTGATGCTTGTTCTTGAATAATCCCAACCTTGAATCTTGAATAAAAGTATGTCCCAAATAATGTGGATGGAGTGTTATATTTATACTAGGGCTAAGGAGGTGCAAAAATATGAAAAACCCTAGGATTCCTTGTTGAGAAAGAATAAATAAAGTGCTGGTGGCCGAATTCCCCAGGAGCCCTTGGTATTTTTGAGTTTCCAGAAAAGTCCTCCAAAAATTCCCCAAAGCTCCTCCAGAAATTCCAAAAAAAGACCCTGTAAATTTGGAAATTCCTAAAAGGCCCCTGGAAATTTCGAAATTCCTAAAAAGCCCCTAAAAATTTGGATAATTCCAGAAAATTCCTTGGAAAATTCCCCTGAGGTCCCTAGGCGAGTGGACGCTTGGTAGGCACCAAGTGGACGCTTACTATGGTCAGAAACTGCTGTTTTTTCTGTCCAAAGACCAAGTGGGCGCCTGATATGGACTAGGCGGGCGCTTGTGCTTCGCTGATTATCGCGCAATCTTCTGGAGGCCATACCTTCTTCATACGAACTCCGATTTGGACATGTAAACTATCGTTGGAAAGATCTTTTCTTGTCTGTTCTTTATCCTTCGTTTTCGCGCTTTAACGCTAATGAATCCATACATTTTTTCACTCCTTTCCTATACTCATAGACACTAAAAAAACCATCAAAACACCCAAGGTTGAGCATCTAATAAGTCATAAAAAGTATATCATTTGGATGGGTAGAAACACATCCATCACATCTCTTCACAATTCTATCCGGACAAATTTTCCACAAATAAGGATCATCCCAAATGTAATGTGTTAGGCCCAATTGGTAGGAAAATAGGCTAGAGGGGGGGGGGGTTAATAGCATTTTTAAACTTTTACAAAGAAACACTTTTATAAATGCAAAGTCACTTATCAGTTTGCAAACTATTATCAGTAAGCGCAGCGGAGAAGATATGACTTGGTTTTAACTCACACAAAATCAGTATGAAAAAGGTTTTGAGAGCTTGGTTTAACATAAAGTGATTTCTAAAAGTTCAATGCAGTTTCAAGAGATTGGTCAATGGAAATTACAATGAATCAGTACGAACATATGCAATCTGCCGGTGATAGAGTTCCAACCGGCAACGATAAAGTAACTGACAAGAGACAGAGATTTGGAGAGGTTCACAGTGTAAATACTGCTACGTCCTCTACCAAGTTTGGTTAGAACTTGGATTTGGGTTAAGAGTACTATTAGATATCTCTAGTCTATTACAAGCACGGCTTTGTCGGTATACAAAGACTAAGTTCTAGAAATTTCTAATGGATCGTAAAACAAATCTGACCAAGTGTTTTTGAGCGGCAAGTCCAAGAGAACTTATCTCACTCAGGTGGGTGTGTGAATAACTCAAACAACGTATTCCTTAAATGATCTAGTTCGGGAATACTAACAATGTTGTTTTAGTTGGTGCACAAGTGTATGTCCTAGTAAATGATCTAATGATTATCTGGACACAGAATGTTTGAGTCTTTAATGAATACTCAAAAACATTCAACTCTCTTCAATGCTCTATTTTCACCAACCTTCTTCAATGCTCTAAGTCCACTATTTATAAGAGGAGTGAATGTCTTGAGTCTTGTAGAAGAAGGCTTGCAATTTGAATATCCAGCTGGGTGGTTGAGGAGCATTAAATGCGGTATCTTTAGCATTAATGGCGAAGATATGGAGCACACGCATGCTTGCAAAAGTCTGATGGGTAAAGACCCCTTTGTCTCAACCGGTTACCTGCAAAAAGCAAGTAGGGACAAAGTATAGCTAAAACTAGCTATGTGTCAGACGGCGCAGTAATCATGACAGAGCAGTTAAACAACTTTCTGATAAGATAGTACGGAACAGACAGAGACAATCAGTAAGTTGACATTGAGATAGAACAACAAAACCTGACTGTCAGTAAGGTTCAAATTGTCCTTGCTGATTGTTTGAGTCATCGGCAACTTATGTAGTAAGTTGATCGGCATGTTTAATTCTGGTCTGCTGATTGTGCTTCCTTCTACTGGTTTGCCAAGATTGAAGAGTTGGAATACACCTGTGCTGGTCACCAAGAATCCTAAGGGTACCTTACATAGGTTCTAATAAAATTGGGGGATCCTAAGTGATAACTATGATTGGGATTAAGCAATTCTATGTCCTAAACATATATTTGAACAACAATCTCCTCCTAATTGCTTAAGTCCAATCACCCTATCCAAGAACATCTATCTTAGCTTAGTAAAAGAATGTATAAGGAATGTCTATTTATTATCATTCCCTAAGCCAAGTCACACACTAGATGTCTTAAAGAGGTAAAAATACAAACTGATAAAAAGTAAGAGTAAAAAGGTAGAAAAAATGAGTTGCTGATTGCTATGATCAGCAGGGAGAATAATAATCTGCAAAACAAAGTTGGCATGAATAGTGGCAGATATTATAAGAGAATATAACATATAAAAATAAGCACACATAAGACAGTAATGGTTAGCAAAGAAGTCTTGGATAAAGCGTTGAAGGTCTTCAGGATATCTATATCATTGGCTACATTGACTAGGAAACAGGAGGATCCTCTTGCTGGTCAGTGGCCTTTGATGTAGAGTCGGTAAGCTTGGCTTTCTTCTTTGCTCTTTTCTATTTCTTTTCAGCTTCTCTCTTCTTCCTTCTTTGAGTGCTCTCTAGTCTTTCAGTCAGCATGGCATTGTTAGCTTCCAGAGCAGCTATCTTCATTTGAGCATCAGCAAGAGCAGACTTGGCAGCAGATAGATCTTTTTCAGTTCTTTCTAAGTCTCTGATCTGTAACCTTTGCTCATCAACTAGTTGCTGTTGAATAGAATGCATACTCCCCAAACTTTCTGAAAGGGTAATTAGCCTTGATTCTCTATCCTCCAGTAGTTCTTTCAGGTCTTGGATTCTCTTGCTTTCCTCCTCCTGATTGGACTTAAGGATTTTGGCAGAAAGATCCTCATGAATACGGTTCAATTTGTCGCGGAGGAAGAGACCAGTATCGCCCAGATCAGCACGAGTAACAGGCACTTGTAAATCCTCAGTATCCCCTTCAAGGTGGCTGAAGTATTCATACATACTATTCAGTACCACGGGCTTTGAAAGACCAATAGACGAATGCATCAGGAAGGAAGGAAGGAATGAAGTCTTCATTGATCAGATCAGCATCTTCTACAAGACCATCAGGAGCAGGCACAGACAACTCATCATCAGAAGATAGAACAATCAGTAATGGAGAAGCTGGCACAGGAGAGGGAGCAGATGGAAGAGGCAAAGGCAAAACTTGTTGAAGGAGAGGGGCATCAGCAGCATATCTATCAGCAAGAAGAAACTCAGCAGGAACAGACGTGGAGGCAACAAGATCGGCAAAAACTACATCGGCACGGATGATCGGCAAAGGAAATCGAGGGTGAATAATAACTGCACGTTCAGCCGGCAGATGGAATACACCATTGTCTTCTAGTAAAAGAAAGATAGCCAGAATGAAACTCAAATAAGCACGACCTACAAGAATCATGGTCATTAACCCGGCATTCATCAGCCTTGAGGTATAGACCCGATGATCGGCACGCTGTCTTGGATGGAACATCGGCAGAGTTAGTGCAAGAGCAGCATATTTAACCAAGTGCAAAAGACCTCAAGAATCAGTAGCTCGGTATTCAAGAATGTCATGGAGTTCTTCATTGATCATCATGCACCTCTTCATCCAACCATTTGTGGCGATGCTGACTTCCTTGGGAGATGGACCAGGTAAGTGAATTTTGCCACCAACTTTGAGCTTACCAGGCAGGCAATGTAGAGGATCAAAAGCTGGTCCTTTTACCTTGAGCTTGGAGACCCGGGGAGCTTTCCCTTTTCTCCTTTTGAATTCTGGTTTAATCCAGGGCAAGAACGTAAGCTGTTCACTAGTTGAGCCGGGAAGAAATGAATGATTTGGACCAAAAGGATTAGGAGTTGATTGCAGAGAATTTGACGGCAGCTCTATATAGTCCTCCGGATCTATTTCATCGGAGCTGTCATTCCCACCAGCAGCTGCAGCAACAGGTACTGGTTGTGCGCCATCAGCAACAACAGGAGCAACAAGTGCCTCGGGAGCAGGCAGCAAAGGAAAGGAAATAGGAGTAAATAAAGCATCCTGAAGTTCCTCAAACTATAGGTCAGCAGCAATCATAGCATCAAAGTCAGCATGACGATCTGGATTGGCAATCTCTGCATCGGCACCTCCTCCCAATTCAACAATCTCTCTAACACCAGTAGGAGCTACCAGAATTACATCAGTAGAAGAGATAGGGACCTTAATAATCTGAGTGTCAGCAGTTGGCCCAGATGGATAAGTGTTGGTAGTTGGCTCATCAGCATACACATCAGCAATAACTTCTTCATCAGCACAATCTCCTCCTGATATCGGCAAGCCACCAACTTCATCAGCAGATTGAGTTCTAATAGTTTCCTCAATTGATGCAAGCTGGTCTTCTTTAACAATCAGAGGTTGAGTGTCTATAGTTTCCTCAACTTGATTAACTAAGGATTCATCAGCAGTGCTGGTCTCATCAGCAGGTTGAGTATATGAAGTTTTCTCAACAATTTGTTCAACAGACTTATCAGCAGAGCCACGCTCAGAGCCATCACTGGCTAGAACTGAGTCAGCAAATGCTTCAGCGGATGATATAGAAGTAAGGGCAGCAGCTGCATGATCTTGATCAGAAGAGGGCTTTTTAAAGACAATACTTATCGGCAGCTTATCATACTCACCGACAGAATCAGAAGAGGTGATTGTTTCACCAGCAGCTTTCTGAGTACAAACGAAATCAGCAGTATCAATAGAACTGGCTGGAGTTGGAATGGGTGAGATTGCTGGTGAAGGAACTTGTTCAGGAATAGAGGTAGATGCTGGTGTAGAAGCAGCTCTAGCCTTGATGAAGGCCTCTGAATCATTCAGCAGATTCAGGGTTATCCTCTGCACATTCTTTACAAATTGAGTGGCTTGAGCACTCTTATCCAGCCTTTCATTATCGTTGAAGTTCAGCAAATCATCCTCATCTTCAGGTCTTCCTAACTGATAAGGATCTTGTTCATCAAAGTTCATCAGCTGGTTGAAGACTGAGGCATAAGCAACCCATACGTCTTGCACCATCAAATCCTGTCTGATCCTATCTTGAAATAGATAGACCTGATTCCAGGGAAGGGGTAGCAAATCAAAATACCTTCCAAAATTCAATCTTAACTCACTTTCAGACAACCTTTGGAATTTCTGAAGAGGCACAAATTTCTCTTTAAACATGTCGGTGACCCTGTTCAGACTTGTGAAATCAACATAATCAGCACGATTGCTAGGGGACACTGACTCTTTTCTTTCTTCATGAAATTGGAGCAACCAGTGAACAAACGGATGGAGATGATCGATGAGGAACAACCAATTCTTTGATAAGACCTTATTGGTGAAAGACCAATGGTTTCTGAAGAAGATGTGAAATGTTGGGTTTCTGATTGGCTTGCACTTTCTGACGGAGGGTCCAGAGGCTACATCAGCAGCACCATGGAGCTCAGGTAAATAAGGAAGATCTAGAATTCCCTTTTGAAGAGGGACTCTTACCCTTAAGTCAAATCCAATCAGTCTCCTTCTCTCAGCCATTTCATCGGCAGCATCGGTTTCAGACTTGATAACCACAGAGGGAGCAGTAAGTATTGCACCGGCAAGAAGAGATGGTGCAAACCTGATCTGCTTAGCTCTTGGATCAGTAGAAGGAATTTGAGAGGAAGGAACTTGAGCAACTGAAGACTTTGGATTTGGAGCAGCAGGAAGATCATCAGTAGATACGACCTTTGACTTCTTGACTTGAGCTTTATCGGCAGCTTTGACTAGCCTTCTCTTCTTAGGAGCTGCTGGAGTAGAATCAGCAAGAATCCTGTCGGTAGATGGAGCAGGAGTAGAAACGTCGGCAGAGGCGACATCAGCAACCTTGACAACTTTCTTTGCCTTCTTATTTTTAGGAGTACCAGCAGCAGGAACAACAATTGTGCCGGTAGGAGCCTTTTTAGAAATCCTATTCCAATTAGTAAGCTTAAAGGATTTGAGCTTGTCAAAATCAAGACTACGGGGTGCTGGGGAAGCCCTAACAATTGCTGAGTTGTGCCTCAGGATAGTGCTAATCAGCATATAGTGGCATCCTTTACCGGGGTGAGCTTTGTTCTTCTTTCTATCCTCCTTATACTTAACAGCAGCAATGGCAATTACCCTAAACAGGTAGGCACACCAGTTGAATTCTTCTTGCAACACGATGGCTGCCATTGCTTCAAACTGTACATCAGTAACATGGCTGTGAGAGCCAGATCTGCATACCAAGAATCAATCCACAATCTCTGCAAGGGCAAAGAATCTTCTTCTGTAGTGAGCTTTGAGATGATTATCTCCACTGAGTCTAGGACCGGTTCCCCTCATAAGGGTCCATGCCTTGTCCAATGTCTGGTCATCAGTAATAGAGTCAACACCCTCATTCCCAAGAAGAGGGAATGCTTCATGAATAGAAGAAGGAGTAACAGAGATCGGCACACCGACGACGGTTGAGGTGATGGAGACAAAGACAGAGGAGTCATTGCGATCAGTGATGACGGAGGCATTTGAGAAGAACTCTTGAACTTGACCCAAAAAGATAAACTCAACACCAGTTGGAATGATGAAGGAGTCCAGAAAAGAGCCAATCAGAAGATTCTTCAAGAAGTCACCGTCAAGAGTGTCGTCGAAGAAGGTGGAGTCAACATAGCCTCCATAGATATCCTTTTCGTTGCTTGACATTTTCTGCAAAATCACTCAAAAGATCTCACAAGTTAGAATAAATTAGTTCAAAATAGATTTGAAATGCAAGTGTAAAATCATCAAGTAGTTACCAGAAAATGGAGTTAACTCTGGTTTGAAGAATCGTAAGAGAATATGAAAGTAGATGAAGAACACAAGCAATAGTGATATCAAGAGAGAATGAAGAGCGAAAAGAACAAGAGGAGTTTAAGTGTAGCTTATATATGTTATGGAAGAGAGATAGAGAATAGGAAGAGTTTGCATGGGAGAAAGAGAAATAATGATGAGTTTAACTGTAACGAATAACTCGGAGAACGTGCGCACACAATGCATTAAATGCATGAACCGGACGGTTTAATTTAGACGGTTAAACTTAGGAGAGAGAAAGGGTAGAAGCGGCAATAATAAAGTTAAGGTTACCTTTCTGATTTATCACAAATAGTTGGGATAAATCTTTAACACGATTTGGGTAAGGCGGTGCACACACGTGTTAGAGAGGAGGTGTGACCGATTGTACCTTTGATTTGACTAAGCTTACGTCATGTGTCAGAGAATCCTTATCCGTTTGAATGAGATCTACTGATGAATTTTGAATTTTGACGAGTCGGCAAGACATGATTCGGCAAGTTGTTGATCAGCAGGATATTTATCGGCATGATGTTTGTCGGCAAGATAATTTTCGATCTGCTGATTTGATCGGCAGACTAACACAAGTAGCAAAGTCAGCACAATTTTAACCATAATAATCAATAATACCTAGTTCACCTCTGAGGAATTCAAATCTTTTCTGATCTAAGGGTTTTGTCAGTATATCTGCTCTTTGGTAATCGGTCTGAGCTTTGAGCAGCACCACGTTTCCCTTTTCAACATGTTCCTTCAGAAAGTGATACTTGATGTCTATGTGCTTGGTTTTGGAATGCATGACCGGGTTGTTGGAAACTGAGATGGCAGATTGATTGTCACAATAGATGGGACAAACTTGAGATGGAACTTCATAGTCAACAAGCAGCTGCTTCATCCAAAGGATCTGTGAACAGCAACTGCCAGCAGCTATGTACTCATCTTCAGTAGTAGAAGTGGAAATTGATGCTTTCTTTTTACATGACCAAGACACCAACCGATCACCAAGAAATTGGCAAGTTCCACTAGTACTTTTTCTGGTCACCCTACAAGCTGCAAAGTCTGCATCTGAATAACCTATTAGATTAAAAGATGAATATCTAGCATACCATAATCCAAGGTTAGCAGTGCCACATAGATATTTAATGATACGTTTAACAGCTTGCAGATGAGATTCCCTAGGGTTAGCTTGAAACCTGGCACAAACACAAACAGCAAACATAATATCTGGTCTACTGGCAGTATGATAGAGGAGTGAGCCGATCATACCTCGGTAGAGTGTCATATCTACCCTCTTACCGGACTCATCCTTATCTAAATAAATGTTAGTACCCATAGGTGTGCTTTGAGAGTGAGCATTTTCAAAGCAAAACTTCTTGATTAATTCTTTTGCTTACTTGGCTTGACTGATGAATATTCCCTCATTGGATTACTTGACTTGAAGTCCAAGGAAATATGTTAGTTCACCTATCATGCTCATCTCGAACTTGCTCTGCATTAGCTTCTCGAATCTCTTGCAAAGTGATTCATTAGTAGAACCAAAAATAATGTCATTGACATATATTTGAACAAACAATGAATGACCCTTGTGCTTGGCAACAAATAAAGTAGTATCGATTTTACCTCGAGTGAAACCTAAGCCATCACTAAGTAAGAACTTAGAAAGGGTTTCATACCATGCCCTTGGAGCTTGCTTTAGGCCGTAAAGAGCTTTCTTCAATTGGTAGACATGATTAGGCTTCTTAGAGTCCTCGAAACCAGGTGGTTGTTCAACATACAAAAGTTCTTGGAGTTCTCCATTCAGGAAGGCACTTTTCACGTCCATTTTATACAGTTTGAATTCTTTGAAGGCAGCATAGGATAAGAAAAGTCTTATAGCTTCCAATCTTGCAACAGGAGCGAATTTCTCATCGTAGTCAATTCCTTCTTCTTATCGGTAGCCTTTAGCAACTAACCTTGCTTTGTTTCTAATAATATTCCCAGCTTCATCCAATTTGTTCCTGTAGACCCATTGTGTACCAATCACTTGTTGAGATGATGGTCTTGGCACTAGTTCCCACACATTACATCTTTCAAACTGATTCAGTTCCTCTTGCATGGCTTCAACCCAACCAGGATCGGCAAGAGCTTCTTCAGTCTTCTTTGGTTCTATGTTGGAAACCATAGCAGATGAGAAAAGACTTTCAGCAAATGCTCTACTAAGGTTTCTTGTCAATCTTGGTCCAAAGACATCACCAATCACATTTTCTAATGGATGATCACGAACTATTCTAACTTCCCTTGGTACATCTTGTCTGACTGTATCTTGTTGTAAAGATTCGAGAGGAGGGTCAAGATCACCAGGTGGAGAAGGAGAATTAGAGTTTTGGGTGAGAGGTGGATTAGATTGAGAGCTTGTTGGGAAGGGCCTTATAACAAAAATTGGTTGAGGGCTAGATCTGTCTTCAGGATGATCAGCAAAATTTGCATCGGCAAATGGATTATGAAAGTTATCGGTAAGATCATGTTCTGCCGATGATGGGAAATAATGAGTATCTGCTGGTTCTTCTACTGAAATGACTGGATCAGCAGCTGGAACTTGTCCTGCATGGTTAGTATTGCTGGATTCACCTGTCTCATGAGCACTAGAAGCATTAGTATTATTTGGAGCCTTGTCAGACTCTAACAAATCAAATTCATCAAAGGTTACATGAACAGATTCAACAATTTTCAAAAGTTTCTTATTAAAAACTCGAAAGGCCTTACTGTGCTTAGCATATCCAACAAAGATTCCTTCATCAGCTTTCTCATCAAATTTACCTCTGTGCTCTTTACTATTGTAAAGCACATAACATTTGCAGCCAAATATTTTGAAGAATCCAATGTTGGGAGTTCTGCCTCTCCAGAGTTCATAAGGAGTCTTGTTATGGAATTTGTTGATAAGAGATCTGTTCTAAGTGAAGCAGGCGGTATTGATGGCTTTAGCCCAAAAATATTTCGGCAGCCTGGCTTCAGCAATCATGGTCTTACCAGCTTCAATGAGAGTTCTGTTCTTTCTCTCAACGACACCATTTTGTTGTGGTGTACCGGCAGCTGAGAAGTTGTGGTCTATGCCATGATCATCACAGTACTGAGCAATACCATTGTTCTTGAATTCAGTGCCGTTGTCTGATCTCATGCTGATGATATCGCTTTCTTTCTGTGTTTGTAGTAGTCTGAATAACTTGGTAGCAACGACATAAGTGTCATCTTTGTGACTGAAAGTTTCCACCCAAGTATATCTAGAGAAATCATCTACTACAACCAAGGTATATCTACTTCCCCCAATACTTGCTATAGTTGTGGGGCCAAATAGATCCATATGTAGCATTTGGAGGCACTTAGATGTTGACATGCAGGGCTTGCTTCGGAAGGATG
Source organism: Campanula takesimana (assembly GCA_026119855.1). Taxonomy (NCBI): domain Eukaryota; kingdom Viridiplantae; phylum Streptophyta; class Magnoliopsida; order Asterales; family Campanulaceae; genus Campanula; species Campanula takesimana. The sequence goes on along the minus strand of JAOWBW010000288.1, from coordinate 992,295 downwards.
ATTTATGTTGTTTTCCAAGCTGGCAGGCCTTGCATTTCTTTCCTTGATTAGCAGACACTTGAGGTAAACCAGTAACTAGATTTGAACCGGCAAGCTTGGATAGATATTTGAAGTTCAAGTGACTGAGTCTCTTGTGCCATAGCCATGAGTTCTCACTAATGTTCTTAGCTACAAAACAAACATTAGCAACACCAGTAATAGCACTTAAGTCTACTGCATAAATTTTACCTTTTCTTTTGGCAGTGAGAAGAGTTTCATTGGAAGCAATGTCTTTCACATAGCAACTGGAAGTAGTAAATACACATTGCATCCCTTTATCACAGAATTGTGAAATAGATAGAAGGTTGTGTTTCAAGCCATCTACTAGAGAGACCTTCTGTATAGTAACTGCACCTCTCTTGATGGTACCAATACCGATGATTTTTCCTTTGGCATTATCACCGAAAACCACTGGGGGACCTGATGCTTCTGAGATATCGGCAAGTAGATCTGCAAATCCTGTCATGTGTCTTGAACATCCACTATCTAGAATCCATAAATCCTTGCTTGCACCAGCTGAGGCCATGAAGCATTCCTGAAATAAAACGGTATGCTTATGGTCCCCCTTATTCTTGGGTCCGAGGGTTAGTTCCTCTTTGGCAACCACATCTGGCCACCACTAGAGGATGTAACCTCAGTGGGTCCAGATAGGTGCTTCAAGAGGCATTCATGAGCCTTATGACCATAATCAGAACAATTAGAACATCTCACTTGACTGATAGGCTGTGGAGTCAGTAGAACGTCATTCTGTTTAGTCAGTGCATCGGCAGAACTAGGGAATTAAGCAGGCACAAACATAGTAGTTTTAAAGGTGCTAGTGTTGCCTTTCTTTCCATTCTGTTTACCTTTGGCAGTTACCTTTTTAGGTACTTGTCCATCGGCAGCAGAGGTGGTTAGACCGGCAGTACTAGCTCTGCTGATGTATTCACCAAGAATACCGTTATCGGCAGACTCAGTATCAGCAACCTTAACATATCTTTGTTTTTGCTTATCATTCCTTTTGTTCTGGTTCTTAGGATACTTCATTGCCACAGCACTGTATATTGCTTAGCATCCTTATGCACTGAGTTAACAGGACTACATTCAACTTTCTCATCCTTTTTCTCGGTCGCACAAGTTTCAGTAGAGCTACTGCTGCTGGAATCAAATCCTAACCCAGATTGGTCCTTATATGACATTTGGGTCTGTAGGATTGTTTCAACAATAACTCTAGATTTTGTGTAAGAATAAACAATCCTTGAGAGATGATTGTTTCTTTTCACAAGATCTTCGATCTGAGCAATCAATACTGCTACTTGGCTTTTGAGATCCAGGTTTTCTTTCTTTAGAAGAACAAACTCAAGCTCATGTCCTTTGAGAACTTTAAGTTCAGACACAAACAAGTCATTCTCTGCAGAAATTCTATTGAAATCAGCAGCCATCACTTTATGAACGCTACTCAGCTTCTCATGATCAATAAAAAGTTCATCCATTGTCTCTACCATTTCAGCTTTGGATATTTCAGGAAAGGGGTCAGCTAAAATTTTGGTGGCAGAGGGAATAGGTTTGGGAGAGAAGTCAGGTAGAGAAGAGATGGATTTAGATAAGCTTTTGGAAATGCTAGGATGCTCAGTGAATGAGAATTTTCTGGTCATTGGTAAGGGTTTAGGTTTGATGGCAGTGAATTGAATAGAGTTACACTGACCATAGAGAGAGGTTCCCACTTGGTGAACTCTGTATCCATTTGGGTTCTCTGCTTTGACACTAATCTCTTTGAAGTGTGGTTGAGGTCTTCCAGTAGCTTCTTCTCTGACTGGAGATCTTGGAGGAGATGGATCTCGGTAGACTAGAGTCGGTAATGTGGATGTATCGGCATCTTCCATGTCTATGGCGACAAAACTTACATCGGCATCTTCATCTTCATCGGCATCTTCGTCTGAGTCAGTTTCACACCAAACCGGCAAGGCCTTTTCTGTGCTTTCATCGGCAACAAAACTTCGAGACTTGGGATGTCTCTTGTTGAATGACTTCCTCACATATTCATATTTTGGTTGAGGACATTTAGAAGCAAAGTGACCAGGTTTTCTGCAGTTGAAGCAAACAAGATCACCTTTGTTGTTCTTTCCGTCGATAGCACTTGTTGAGGGTTTGTTGTAACTTGCTGGTTTTTGAAATGTTGGTGTGAATGATTTTGGTTGCTAGTAGCTTCCTTTCTGCATACTTTTGAAGTCTTTAAACCTTTTGTAGTTCCTAGCGAAGGCGGCAAATTCGTCTTCTTCCATAGGCTGTTCTGAGGTAGTTTCAGGGGTTTTGGAACTGCAGGGTATTGGATGGGGATCTATAGGAGGGAATTTGTTTGAAGGGAAGGATATCTGTGACTGAGCTGATAGAGACAAGTTTTTGAAATTTTTATCGAGAACGTTAAGTTTTTGCAGTTCTCTCTCATACAGAAATAGACTAGACACAAGATTCTGAATAGAAGTCTTGTTCAAGTCTCTCACTTCTCTAACAGCATTGACCTTGGTATGATACTCATTTCCCAAAGAACTTAGAAAGCGAATATTCAGGTCTTTCATAGTATAAACCTTTCCTAATGAAGCACATAAATTACTTACCTCGCAGAATCTGTCGTAGGCACTCCTTAGTGATTCACCATCTTGTTTCTTGAAGGATTCAAACTCAGCAATACAATCGTAGAGTCTGTTGTCCTTTACCTGCTCATCACCTTCAAAATATGCAAGGAGCTTGTTCCAGCATTCTTGAGCTGTGGAGCACAAGTCAATGAGTTTATATTGCTTGTCGTCCAAACCACAAGAAATAATATGGCATGCTTTTCCATCTAGGGCAGCTGAAAGTTTGTCGTCCTCAGTCCATTCCTCTCTTGGTTTCTCGACCAAAGTTTCTTCAATCTAAACATGGGTTTCTTGTTTAGTGTCACGATCAGCATGTTGTGTCAGTGGAGTGGAGGGAATAGGTCTATAGGTGGTTGAGACTTTTAAAGGAATGATTGGACCACCTTCTATGACCTTCATCAACCGATCATCGATTGAGTTCATATACTTTATCATACGAGATTTTCAGACACCAAACTCATTGACATTCAACAACGGTATGGTAGTGATGTTAAATGACTGCATGATTTTTCCTGCCATGGTATCGGCAATACAAGCTGCAAAGCTTGGAAATTTCTTTCAAAATTCCAAGCTCTGATACCAATTGTTAGGCCCAATTGGTAGGAAAATAGGCTAGAGGGGGGGTGAATAGCCTTTTTAAACTTTTACAAAGAAACACTTTTATAAATTCAAAGTCACTTATCAGTTTGCAAACTATTATCAGTAAGCGCAGCGGAGAAGATATGACTTGGTTTTAACTCACACAAAATCAGTATGAAAAAGGTTTTGAGAGCTTGGTTTAACACAAAGTGATTTCTAAAAGTTCAATACAGTTTCAAGAGATTGGTCAATGGAAATTACAATGAATCAGTACGAACATATGCAATCTGCCGGTGATAGAGTTCCAACCGGCAACGATAAAGTAACTGACAAGAGACAGAGATTTGGAGAGGTTCACAGTGTAAATACTGCTACGTCCTCTACCAAGTTTGGTTAGAACTTGGATTTGGGTTAAGAGTACTATTAGATATCTCTAGTCTATTACAAGCACGACTTTGCCGGTATACAAAGACTAAGTTTTAGAAATTTCTAATGGATCGTAAAACAAATCTGACCAAGTGTTTTTGAGCGGCAAGTCCAAGAGAACTTATCTCACTCAGGTGGGTGTGTGAATAACTCAAACAACGTATTCCTTAAATGATCTAGTTCGGGAATACTAACAATGTTGTTTTAGTTGGTGCACAAGTGTATGTCCTATTAAATGATCTAATGATTATCTGGACACAGAATGTTTGAGTCTTTAATGAATACTCAAAAAACATTCAACTCTCTTCAATACACTATTTTCAGCAACCTTCTTCAATGCTCTAAGTCCACTATTTATAAGAGGAGTGAATGTCTTGAGTCTTGTAGAAGAAGGCTTGCAATTTGAATATCCAGCTGGGTGGTTGAGGAGCATTAAATGCGGTATCTTTAGCATTAATGGCGAAGATATGGAGTACACGCATGCTTGCAAAAGTCTGATGGGTAAAGACCCCTTTGTCTCAATCGGTTACCTGCAAAAAGCAAGTAGGGACAAAGTATAGCTAAAACTAGCTATGTGTCAGACGGCGCAGTAATCATGATAGAGCAGTTAAAAAACTTTCTGATAAGATAGTACGGAACAGACAGAGACAATCAGTAAGTTGACATTGAGATAGAACAACAAAACCTGACTGTCAGTAAGGTTCAAATTGTCCTTGCTGATTGTTTGAGTCATCGGCAACTTATGTAGTAAGTTGATCGGCATGTTTAATTCTGGTCTGCTGATTGTGCTTCCTTCTACTGGTTTGCCAAGATTGAAGAGTTGGAATACACATGTGCTGGTCACCAAGAATCCTAAGGGTACCTTACATAGGTTCTAATAAAATTGGGGGATCCTAAGTGATAACTATGATTGGGATTAAGCAATTCTATGTCCTAAACATATATTTGAACAACATAATGCTTCACATCCGATTTAAACTTTCATTTTTGATCGTACGTGAAGTGTGGTGGCATAATATTAGAAACAAGGAAATTCAAAAAATCCACATACCAAGGCTCATGAACATGTAAAGTAAATAGTTGCTCATCCAGAAAATTTTCATTAACCGGAATCGCACCATCTATTACATTAGTAAAAGTAAAGTTCTCTAGCCTAGATAAGTGATCCGCCACCACATTTTCGGTCCCCTTTTGTCTCTTATTTCTATTTCAAACTCTTGCATTAGGAGCATCCACCTAAGAAGTCTAGGTTTATCATCCTTTTTATTCAACAAGTATTCAAGTGCAGCATGATCAGAATAGACAATTACCTTGGATCCAAGCAAGTAAGAACGAAAATTTTCAAGAGTAAACACAACTGCTAAAAATTCTTTTTTCAGTGGTAGTATAATTCAGTTGTGCATCAATTAGTGTTCTACTTGCATAATGAATCACATGAGGTAGCTTGTCCACTATTTGCCCCAACACAGCCCCAATAGCAAAATCAGACGCATCACACATGATCTCAAAAGGTAAAGATCAATTGGGGATAGACAGAATGGGGGCACAGGTCAACTTTTCTTTCAACAAATTGAATGCTTCCAAGCATTCTTGGTCAAAGATGAACTCAGTATCCTTAGCTAGCAAGTTACATAAAGGCTTACAAATTTTAGAAAAGTCTTTAATAAAACGCCTATAGAAACCTGCATGGCCCAGAAAACTTCGTACACCTTTAACCGACACAGGGGGAGGTAATTTAGAAATCACATCAATTTTTGCTTTATCTACCTCAATCCCCTTACTAGATACCAAATTCCCTAATACAGTACCATGCCTCACGAGAAAATGACATTTTTCCTAACTAAGGGTCAAATTTGTCTCACAACAACGTTTTAAAACCATTGTCAAATTCTCGAGGCATCTATCAAAGCTATCACCAAACACAGAGAAGTCATCCATGAAGACATCGACACATCTTTCTATCAAATCAGAGAATATGGAGGTCATACACCTTTGAAAGGTCGCAGGTGCATTACATATCCCAAAGGGCATCCTCCTAAAAGCAAATGTGCCAAAGGGACAAGTAAGGGAAGTGATCTTTCTTTGTTGCAGCATTAAGTTTGCGCAAATCTATGCACATTCTAAGCCCAGTCACTTCCCTAATAGGCACTTCCTCACCTTTCTCATTAGTGGTGACAGTGTAACCCGATTTCTTAGGAACCACTTGAACCGGGCTAACCCACTCACTATCAGTGACAGCATAGATAATGCCCACATCTAACAACTTTAGGACCTCTTTCCTAACTGCCTCCTCCATGTGAAAGTTCAACCTCCTCTGTCTTTCTCTAGATGGCTTAGCACCATCCACAAGATTAATTTTATGTATGCACATGGAGGGGCTTATACCTTTAATATCTGCTAAGGACCACCCTATGACCGACTTATGCTCACAAAGCAATTTTATCAACTTGGCCTCTTGCTCTATGGTCAAATCAGAGGCAATGATTACTGGTAAAGTTTTACCCTCCCCAAGAAAGACATACTTTAAATTTGAGGGCAGGGTTTTCAGCTCAAGAGCTGGAGGGGTTACAATAGAAGGCGCCGACCTCTCATTGAAGTGGCCTAGGAGGTGAAACGGGCCATCACTAGGATGGTGTTCGTCGGCCTTTTCCACAGCCATCCGTTAAACATCCGCATTATCCCTAGATTTCTCACCGCCAGTTAACAACAAAGATTCTAACTCCTTACAGTCTCTCTCATGTCATAGAACTTCACTCACACAGTCCTCAACAATATCCACACAATTACAAGACTCCTCATCTATGGGACTTTGCATGACATCAAACACAGATATTTCTATTTTCTCATTAACCACAAACATAGACAAAGTCCCATCACCCACATTAATAATAGTGTTGGTAGTGGCCATAAATGGACGCCCAAGCACTATGGGGGAATCCTGGCCATTGCCAACACCATTGATAGTTTCAAGCACAACAAAGTCCACAGGTATAATCAGATTGGCTACCTGCACTAAAACATCCTCCACAATTCCCAATGGCCTCTTGATTGAACGGTCATCCAGTTGCAAGGTCATTGTGGTGGGTTTTAGCTCAGGTAAACCCAACTCAAGATACAAATAATGGGGCAACAAATTAATGCTAGCACCAAGATCCAACATTGCCTTCACCTTCTTAGAGTCCCCCATAGATATAGAAATGTTAAAACTTCCGGGGTCCTTTAGATTAGGTGGGTAGTTCTGTTGTACCACAACACTAGCACTTTCTCCCATAATCAACTTCTCATCATTCCCATACTTGGGTTTCCTGGAATTTAATTCTTTGAAAAATTTAGCATAAGCTGGAATATTCTTGATAACATTCAACAATGGGAGATTAATGTTAACTTTTGAAAAGATCTCATAAAGATCTTACATCTGTTTATCCAACTTGTTTCTCATAAATCTACCAGGAAACGGTACGGGAGGTACATATGGCTTAGGGGTGGAAGAATCATTATTAGGAATTTCCCCTATGTCATTAGTACTATTATCAACTACATCCTCAACAGGGATTTCAGATGGTTTAGGGGAAGGTTCAGAATGTACCTCACTACTTACATGTTTTCCATTTCTTAGAATCATAATGGCCTTGGCTTGCTCCCCTTAACTTGGGAACGTTCCCGGTTTATGCCCTTGCTGCCCTACAGCTAGTTGACCAATTTGGGTCTCCAGCTTTTTGTTGACAGCTTCTTATTGCTTCTCTCGTTGCTCCATCATCATCCTCATTTGCTGTTGTTCTTGCAGCATTGACCTCATCATATCCTCCATGGATTGCTTGGGCTGCTGTTCCTAATTCCCTTGTGGGGGAGGAGGATAGAGAGGTTTTTGTTGAAACTGATTCCCTTGGTTACCCCTCCATGACAGATTCGGGTGATATTTCCATTCAAGATTATAAGTGTTAGAATAAATACCACCTTGATTCTGTCGTGGAGGATAACCTTGCATTGCATTTACCTGTTCAGAATCACACTGCGCAACAACTTGGCAAACATTAGTAGCATGAGTGTTAGGAGCACAGTTAGCACAGAAATGAGATACAACATTAGTACTTGATGAAACCATATTAATGTTAAATTTCACAAGATTTTGGTTCATCAAGGCCACCTGTCTAGTGAATTTATCCACACCACTCAACTCATGTACTCCTCTAGGTTTTCATCTAGAGCCTTTTTCTTGAGAATTGGCCCCTAACATCTCAAATAATTCCTGAGTTTCAGCAACAGTTTTAGCTCCTAAAAAGCCACCTACTAGGTTGTCAACCATAGCTTGGTCAACTGCACTCAACCCACCATAAAATGTTTGATGTAAAGGGCATCGGGAAAAGCATGATGGGGACATTGCACTTGCAAGATTTTAAACCTATCCCACGCCTCATGAAATGCTCACCTTGTTCTTGAGTAAACCCTATGATTTTCTGTCTAAAGGTGGCCAAAGTGGCATGTGGGAAGAATTTTTTAAGAAAAGAATCATGCAACCCATCCCAAGTAGTAATGCTCCTAGCAGGAAGTAACATTAGCCAGGTTTTGGCTGCCCCTTGAAGAGCAAAAGGAAAATACTTAAGCCGTAATTGTTCGTCAGTAACCTCTTCCTTAACTGGAAATCCTGACACAATCATCGTATATTCTCTCAAAAAGTTCAGTGAATCTTCAGTGGGAAGACCCTGGAACTTAGGCAGCTGACTAAAGTAATGACCCTTCGCCTCATAGGTCTTAGCTGCATCAGTCAAGCCAATGCACGACACTGATGTGTCGACCTTGGGCCTAGCATACTCTTTCATTAATGGATTTTCCATCTCTACTTCAATTTCTTCTCCGTCGGTGGAAGAAGTTTCTAATTCACTTAACACTACCTCTGCCTCGGTGACAGAAGCTTCAGATTCCGATTCAGACTCACTAATAGAGGGAATGCCCCTATCAAGTCTGTCAATATTATCGTTCAAAGGGACCAACTCGGGATCCAATGAACGTCTACCAAACATACACCGATTAAATGAACTTGTAAATCACAACAAGTCCCCGGCAACGGCGCCAAAAACTTGATGGAGAAAAATCCCACGGTAATAAAAACCTTGCAAGGTACAAGTGCCGAAGTAGCAGTATACAAAAGTAAGGGTCGAACCACAGAGACTCGAGTGAAACACAAGTTGATTTAATTAGTGTAATGTAACCAAGGGGTTTTTTTATTTGATTGATTAAAACTACTTTAACAACTAAGCACTGAAAGTAAACTAATGATTTAAGATCGCAAAATGAAGCAAGGATTGAATTCAAGATTTGACAACGAGATTCACGGATTAGGGTTCAGAATTGTTATCACTATATGCTTTTTCACAATCAATTCATCAATCTCAAAACAAGGATTCGTTCACTTAATTAAGAATTGGAACGGTTCGGTCGCCGGATTACAACTCTATAGCTCTTTTTATGAAATACCTTCTATTACGGCAGTATAACAAGCGAAGAACGCGTTAAGATTTTAAGAACATATGAACCTACACTATTATGATTTCTATTACGGCCTCAATCAAGTGTAATTATCAATTTAATGGTCTAATGTATTAATTGTCCATATTACTGCAACAAGAAATACCCAATAATACTAGGACCAAGAATATCTTAGCATAAACATGAAACCCTAGAATTGAATATAATTAAATTGATAAACAAGTTGAGATTGAATATTATGATTATGAAATTCACATATAGATCAAACAATTGCTACTACCAATCCGCAAATCACAAAAGAATTAGCTACTCATACTCATAATGATTATCACAAGAAAAAGAATTAAAATTCATAAACCTGGATATTTGATGGAGAAAATCTCCCTCTAATTAAATTACCTAGCAAGTGTACTAGTTACCGGTGTAGTAGTATGCACAAGCAAGGGTCGAATCCACAAAGACTTGAAGGATTAAAAAGAATGTAAATTAAAACTATAAAAATAAATAAAGGGGTCTTAGTTTGATTGTTTATTAAACTACTAAAGCAAGAAATAATTAAACTAATAAAACAAATAAAATCAAGATTAACGAATAGATTCACGAATTGGATTCACAAATACTTTCACTCTATACTATGCTCCTAATGACAAGATCAATCTCTTTCTTGGGTTCGTTCACAAAAGTAAGGATTAGGACGGTGAGGCGGCCGAATTGCAATCTATTTCTCTCTAACTAATCACACTTCGCAAATCAAGTCCGTGTAATTGTTTAAAGAGTTATTACGTTCTAAAGACCAGATAAACCTATACCCACTTGATTTCTATCACGGCATCAAATAGATATATTAATCAAAATTGAAGGGAATCGGAGCATACGCGCAGCGGAAAATGACAAATAGCAAACCGAATTACTAACCCGGTTGAAGCGTATGCCCACGTTCTTGAAAGGTTGAACCTTGATTGTCTCGGACTGCTCACGATGACTTAATACTACTAGAGTATTAAGTAAAACCCACCGTACAAGAACTTCACAACACTCTCTGTATGCTAACAATGATGAAGAACTGAATTGTTCTTGGTGTGTTTTCATCTGTCAGAGGTAGCCACTATTTATAGTGCTAACACCCCATCAAGATAAAGATGAAGAGTGGGATTATCAACAATGATAATTATCCCAGATAATTATCAGCATTATCTATCAAGATAATAATCACAATTATCTTCTAGATAATTATTGATTAATTCAAATCTCATCATCCCAATGGATAATACTGACCCAGTTATGGGTGTCCAGATTCGATGTACCACACCGAATGCCAACATCTCCCACTCGCCCATAGCGGGGTGATGTATATATCCAATTTTCACATCTATCGTTCTTTGGTTAGGAGTTTGTTCATACTAGCAAATGTACGGTGCGATCGCTGAGCCCACCTGCAATTGGGAGCACTATACCAAACCATTAAGGCTAGCATAGAGACATCAACCCTAATAAAAAAATAAAGGACTCATATGCCCCAGACATACTTGATTTCACTTAATTGAGTATCTCAAATCCCTTAAAGAGTCGTACTCAACCCCTTTAGGCCTATAAATCTATACACAACTCATTATTCATATTTCGCTATCTAAGCGCTATAAGTGTCGACAATAATGTAGTGTGTAGTGATTATCAAGTTGTCATCCCTTCGCCCTAATGTCTTTAGGATTCAAAACAACTGCTTTCCTGGCAAAGCCCCATCCGACCGAATTTCCATGGTCATTGGTAACTAAGCAAAAGTAGCAATATTGATTTTCCTCTTCTTGACATAGTCAAAGGTCGTAAAGAGCATCGTGTTAGGACTAAAAAGTCCTTTAAGACTCACACGATGAGGAAGCAGGGATCTATTCCCTCACCTCTAGAATATCAATCGCAAGCACATGTTGTATGAAAACATGTCATGATATAAAATCTCATCCAATGAGCGTATGTTTCTTAGAATATCATGCGGACTCATAAGTCTAGTCACTCCCGGAGTGTCCAACTCGATGTCTTATATGCTTGCTTTCTAAGCGCCATACTAAGACGTTTTTCCGGCTATCATTCGGGTATTATATGGATTATGGGATTGTCCCTATTCGATTAATGTAATTAATCTCATCTTGGATCCAACCAAGGCGACGTCAAAAGTCTCATCTTTGCTCACTATCTAAAGCGCCAAAGGTGATTGCTCGTGTGAGTGAGCCAATCATCCCGATTAACATATCTTTACTTAATTATGTATGTGTATATCTGCTGACTCTTGACAAATATAATAAGATGGACATTTATGAATAATATCTCAACTTTATTTAATATAAGTCTAAAAACAAAGCATAAATAAGCAACCACTAATGAGTACTTCAAAGACGACGAAGCCCTAAAGCTCTAACGTGTGCTTCAAAAGCATCTCTAGGAAGACCCTTAGTCATTGGGTCTGCAACCATTTGACCTGTAGGGATGTACTCTAAGCGTGCCTCATTACTTGCTACAGCGTTTCTCATAAAGTTATTCCTTAGATCTATATGCTTAGTCCTTCCATGATACTTGGGATCTTTTGTGAAGTCGAGTGCCGCAGTATTATCACAATAAACTGTCACAGGATCAGAAGAGTAATCCACAAGATTCAAGTCCTCAAAGAACCTCCTAATCCATATAGCTTCTTGCACTGCAGAAGTGCATGCAATGAATTATGACTCCATAGTCGAAAGAGCAACACACGTCTGTTTCTTGCTACGCCAAGTGATTGCTCCACCATTTAGCAAGAATGCATAGCCAGAGACAGACTTTCGATCATGTTTATCTCCACCCCAATCAGCATCAGAAAATCCAACAATCCGCAAATTTGAACCTTGGTAGCACAGCATGTAGTCCAAAGTGCCTTTTAGGTATCGTAAAATTCGCTTCACTGCTTTCCAATGATCAACTCCAGGGTTAGCTTGATATCGACCAACCATTCCCACTGCAAATGCTATGTCTGGCCGAGTACACGTGACAGCATACATCAACTTTCCAACTGCAGTTGCATAAGGGACATGAGACATCTTTTCCTTTTCTGCAGTAGTCTCAGGGCATCTAGCATTACTTAAGTTCTCGCCTCTAGCGATAGGAGTGTCGATTGGTTTGCAGTCATGCATTCGGAATTCCTCAAGAACTTGCTTTAGGTATGTTTCTTGCGACAAACCCAATAACTTTCTTGAGCGGTCTCTAAAGATCTTGACTCCAAGAGCGTAACCAGCCTCACCCATGTCCTTCATTTCAAAGTTTGAGGACAACCACTCTTTAGTGGCGACTATCATCTCCTTGTCATTCCCAGCTAGCAAAATGTCATCAACATACATGGAGATTATTACAAAACTTCCCTTAGACCGTTTGATATACACACAATGGTCTTCTTCGATCATCGTAAATCCATCGCTTACAATGGCTCGATGGAATCGTAAATACCATTGTCGAGACGCTTGTTTCAAGCCATAAATGGAGCGTTTGAGCTTGCAAACTTTGCGCTCTTGTCCCTCTATAACGAAACCTTCTGGTTGGTCCATATATATCTCTTCAGCTAATTCTCCATTGAGAAAGGCTGTTTTGACGTCCATTTGGTACAGTTCTAAGTCCATATGTGCGACGATTGCCAGAATGAGTCGAATTGAAGCAAACCTCACAACTGGTGAGAAGGTTTCTTCATAATCAATTCCTTCTTGCTGGGTGTAACCCTTGGCTACTAGGCGAGCCTTAAACCTATCAATGGAACCATCCGCCTTACGTTTAACCTTGAGAACCCATTTGTTCCCGATGGTTTTACGATTTGGAGGTAAGTCAACCAAATCCCAGACATGGTTGGTCCGCATGGACTCCATTTCATCTTCCATAGCAGCTTTCCATTCATTTTTGGCAGTAGATGAAATAGCCTCTCGATACGATCGAGGTTCCTCAATATTCTGCGATAAAGTCATTAAGGCTTCTCCTTCAATCGGAAAAATACGTCGAGGGATGTTGCCTCTTTGACTTCTACGCAACTGAGAATCTTGAGGGCCTTTATTTAATGAGGTCACATTAGTTGAAGGTATGCTGCTCCCACTATTTCCAAGAGTTTGAGGAATTTCTTCTCTGTCTCCATTGGTCTAATTGGTGCGCTATCTTCTTGATCCTCCATCTCATAAAGCTCCCACTCTTTAACTATTTCACCTTTACTCGGGAAATCCTCTTCAAGGAAATCCGCATCTCGTGAGTCAAATTCAGTGAAAGTACCATCAGGCTGCTCTCCAACGAACACATAGCCCTTAGAGTGCTCAGAATACCTTATAAAGATACTCTTCCTTCCCTTAGGTCCTAACTTCCCATACTTATGAGAAGAGTTGTGTACATAAGCAGCCGAACCCCATGGCCTTAAGTTACCTAGATTAGGTTTCCTGTTAGTCCATAGCTCATATGGAGTTGACTTTACCGATTTTGTAGGCACACGGTTAAGAATATAGGCAGCAGTTAACAATGCATCTCCCCAGTAAGAGACAGGCAAATTTGCTTGCGCCATCATCGACCTAACCATGTCCAGCAAAGGTCTATTCCTTCTCTCCGCTACACCATTTTGTTCTGGAGTTCCAGGGATTGTTAGTTGCCTAATGATCCCTTTATCTTCACACAATCCCTTGAATTGTTCAGATAGATACTCACGGCCTCGGTCAGTTCTAAGTGTTTTAATGCTTTTGTCCAATTGATTTTCAACCTCAACCATGTAACGTCTAAAGCAGTCCAATGCTTCTGACTTATGGGAGATTAAATAGACATAACCGAACCGAGTGAAGTCATCTATGAAAGTGATGAAGTATGAAGCACCATGCCTTTCCCTTACATTCATTGGGCCACAAATGTCAGAATGGATTAATTGCAATGGACTTTCTGCCCTTGTGGCTTTCCCAAACGGTTTTCTAGTTGCCTTTCCTGCTAAGCAACTTTCACATGTTGGGAGAGTGACCTTAGCGAGTGAGCCTAAAAGGCCCTCTCTAGCTAGTCTAGTCATTCTATCCTGTCCTATATGGCCTAGTCTAGCATGCCATTTAGCAGAATCAACATGATCATTATTCATCGAAGCAAGGAGAGCATATGAATTATTTAAACTAGAATTAATAATATCCAAAACCATTAAACCGTTTGCAACATAACCACAACCATAATAAACTGTTCCATGGCGGATTAAAACTGTATTATTCTCAAAACTAATGCTAAATCCTAACTGAAGTAAAGAAATAACTGAAAGGAGATTTCTACGAATCTCTGGAGCATAGAGTACATCTGAAGGTAAAGAATGCGACCGCCTCGCATCTCTAGCTTGTATGTTCCAATGCCAAGCACCTGCACGCTAGACTCATTCCCCATATGTACTTCTCTGCTACCAGCTGGAATCCGACGATACTCTACGAAGCCTGCCCTGTCCCTTGCAATGTGGTCTGTTGTTCCTGAATCTACAATCCACAAATGGAGAGAGTCAACAACAAATGCAATACTACTAGTAACATTACACAATGACTGACAGAAAGGAGTAAAGAGCACCTGTTTTGGCTCAGTGCATTCACGAGCAAAGTGACCCAACTTTCCACAGTTAAAATAAGCCTTCTCGGCCTTGCTTTTCTTTCCTCCACGTTTGCCTCTTTTGGTAAATTTTCTCTTCTTGGGCGCAAGAGCAGCTTTACCCTTTCCATTAGCCTTATTAAGCTTGGGCTTGAGCCCTTCGCGATTGCTAGCTTCGGCAACAAATGCACTAGAGTGTTTAGCGGCCTCTAGGCGCTCATCCTCTAGCTCCAAATGACGCGCAATGTCATCAAAAGTCTTGATGTTTTCATTATGCGTCATGTTCACACGCATATGTTCCCAAGCATTTGGAAGAGAGTGAATAACCGCTTGAATTTGCTGCTCATTAGTCAATACATTGCCAGCAGTCTTCAATTCACGGATCATGTTTGACATGGCCCTTAAGTGCTGCTTCATTGTATGATTAGCGCGCTTTTGGTACCCATCAAACTTGATAGTGAGACTGCGCAATCTAGTGGCTGATGTTCCACCAAATTTGGTCTTGAGCGTTTCCCACATGTCATGAGCTGTTGGACAAATCTCGTACTCACACATCAAATCATTGTTCATACTGCTCAACAACGTGTTGCGAGCAGTACGATCTTTCTTGCGCCAATTTTGGTAGACCTCAAGATCTCTACGATGTTGAGCAGTTGTGCCATTCTCAGGCTCAGCCATGACAGTTGACAAAGTCTCCAAGACTTCTTGCTCATCTAGCACTAGGGATATCTTACGATACCAAATGTCGTAGTTGTCTCCATCAAGTTTTTCACCCTTGTTAAGGTCAGCGATGATTTGTTTCGAAGCCATAAAACTAAATTTATGAGGAATTTTTTTTGAATCAGCACTATATACACATATAATATTTTGCCACATAAATCAAATTAAATAATCTCAATCAAATGTAAATACATAAGGGAAACTTCGCTACGCTAGGAATCACAATATGTCATAAACATGTAACTGTGAGTGTTTAATTTATTTAGTGCTAAATAATAGTATTTCAGGAGTTAACATTAATTCAACCCATAAACTACTCCCACTAACAGAATATAGTATGCAAACGTTTAGCAATGATCTAGCATACTAATTATCTTCATGCAAAACTCACGGCAGTAGCTAGCCATAATAGATTATGAGAAAACAAAGCTCTATTTGTTTAACAAATCAACGCCCTATTTAAACTGGGTATTAATTTAAATCTCAAATGTTCATAACATGGTTTGATTTAATTGGATACACATGTTCAGAATGTCATAGCATGCATATCATACAATTTATTGGAGTATATTTAAATATGCATGGCAGATTATAGTTAACCATACATGGGGATGACATGCATCATAACTTAGGCATTAATTTAAACATCTCATATTACTTTCAAATAGCATATATGCATGTATTCAAATAACTACCTTACAGATTCATGGCATGCATTATATACCATCATTTGTAATTAAATATACACGCCATATACCATGCAGTAGTCAAGACCATATGCAAGCATAACATTAATTCAACAAGTATTTCATTCTACCATTAATCAGCAAACATATTATATGAATGAAATCAAACAGATCTGAGATGGAGCAATTAAAAAAAAAAAAATCAATCGCATCATAACATTATGTTATCAGCATAGGTACGTTCATGTGGCATAAAAATGATTCATATTTCAGGCGAGATTAACGCAGCTCTGATACCAATGAACGAAATCGGAGCATACGCGCAGCGGAAAATGACAAATAGCAAACCGAATTATTAACCCGGTTGAAGCGTATGCCCACGTTCTTGAAAGGTTGAACCTTGATTGTCTCGGACTGCTCACGATGACTTAATACTACTAGAGTATTAAGTAAAACCCACCGTACAAGAACCTCACAACACTCTCTGTATGCTAACAATGATGAAGAACTGAATTGTTCTTGGTGTGTTTTCATCTGTCAGAGGTAGCCACTATTTATAGTGCTAACACCCCATCAAGATAAAGATGAAGAGTGGGATTATCAACAATGATAATTATCCCAGATAATTATCAGCATTATCTATCAAGATAATAATCACAATTATCTTCTAGATAATTATTGATTAATTCAAATCTCATCATCCCAATGGATAATACTGACCCAGTTATGGGTGTCCAGATTCGATGTACCACACCGAATGCCAACAAAAATAGTGGTCAATGTATCAATGCCCGAGACACTGTAACAATAGATACCCAGAAATTCTAAAGCCAATTTATATCTTAACATATAACTGAAACTAAAGATTTAGAATGAAGAATATTTTGATAAACAAGAATAAGAAAGAATGGAAGAATTAAATCTATAGCATAGAGATCAAGTATTGTTACTACCAATTTATGAATCTAAGAAATTAGCTACTAATAAGAATAAAATCAAGAACAAGAAAAATAATAAAGAACATCAAAACCTGGGATTAAATTGATGAAATCTTGATTACAATCTTGAATCTTGAATAAAAGTATGTACAAAGTATGAATCAAATAAATTGGATGGAGTGTTATATTTATACTAAGGCTAAGGAGGTGTAAAAATTAGGAAAACCCTAGGATTCCTTGTTGAAAAAGGATAAATAAATGCTGATGGCCGAAATTTCCCAGGAGCCCCTGGGTTTTTTTAGTTTCCAGAAAAGTCATTCGAAAATTCCTCAAAGGTCCTCCAGAAATTCCAAAAAAGTCCCTAGAATATTGGAAATTCCTAAAAAGCCCAACATATTTTGTATAATTCCTTAAAGGTCCATGGATAATTCCCCTAAGGTCCCTGGGCATGTGGTCGCATGGAGTGACCGCATGGAAGACAGAGTTGCTGGATTTTTCTTGGGTTTAGATCTGGTGTTGTACCCTTGCTTTAATGACTTGTACCTTTTACGCGCAAACTTCTGGAGGCCATAACTTCTTCATACGAACTCTGATTTGGACGTGTAAACTATCGTTGGAAATATATTTTTGAGTACTATCCAATGGAATTGATTAATCAGTTATCAAATCTCTTTATATTTATGGTCTGGTCCATTCTTTATCTTTTTTTTTCGCACTTTAATGTACATGAATCGGTACATTCTTTCGCTCCTCCCATGTACTCATAAATACTCCAAAAACCATCAAATCACCCAAAGTTGAGCATCTAATAAGTCATAGAAGTATATGATTTGGATGGGTAAAAACACATCCATCAAATACCCCCAAACTTATCTTTTGCTAGTCCTCGAGCAAAACAAAACATATATAAAACTATAAAACTACAAAAACTAAAAACAATAAAAAAAAATATTTTTGGAATATTCTCTATACATATGGGAGTCGTTAGCCAAAAGTCTCAGGGTCCCTCACAGAAGTGCCATTAAATAGGTACCATTGAAAAACTAAATTGCAACACATACACACTACTAACTCGTTTGATTTTTCACCGCAACATGATAGGATGAGTGAAGTGGTGATCAATGCGACCAAAATAAGATTAGCTTATGGGATTACTTAAGTTAATTCTCTTATTCCACAAATGATGATGATGATACACATTAACCCAATCAAGGACACTCATAATCATGTATACACAGTTGTCAACCCGGTTACCGATATTGAAAGAAAATATGGCATAAAGTTTAAGCACAACAAACGTGCGAGGCTAGGTTCATGGTTACAAATGAAGGTAAGGACATATGAAGTTAAGAAAGTGGACTAAGAAGTCTTCTACAATATGTAAATCCTCACAATATGTTAAAACTCTCCGCTCACCCAATTCCCACACTATCTCACCCCAAACTTAAACTTTTATATACTTACATGGGGTGAGATATGTTTCCCTATTTCTGTGGCCTTTTTCAAATCATCACTTCAATAAATTAAGGGGACAAGCATTTTCTCTTTTTTTTTTTTTTTTTTAAATAATCTCATATAACTTCTCATAAGATGAAAGTGTGCTATTTACATTTTTTTTTTGCACACTACATTAAGCACACTATTTTTGTGCTTGCCCATTTCCTTTCATTACATACTCCCTTTTCATATATTTGGCCATATACCATAATTCCCCAATCATTCTCCCAATTTCTAACCACAAATTCCCATCATTCCCTAATCCACTTCCTCGTCAAGGTGGGTCTAACCTATTCTCAGTGCAAAAGGGTAGGAAATCGGGTATCAAAAGAAGGTGAACGGCGGTCTTTAATGTGCCATTCTTTCATTCAATATTAGGCTCAAAAGGGTGTTCTAGCGATGATTTTATTTAAGTGGCTAGATAGACAAAATAAGGCCAAGAAAAGGGTTGAGAAAGAAATGCCATAAATACCGAATAACCTATTGACTTGTTATTGACAACCATGCAACAATGTTCTAGGGTCCCCGAACACACACCAAGTGATCCCATAAATTATTCCTAAGTTGGTAACATGATCATGGAAGTAATGTAAGTGAGAGGTGGTGCAATCATGCCTTTAGTAGTGTTAATGCAGTCTCAACTCTAAGTTAAACAATGGCACCCGCAATGGCTAATAAAAACAAACCCTCGGATCATCACCGACTATGGTCCAACATCCCAAAATATAAAGAGAACAAACTTTTAAAAAATTTCTATTTTTTTGGAGGGTGACAACTATATACACTCCCCTATAAACCCACAAACTCGGAGAGATGCCTACCCCCAAACTCAAAACATGCTATGTCCTCATAGCATAAGGAACTAAAGCATGCATTGGGTTAAAAGGATGGCATGACACAACAAAATAATAAAATGAAAGCAAAATAAATGTTACCTAGTTGGGTTGCCTCCCAACAAGCACATTTGGTTAAGGTCGTTAGCCCGACCGTTGCCCAGTTTGGATTTCACCTTTCTTCCTTTGGCTCACTTTGCATTCTCGCGGGTCTTTATCTTCAGATCGAGCCCCATGTATAATCCCCTTTTTCTTTTGTCGTTTAGCACCAAAGGGAATTTTTTGCATCTTCGTTTCTTGGGCTCTTCCACTTGTGGCCTCTTACAACCTTTTACACCATCACAGAAAGGAGGGGGTACCAGAAGGATGACCAAGTGTTATTTAGAATGAAGGTCCTCATCCTCATTGGGAACTTCCATACTATCCCACTTCTCACCACCATATAAGGCAAACTCAAGCTCTTCAATGGCTAACTCATGCCATGTTTTCTCCACCGTTTTTGTTTCCTCTACATTCTCTGTGCAACCACTCGCATTATCAAAAGAGGAACCATCTTTAGAGTCAACATTAGAGATTTCATAGACAAAATTCTCCTTTGCATCTTCCAAAGGTTTCTCTTCGAGTGACTGATTCGTAGCAGAAACATTAGAGATTTCATAGATAAAATTCTCTTCTGCGTCCTCCACGGTTTGCTCTCCATATTGTGGTGGTGGTTTAAAATATGGCTCAAAAAATGAGTCATAGACACACTCTTCCCCATCAGCATTTAGATACCAAACCAGGGTTGAAGGTTGCTCTTCCGCTTGAGTCTGTATAGGAGTAGTATCCGGCTCACGGTTCCTAAACATCTCTAACATTGTGATCATGTGTTTCTCCATCCTTTCCATAGTCTCCTTCAATGCTTGTTTTAGAGGTTGTGGAGGTATTGGGGCACAGTATGTTGGCGCTTGATTATTCCAAGTCATGTTTGAATGATTTTCCCACCCTTGAATATAAGAGTATGGGGGAGGATCATATTGGGGTTGCCATGACTCGAAATAATTTATTGTTTGAACCTATGGATAATACTCAGAAAAATATGTCCTAGACGGACAATAATTAGTAGCATGAGAATAAGACCCACAATTCTGACACGACTCATACATGTTGTACTGGTTCATTCTATGAGTCTTTGAGTATACAATAAAGAAATAAATACTAAAAAAAACTAACTAAAAAAAATAAGAAGAATAAAAGAAAAATATTTACACTACCTAAACAAACTTGTTAACCTAATCAAGTCCCCGGCAACGGCGCCAAAAACTTGATGGAGAAAATCTCCCTCTAATTAAATTACCTAGCAAGTGTACTAGTTACCGGTGTAATAGTATGCACAAGCAAGGGTCGAATCCACAGAGACTTGAAGGATTAACAAGAATGTAAATTAAAACTATAAAAATAAATAAAGGGGTTTTAGTTTGATTGTTTATTAAACTACTAAAGCAAGAAATAATTAAACTAATAAAACAAA